>NHQK01000050.1:0-520317 GCA_016864655.1 Phytophthora cactorum
ATTGGTGAAGGCGATCTACGGTCTCAAGCAAAGCTTCGCGCGTTGTGGAACGAGACCTTCGACGAGTTCGTGTGCTCCATGGCTTCCAATATCGGCGTTCGACCCGTGCCTCTACGTCAAGATCGTTGACGGTCACTGCGTGCTCGTGCTGGTCTACGTGGATGACGTGCTGGATTACCGGAAGTTCACCCGAACTGATCTCACGCACGAAGACCGACCTCAAAACACGCTTCGAGATGACCGACAGCGGCAAGTGCGCGTTCGTTCTTGGGATCGAGTTGGTGAGACGGCCCAGACGGCAGCGTGACGATGTGTCAGCGCCGCTATGTGGATGACATTCTCAAGCGTTTTGGTATGGATGAGTGCAAGGCTCTGGGTTAGTCCCGTCGACATGAGCACTCGACTGATTTCAAGTGACGCAGCGACCAAGGTGAACGCTCCGTTTCGCGAAGCTGTTGGTGCTCTGATGCACTTGATGACTGCCACGCGCCCGGACATCGCGTACGCGTGGCTATGTGTGTCGCGCTTCATGGAGAACCCTCAAGAAGAACACTGGGTTGCTGGTCTTGGGTACTGTGTACCAGTTGTACCCATTAACCGGTTAACCCGAACCGGTCCAATACGATCCCGCGATGATTACGGTACGTTGTTTACGCCACCGATGATTAGACGAGTAGGATGATTGGACGAGTACAGAGTGTTGGTGATTGGATGCACCAAATGATTGGATGCAGACTAGGTAGTGAAGATAGTGTAAGCTCCGATCAATCAATCACTTTCGAATCTTCATTCTACCCCTCAAGTGTCTTCGCTCCGGTCCCACCGTCTGCGACGTCCCTCCCTCCGCCTCATACAAGCTTCGTGTCCAAGACCCATACCTTCTATCATGTTTCGCTGTCTACGAGTGAGGCGGAGTACATCGCACTCAGTCTGGCGATCCAAGAGGGCAAGTGGATTCATCGCCTACTGTGCGAGATTTTGGCGGCTACCAACGAGACGGGACCCGAGCTCAAGATCCGCGAAGACAACCAGTCGTGCATCAAGATGACGAAGAACCCAGTGAACCACGGTCGCGCCAAGCACATCGACATCAAGTACCACCACATCCGCGACGAAGTCAAGCGTGGTGAAGTGAAGCTCGAGTATTGCGAGACTTCTCTGATGCTGGCGGACATCATGACGAAGGCGCTCCCGGGACCTCGCCACATGGACCTGACGACTGCTCTCGGCATCCACGCGTGTTCGCATTGAGGGGGCGTATTGAGGGTTATTGAGGGTTGCTGGTCTTGGGTACTGTGTACCAGTTGTACCCATTAACCGGTTAACCCGAACCGGTCCAATACGATCCCGCGATGATTACGGTACGTTGTTTACGCCACCGATGATTAGACGAGTAGGATGATTGGACGAGTACAGAGTGTTGGTGATTGGATGCACCAAATGATTGGATGCAGACTAGGTAGTGAAGATAGTGTAAGCTCCGATCAATCAATCACTTTCGAATCTTCCTTCTCCCCCTCAAGTGGTCTTCGCTCCGGTCTCACCCAGCGTGCTCACTCCTCCGCTTCGTCCAAGCTTCGGTGTCCAAGATCCATACCTTCCATCATGCATCATTGCAACGAGGTCCTCAACATCAGCGCCAAACTCAGCAGTATCGGCGCCAAGATGGAGGACGAGGACGTGGCGATCTGCTTATTGCGCAGCCTCCCCAAGAGCTACGAGAACGTCGTGCTGAACTTGGAGATGAGCAGCGCGGAACTGCGATCGCAAGACGTCGTGAAGGTGCTCACGAACGAGCATATCAAGCGGCAAGGCGAGAAGACGGCAACGGCGACGGTGAAGACGGAGAACGCGGCCAAGGCGTTCAACACCGACCGAGAGCCTCGCCAGTGCACATACTGCGGAAAATTGGGGCACACGGTGGACAAGTGCTGGACCAAGCAGAAGGACGAGAATCGGGGCCCAAGACGCGGCGGCAATGGCAATGGCAATGGCAACGGCCGTGGACGCGGGGCCAACAACATCCAGTGGAGAAACGACAGCGACGGATACGACTACGACTACGATCGAGTGGCGTTCGCGGTTTCACTGGAATGTGGAGTTTCGACGGGCAAGAATATGTCCGGGATGTGGGCGGTCGACAGCGGCGCAACGCACCACATCTGCAACGACAAGGCCAAGTTCGCCCATTTGATCGAGCGAAATGAAGGCGAACTTTCGGTGGCCGACGGCAACAAGGCGGCAATCAAGGGTGTGGGGACCATCGTGGAACGAGTGGTTCTGCCCAACGGCGACGAGCGCGAGATCGAGATCAAGAACGCGCTGTACGTGCCGAACATGAGCAAGAATCTGCTCTCGGTGCCGCAGATCAACAAGAGTGGCAAGTTCCAAGTGGTGTTTGACGGACCGAAAAATGCACGTTTCGCGCAAGGACTCGAAAGCTAGTGGTGGCGACGGCGGATCTCGTGGATGGCCCTCTACTGGCTTCGCACGCCTCAGCGATCGGCGAATGCAGCGACAAGTGGAAGAGAACGGTCGACTTGCATGCGCGTATGGGTCACGCTCCAGTCGAGGTTTCGCAAGATGGTCGACACCAAGATGATCAAGGACGCGAAAGCACCCTCCAAGTCGAGTGAACAAGCGTGTGTCGCGTTGTCAAACAAGGCAAGATGGTCCAAAAACCGTTCCCCAGCAACCTGACAAGCGTCACTACGGAACACGTTCGAGTTGCTCCACTTCGACATCTGCGGACCCATGGAGGAAAAACTCACTTGGTGGCAGCAAGTACCTGCTGCTGATCGTGGACGAAGCCAGCGGATGCATGAAGGGTTTCTGCCTGCGTGCCAAGTCGGAGAGCGAAGACTGCATCAAGACGTACATCATGAAGGTGCAGACGCCAGTTCGGGCAAGAAGGTCAAGTTTGTGCGGCACGACGGAGCTCGTGAGTTGCGACCAACTCGCTCAAGGACTTCTACGAAGACGAAGGCATCGCAGCAAACCACGGTTCCGTACGCGCACCAGACGAACGGCACGGCAGAGCGAGCATATCCGAACTATCGCTCACGATCGGCCGCAGCATGCTGCATCACGCTAAGCTGGACAAGCGTTTCTGGGCTGAGGCGGCCATGACTGCCATCTACGTGAAGAATCGTCTGCCGTCACCCAAGATCGAGCACAAGACTCCGTTCGAGATCGTTTACAAGTCCAAGCCGAGTGTGAAGCACATGCGTGTGTTCGGCTGTCGGACGTACATTTTGACTCCGAAGGAGAAGCGGCTCAAGTGGGATCCCAAGGCTCGCGCCGGACTGTTCCTGGGTTACGAAGAAGTGTCCAAGGCGTATCGACTTTATGACATCGAGGCGGGGCAGGTGGTGATCAGTCGCGATGTCAACTTCGATGAGTCGACCTTTGGACTTTCACCGACGATTTCTGATGAAGATGTCGACGACCTGGACTTCGAATCGCTCGACATCGACAATGATGGTTCCCGCCAGACGGAGTACACGCAGGCAGGGAAGCGCAAGAGCCGCCCGAGTGACGAAGATGAAGCTGCCAGAAGACCGCGAGCTGTGCGTCATCGACCTGGACTGGAAGAAGCAAGTGCGCCGAACTACTCCTCTCCGCACCGAGCAGACGCAGACGAAGAAGAAAAGCATGGAGATGAAGATGACGATTCGACTCCACCAGTTTTTTGGCGTGCAAGTGCCAATGCCGTCGAAGCAGGCGATCTATCGGAGCCGACGACATTCCAAGAAGCGGTGAACGGCCCCGACCAAGTGCACTGGCGCAAGGCGATTCGTGCTGAGCTCGAGTCGATGCGACTTCGTGGTGTGTTTCGTGCTGCCAAGTTGCCTAACGGACAACGCGCCATCGGTACCAAGTGGGTGTTCAAGATCAAGCGCAAAGCGGACGGATCGATCGAAAAGTACAAGGCGCGCCTCGTGGCAAAGGGTTCAAGCAGAAGTACGGCATCGACTACACCGAGACGTTCTCGCCCGTCGTCAAGTACGTGACGCTGCGCATGATCATCGCGATTGCCAAGTATTTTGGCTGGCCCCTCGACCAACTCGACGTGGTGACAGCTTTCCTGTACGGGATAATGAAGGAGCTGGTGTTCTGCGCGGTCCCCGAAGGTGTTGATCTCGACGGTGACTTCGACTGCCTGGAATTGGTGAAGGCGATCTACGGTCTCAAGCAAGCTTCGCGCGTGTGGAACGAGACCTTCGACGAGTTCGTGTGCTCCATCGGCTTTCAAGTATCGGCGTTCGACCCGTGCCTCTACGTCAAGATCGTTGACGGTCACTGCGTGCTCGTGCTGGTCTACGTGGATGACGTGCTGATTACCGGAAGTTCACCCGAACTGATCTCACGCACGAAGACCGACCTCAAAACACGCTTCGAGATGACCGACAGCGGCAAGTGCGCGTTCGTTCTTGGGATCGAGTTGGTGGACGGCCCAGACAGCAGCGTGACGATGTGTCAGCGCCGCTATGTGGATGACATTCTCAAGCGCTTCGCCATGGATGAGTGCAAGGCCGAGGTGAGTCCCGTCGACATAAGCACTCGACTAATTTCAAGTGACGCAGCGACCAAGGTGAACGCTCCGTTTCGCGAAGCTGTTGGTGCTCTGATGCACTTGATGACTGCCACGCGCCCGGACATCGCGTACGCCGTTGGCTATGTGTCGCGCTTCATGGAGAACCCTCAAGAAGAACACTGGGTTGCGGTCAAGCGTATCTTTCGCTACCTGCAAGGCACCAAGACGCATGGGATCTGCTTCAAGCCGGGTGACAACATCGACTTTCGCGGGTACTCGGACGCGGATTGGGCTGGCGACCTCGCCGACCGCAAGTCGACTTCCGGCTACACGTTCATGCTAATGGGTGCACCAGTGAGCTGGGGCAGCAAGAAGCAGTCAAGTGTTTCGCTGTCTACGAGTGAGGCGGAGTACATCGCACTCAGTCTGGCGATCCACGAGGGCAAGTGGATTCATTGCCTACTGTGCGAGATTTTGGCGGCTACCAACGAGGCGGGACCCGAGCTCAAGATCCGCGAAGACAACCAGTCGTGTATCAAGATGACGAAGAACCCAGTGAACCACGGTCGCGCCAAGCACATCGACATCAAGTACCACCACATCCGCGACGAAGTCAAGCGTGGTGAAGTGAAGCTCGAGTATTGCGAGACTTCTCTGATGCTGGCGGACATCATGACGAAGGCGCTCCCGGGACCTCGCCACATGGACCTGACGACTGCTCTCGGCATCCACGCGTGTTCGCATTGAGGGGGCGTATTGAGGGTTGCTGGTCTTGGGTACTGTGTACCAGTTGTACCCATTAACCGGTTAACCCGAACCGGTCCAATACGATCCCGCGATGATTACGGTACGTTGTTTACGCCACCGATGATTAGACGAGTAGGATGATTGGACGAGTACAGAGTGTTGGTGATTGGATGCACCAAATGATTGGATGCAGACTAGGTAGTGAAGATAGTGTAAGCTCCGATCAATCAATCACTTTCGAATCTTCATTCTACCCCTCAAGTGTCTTCGCTCCGGTCCCACCGTCTGCGACGTCCCTCCCTCCGCCTCATACAAGCTTCGTGTCCAAGATCCATACCTTCCATCAGGTTATGAGCCCAAGCACCATGTCCTCTGCCCAAGACGCCTCGACCAAGGTCTCCATTGACAAGTTCAACGGGGACAACTACGCGACGTGGAACCGCTACATGCGTGGCGTGTTCCTGACCAAGTCGACGTGGCATGTCGTGAACCGCGAGACGACGCCAAGCTACACGGACTCGCGGGCCAAGGATGACTACGTCAAGTCGAGCAACATCGCTTTCGGACTGATGCTGCTCCACATGGACGCGGACTACCACCATGTGGTCGACGACTGCGAGGAAGCGTGGGTTGCCTGGTCGCGCCTGAAGACGCTGTACGGTGGTTCGCAGAAGGCTGGACGCATCTACCTGAAGCGCCAACTCTTCAGCATGGAGATGTCGGAAGGCGGCAACGTCTTGCATCATTGCAACGAGGTCCTCAACATCAGCGCCAAGCTCAGCAGCATCGGTGCCAAGATGGAGGACGAGGACGTGGCGATCTGCTTGTTGCGCAGCCTCCCCAAGAGCTACGAGAACGTCGTGCTGAACTTGGAGATGAGCAGCGCTGAACTGCGGTCGCAAGACGTCGTGAAGGTGCTCACGAATGAGCACATCAAGAGACAAGGCGAGAAGACGGCGACGGTGAAGACGGAGAACGCGGCCAAGGCGTTCAACACCGACCGAGAGTCTCGCCAGTGTACATACTGCGGAAAAGTGGGGCACACGATTGACAAGTGCTGGACCAAGCAGAAGGACGAGAACCGAGGGCCAAGACGCGGCGGCAATGGCAATGGCAACGGCCGTGGACGCGGGGCCAACAACATCCAGTGGAGAAACGACAGCGACGGCTACGACTACGACTACGATCGAGTAGCGTTCGCGGTTTCACTGGAATGTGGGGTTTCGACGGGCAAGAATGTGTCCGGGATGTGGGCGGTCGACAGCGGCGCAACGCACCACATCTGCAACGACAAGGCCAAGTTCGCACATTTGATTGAGCGGAACGAAGGCGAACTTTCGGTGGCCGACGGCAACAAGGCGGCCATCATGGGTGTGGGGACCATCGTGGAACAAGTGGTCCTGCCCAACGGCGACGAGCGTGAGATCGAGATCAAGAACGCGCTGTACGTGCCAAGCATGAGCAAGAATATGCTTTCGGTACCGCAGATCAACAAAAGTGGCAAGTTCCAAGTGGTGTTTGACGGCACCGAAATGCACGTTTCGCGCAAGGGCTCCAAGCAAGTGGTGGCGACGGCAAACCTCATGGATGGACTCTACTGGCTTCAGACGCCTCAGCGATCGGCGAATGCGGCGACGAGTGGAAGAACGGTCGACTTGCATGCGCGTATGGGTCACGCTCCAGTCGAGGTGCTTCGCAAGATGGTCGACACCAAGATGATCAAGGACGCGAAAGCACCTTCCAAGTCGAGCGGACCAAGTCTGTGTCTAGGTAGTCAACAAGGCAAGATGGTCCAAAAACCGTTCCCCAGCAACCGTGACAAGCGTCACTACGACACGTTCGAGCTGCTCCACTTCGACATCTGCGGACCCATGGAGGAAAACTCACTTGGTGGCAGCAAGTACCTACTGCTGATCGTGGACGAAGCCAGCGGGTGTATGAAGGGTTTCTGTCTGCGTGCCAAGTCGGAGAGCGAAGACTGCATCAAGACATACATCATGAAGGTGCAGAAGCAGTTCGGCAAGAAGGTCAAGTTTGTGCGGCATGACGGAGCTCGTGAGTTTGCGACCAACTCGCTCAAGGACTTCTACGAAGACGAAGGCATCGAGCAGCAAACCACGGTTCCGTACGCGCACCAGACCAACGGCACGGCAGAGCGAGCCATCCGAACTATCGTCACGATCGGCCGCAGCATGCTGCATCACGCTAAGCTGGACAAGCGTTTCTGGGCTGAGGCGGCCATGACTGCCATCTACGTGAAGAATCGTCTGCCGTCACCCAAGATCGAGCACAAGACTCCGTTCGAGATCGTTTACAAGTCCAAGCCGAGTGTGAAGCACATGCGTGTGTTCGGCTGTCGGACGTACATTCTGACTCCGAAGGAGAAGCGGCTCAAGTGGGATCCCAAGGCTCGCACCGGACTGTTCCTGGGTTACGAAGAAGTGTCCAAGGCGTATCGACTTTATGACATCGAGGCGGGGCAGGTGGTGATCAGTCGCGATGTCAACTTCGATGAGTCGACCTTTGGACTTTCACCGACGATTTCTGATGAAGATGTCGACGACCTGGACTTCGAATCGCTCGACATCGACAATGATGGTTCCCGCCAGACGGAGTACACGCAGGCAGGGAAGCGCAAGAGCCGCCCGAGTGACGAAGATGAAGCTGCCAGAAGACCGCGAGCTGTGCGTCATCGACCTGGACTGGAAGAAGCAAGTGCGCCGAACTACTCCTCTCCGCACCGAGCAGACGCAGACGAAGAAGAAAAGCATGGAGATGAAGATGACGATTCGACTCCACCAGTTTTTTGGCGTGCAAGTGCCAATGCCGTCGAAGCAGGCGATCTATCGGAGCCGACGACATTCCAAGAAGCGGTGAACGGTCCCGACCAAGTGCACTGGCGCAAGGCGATTCGTGCTGAGCTCGAGTCGATGCGACTTCGTGGTGTGTTTCGTGCTGCCAAGTTGCCTAACGGACAACGCGCCATCGGTACCAAGTGGGTGTTCAAGATCAAGCGCAAAGCGGACGGATCGATCGAGAAATACAAGGCGCGCCTCGTGGCAAAGGGGTTCAAGCAGAAGTACGGCATCGACTACACCGAGACGTTCTCGCCCGTCGTCAAGTACGTGACGCTGCGCATGATCATCGCGATTGCCAAGTATTTTGGCTGGCCCCTCGACCAACTCGACGTGGTGACAGCTTTCTTGTACGGGATAATGAAGGAGCTGGTGTTCTGCGCGGTCCCCGAAGGTGTTGATCTCGACGGTGACTTCGACTGCCTGGAATTGGTGAAGGCGATCTACGGTCTCAAGCAAGCTTCGCGCGTGTGGAACGAGACCTTCGACGAGTTCGTGTGCTCCATCGGCTTTCAAGTATCGGCGTTCGACCCGTGCCTCTACGTCAAGATCGTTGACGGTCACTGCGTGCTCGTGCTGGTCTACGTGGATGACGTGCTGATTACCGGAAGTTCACCCGAACTGATCTCACGCACGAAGACCGACCTCAAAACACGCTTCGAGATGACCGACAGCGGCAAGTGCGCGTTCGTTCTTGGGATCGAGTTGGTGGACGGCCCAGACGGCAGCGTGACGATGTGTCAGCGGCGCTATGTGGATGACATTCTCAAGCGTTTTGGTATGGACGAGTGCAAGGCCGTGGTGAGTCCCGTCGACATAAGCACTCGACTAATTTCAAGTGACGCAGCGACCAAGGTGAACGCTCCGTTTCGCGAAGCTGTTGGTGCTCTGATGCACTTGATGACTGCCACGCGCCCGGACATCGCGTACGCCGTTGGCTATGTGTCGCGCTTCATGGAGAACCCTCAAGAAGAACACTGGGTTGCGGTCAAGCGTATCTTTCGCTACCTGCAAGGCACCAAGACGCATGGGATCTGCTTCAAGCCGGGTGACAACATCGACTTTCGCGGGTACTCGGACGCGGATTGGGCTGGCGACCTCGCGGACCGCAAGTCGACTTCCGGCTACACGTTCATGCTAATGGGTGCACCAGTGAGCTGGGGCAGCAAGAAGCAGTCAAGTGTTTCGCTGTCTACGAGTGAGGCGGAGTACATCGCACTCAGTCTGGCGATCCAAGAGAGCAAGTGGATTCATCGCCTACTGTGCGAGATTTTGGCGGCTACCAACGAGACGGGACCCGAGCTCAAGATCCGCGAAGACAACCAGTCGTGCATCAAGATGACGAAGAACCCAGTGAACCACGGTCGCGCCAAGCACATCGACATCAAGTACCACCACATCCGCGACGAAGTCAAGCGTGGTGAAGTGAAGCTCGAGTATTGCGAGACTTCTCTGATGCTGGCGGACATCATGACGAAGGCGCTCCCGGGACCTCGCCACATGGACCTGACGACTGCTCTCGGCATCCACGCGTGTTCGCATTGAGGGGGCGTATTGAGGGTTGCTGGTCTTGGGTACTGTGTACCAGTTGTACCCATTAACCGGTTAACCCGAATCGGTCCAATACGATCCCGCGATGATTACGGTACGTTGTTTACGCCACCGATGATTAGACGAGTAGGATGATTGGACGAGTACAGAGTGTTGGTGATTGGATGCTCAAGTTGAAAGCGCTCGCGTAATGATGAAGAAAAGAAGGCACCAACGCCGGTTACTCTATCTTCTCCGCGTTCTGTCCCTACAGAACGCGCTCCGTGGATGCCAAGTGCATCCGAGATTGCTTCCAGGTTCGGTGCGACTTCGCCACCGAACCCAATCCCGCTGTACGTGTGCAGCGCCATCGTTGATGACGCTGAGGCTGCAGCGCAGCACTTTGATCCGATGACGAATCAAAGGCGCGACTATTTCATCGGACTCTTTCATGAGCTCCGATGGCATGCCCGAGTGGATGGCACTTTGTCAATCTTGGAACGCCTTTGTTGAGAACTTCAACAAAGACGCGAAAGCGTACCGCGCCCGCATCACTGCGGCGCAACGTCGCTTCGAGACTTTCTCGAGGCGTCACATGATCGATCGCCTTCATAATGAAGCTATGGAAGCGGGTATTCCGTGTACAGTTCCCTTTGGAGCTGCGTGTTCGCACTGCCCCCCTGGGGCTGAGCGTCTCACTGAGCGAGACGTCACCGGGTACGCGACTGTGCGTGTACCTGTTCAGCTGCGTGATCTCCGCGTTCAACTTGAACATCGTGATGAACGTCGTGACACTCCGCGTGTCAGCGGTGATCGCAGCGCTCGTGCAGGCGTTACGCCTGCACTCCGTTCTGGGCTTGGTACGCCCTCGCCATTTCCGGAACGTCCTCCATCAGAACGTTCCGAGATTCCCATGTATCTCGGTGGGGAGAAAATCCTCTCCAACGAATACGAAGACGAGCCTGATCTCGGTTCGTCTTCGGGGGTTCATAGCCCACGATTCGCTCGACTATCCACCGAGTCGAGCCGCGCGCATCGCGCAGTGGTGGCGGCGGGGGCGGAAAGATACCCCTCGTACGGTCAACCCCAGGTTGACCGTGACTCCCGTGCTCTACACGATCGTGTAGCCGCTCTGGAACTGTTCCAGAGCGGGGAGTTCGCCCAGCTGCAGCAGGAACTGCGCTACCAGAAGGCGCAGGTCGCGCAGGCCGCTCAGACCGCGTCGAACATCCAAGTGGAACTTGGAACGCAGGTCGTGAGGCTCCACGACCGTGTTGCTGCCCTCGAGAAGCTGGCTTACGCCGCTTCGTCGTCTTCTGCGAGCCATCAAGGTTAGGTGGCTCGTATTGCGTGTACGGCTTCAACCACCCGACGTAGAATGTCGGATGGAGCCGCATGCTGGACGGTATGTCCAACGTGTACGCGTTGCCATGCCGTTCAAGCACTGTGAACGGACCGATGAAGCGCGGAGCAAGCTTACTTGCTCCGAAATCCGAAACTGCATGTCTAGGCAGGTTCTGAGTAGCTAACAGAACTAATGAACCCTTTTCGAATTCATTTGTGTTGCCCCTGCCAACATTGTGCAGCGTTCAGCTTGTGTCTATCCACAGAAGCTGCTATCGCGTCCTGGACAAACCGTATTACGGCTTTTCGGCGCTGGACAAAGTTCATTGCTTGCGTGCTGAATACTTTTTTCAGCACGGCGTTCTTCCCCGCAGCAGGCCCGGCCTGTGCGCCGTCTGTGCCCTGCACAGACGTGTTCTTGGTCGCGGTGTCTGTGCCCTGCACAGACCCGTAGTTCTTGTCCGTCGTCTCGTTCCCGGAACGAGACGCAGTTTGTCTTCGTGTCGCCATCGCTGTACTGTGTCGGTATCAGCGTTCTTCTGCGGTTGTTCGGATGCAACCGTAGATCCTCCCCCACTTAAGGAGGAAGCCACCGTTCCGAGCATGCTCGGAAGGCGTGGATGCCGCATCGCATTCACGTAGAACGGTGTATGCCCCGTCGAGGCATGCACCGAGCTGTTGATGGCAAACTCTGCCATCGGCAGACAGTCGCTCCATTGCTGGAACGAGTGTGCGTAGCTCTTCAACAGGTCGCCGAGCACGCGATTCACGCGCTCGGTCTGACCGTCCGTCTGAGGATGGTCCGCAGTCGACATCGACAGTTGTGTACCAAGAAGTGTAAACACTTCTTGCCAGAACCGCGCTGTGAAGCGTGGGTCACGGTCCGACACAATGTCGAGCGGCATGCCATGGTGTTTGAAAACCATGTCTACAAACAGTCGTGCTGTCTGTACGGCTGTCACTTCAGCCGGTACTACAGCAAGATGCACCATCTTGCTGAATCGGTCTACAAAGACCACGACACCAGTCCTCCGGCGGAAGACCAAAGACAAAGTCCATAGAGATGGACTGCCAACACTCCGACGGTGTCGGAAGTGATTGAATCGGAGCCTGTGAAAACGCAGCAGGCTTCACGCGTTGACACATCTCGCAAGCACGTACGTACTTGCGCACCCACTTGTACTAGTGATTCCAGTAGAAGTCACGCGTGAGAAGCACGTATGTCTTCTCACGACCAGGATTTCCTGCCGTAGGGACATCGTGGTACTCGTACATGATCCACATCCGCAGATCATAGTCGTTCGGCACGACGATGCGAATCACATCGTCGTCCACTGCGCTGTATAGCAGCAGTCCTTCGTACACACGATAACGATGTGCACGAGCTGGAAGGTGTGGTGCCAACTTCCGACGCGTCTCGTCGGAAGGTGCTGAGGCGTAGCTCAGCAACTGCTTCGCGTCTGCGTCACTCGCATACGCGGCCTTCACGTCGTTGATCAACGACGACGACGGAGCACTCACACTCTCGACGCCAATCCGATTGGCGTCGGCTGTCTTCACAGCATAATCTGGCCGACGTGACAATGCGTCGACCACGATGTTCAACCTTCCGGGTTTGTATTCAACCCGGAAGTCGTACTCTGCGAAGACCGACAACCATCTCGCCATCCGTTGCGAGATGTGCGGCGACTTCACTGCAGTTCGCAGTGAAGCGTGGTCGGTGTAGACCACGAACGGTCCACTCCCAAGTAGATACACTCGGAACTTCGCGAGTGCATACTTCATGGCAAGGAGCTCCTTGTCATGTACGGGATAGTTGCGCTCAGCTGGCTTCAGCTGACGCGACTGATAGTAGACCACACGATCACGACCCTCGTGATCGTGTTGCATCAACGCGCATCCGATCACAACGTCGGGCGCGTCACACACGACACGGAACGGACGATCTTGGTCAGCCACTGCCAAGATCGGCGCTTCTGTCAAACCCTGCTTGACTGCATCGAAGGCCTGCTGACACTCAGCAGTCCATTTCCACTTAGCTTCCTTCTTTAGAAGCTGCGACAGCGGCGAATCTTGCCCGCGTAGTTTTCAACGTACTTGCACAAGTACGTTGCAAGCCCAAGGAACTGCCTCAGTTCCTTGACATTGGATAGCGTAGGCCATTCATTTATCACTCTGACCTTCTCTGGGTCAGGGCGTACGCCGTTCTTCCCGACGAGACACCCGAGAATGGGTATCTCGCTCGCCCCGAAGATACACTTCTTCAGGTTCGCATAGAGCTTATGCTTACGCATGAGCCCTAGTCGCTTACGGAGGTGCTCCTTGTGCACCTCAACGTCAGTCTTCCCGTTCACAGCCGGGCTGTGACGAGCACATCGTCGAAGTAACTCGGTGCGAAGTCGCGCACCGAGCGCAATAGATGCGTCACGCATCTATTGAAGGTAGCAGGGGCATTCTTCAGTCTCTGCGGCATTACGAGCCACTCCCAAAGCATGCCACTCGGAGTGCTCACCGCCGTGAGAGCGACATCGCTCTCACGCATCAGAATCTGATAGAATCCGTCGCGCAGATCAAGAGCACTGTAGATGGTGCTCTTGGCCATCGAATCGATGATCACATCTTTTCGTGGTATCGGCGTCTGCGCCGGTATCGTCGCATCGTTCAGCTTGCTGTAAGCATGAACGATGCGCCATCCGCCCTGTGGCTTCTTGACACAGAACGTTGGTGCACTGTGCGGGGACTTCGATTCCCGCACCTGCCCTGCCTGACGACGACTCTCGAAGAAGTCGTCGATCGCCTTCACTTGATCTCGCGGCAGTGGCCACTGCCGCGTCACACAGTACTTCGTGCCCGGCACGAGGTCAATCTCGTGCTGTATTCCCTTGTCCTGCGGAAGCTCCGCAGGAATCTCGTCCGGGAGCACATCCTTGTGTTCCCGCAGAACATCGTAGAAGGGACTCGCCTTCAGGGAGTCCCAGCTCTGCCCGTCGAAGCGCTCCTTCTTCGTCTTCGCACTGAGAGTGTCCTCACTCTCAGTGGTACTCGCAGCGTGGAGTTGCCTCAACTCCTCCGCTTTGCTCTTCATCCTTTCGAGATCCGAAAGGATGCATATCTGTTCGATGCGTCCATCGTGCAGGCCCTTCGCAAAGCGCATCCAGCTCATGGCTGGAAGCGACGTCAACTCCGACGCACTCGTCGGAGGATTCTCCATTTCCATCGACCGGTACTGGAGACCAGTACGGGTCCGTGTCAAGACGTTCAACGTCTCGACACTCGACGTCGCGTCCGATGTCTGCCCGGCAGACATCTCTTGTAGCGTCTCGGTTTCGGACCGAGACTTGCGCAGCTTGTGTTGCTTGCGCTGTCGTTTCTTTTTGTGGAGCCCGGCTCCACTTGTTCCTCGTCCAGGCCCGGCCTTGGACGGGTTTCCGTTGTCGTAACCATCGGCGGATTCTTTCCGCGGACGCACACAATCAAGCCCGGCTTGATTGCATATCGCTTCTTCGTGCAGCCCGGCTGCACGCGAGCACGCAAGCGTTTCCGGTATTGGACGTTTGCAACTGCCAACACTGCTTGCCGCGTCATCAACTCCCGGAGTTGATGCGCTTTTGTCACCTCGATGCCCTGCGGCGGAGTTTGTGTCGTGAGAAGCGCGTCGTACGCGTGCGCTTCTCGTACAAACACCGAGTGTTTGTGGAGAACCTTATCGTCTTAGACTTAGACGATAAGTTTGACTTGATGTTGGGCATGCCGTGGCTTGCACGGCATGATCCAGTGGTCAACTGGTAGAAGCGTACGCTTGTACGCTTCGGACGCAACGCGACAGAGAGCGATGGCCCTGTCAGTGTCGCGCATGCACCGCAAGGTGCATCCATCACACCGTTGAGGCAGCACCGTGTGTTGCAGCCTCCGGTTCCCACACACAAGTCACAACGACTGAGGCGGTCGTTGAGTCTGTCTCAAATCAGAAATCAGATTTGAGGTGCGTTCCTACTTCAATGTGCGTATCAACTCTGGGAGTTGATCGATTAAGTATGGAAGAGACTTCAGCTACAAGCAGTAGCTGTAAAGTCGGCGTGTCAGCTCCGGGAGTTGACACGGCCGTGATTTGTTCGAAAATCACGGAAGGCTCCGCCGCAAGGCGTCGAGGGAACAAGGTCCTCACGGTGGCACCCGTTGTCAACCGCACTTCCAACACACTTCGAGGTGTGTCTACATCCTCGAAGTTCAGCTTCGGTAGACTTTGCTGTCGAACAAAGTTGTTCGACGCACCCGAGTCTACCAGAGCACGAAGAGAGTTCTCTCTCTTCGACCTTATTTTCAGGATGACAAGATTTGGCTTGTCATCTTGCTTCTTGCAGTGAGAGTCTCTCTCACTGGGGGCTGCAGTCTTCAGTGTCGCGTGTCCGTTGTAGACACGCGTGACTGCACTACCAGTAGGGCGTCCCGCTTCTACTGGTTCCGCGCTTTTTTTTATTGATCGCGGCGATGCCCGGCATCGACACGTCGGTCCCCGGCTTTGTGCACAGCCCCTGTGCACTCACGCGCATAGTGTCCGGTGTATCCGCATCGGAAACACCGCACGCTACTGTTGTTCCGTTGCTGGTGACCAGCAGCCGTAGCGTTCGAGAGGTCCAAAGGTTCCGGACTTCCCGTTCTCATCACCGGACGTGCCATCCTCGGCACGTTCACATGCAATTTAGCCTGCCGCAGGCTAAATTCCTTTTGCATGGCAAGGGTGATCACAGCTTCGAGAGTATTTGGGTACTCTCGGAAGAGGTAGGTCTTGACGGGACCATCCCTCAAGCCTTTCATGAACGTGACAACCTTGGTCGCCTCGTCCATCGGGTTGGTCACGATGTTCGAGACCAAGTACCGCGCACGTTGGGCGTAAGCATGAACGTCATGCTTAGCTTGCTGCAGGTCGAGGAACTCAGCCCTCGATCGGAACTCGTTCTTAGGAGGCTCAAACGCTTGTCTGAGCTCCTCCTTGAACTCTGCGTACGTGCCGAAGCACGTAGCGTCCGTGAGCCGGCGTCCATACGTCCAGCTCCTCGCTCGTCCGTCAAGCCATGACATGGCGAACGCAACCTTCGACGGATCGTCGAAGATGCGTCGAGCTGCAATGGCAGTGTCGACCTCGACAAGCCATCGGAGAAGAGGTTCCCCCTCTTTTCCCACATAGTTGCTCACGTGCAGTTTCAATGACTGCACGCGCGGTGTCGTCCCGGACGACGCCGTCGTAGTCGTAGCGGCAGCATCATCTCGCTGCTCCTTGACTATGAAGCCCAGAGCAACACCGAGTTGCTCTGTCGGTGACAACGTCCGTAGCATCGTCGCTACGGCCGCCTCCCCAATGACTGTTGCCAGTCTTTGGAGAGCCTCCCACTCTGGATCCGACAGGTGGGGGTAGTCTGCACGCGCAATATGCGTTGCAGACTCGCTCGGGCCACGCATGGACGGATTACCGTCCATGGGCTGGTTCTCGGCCCCTTGTTCGTATGGAATACGAACAAGTCAGGTAATCGGTCGTTGGACGGACTAAAAAGTGCTACCAGGTGTAATGGGCCAACTCTGTGCCCACCACTTCGGCTTACACGTTAGTGCACGTGCACGAGGAAGCGTAGTTTACTTAAACTTAGGTTAACTATACTTTCGTCCGAAAGTATAGATTTACTAAAATAAGAAAAGCTAAAAGCCGTTTTGGGTTAAAATGAGAACTGTTATTTATGAATTATGTCTGGACTGGGTTTCCTCCAAAAACTGATATCCTATATTAAAGGTATTCTACCATCCGATGGCTGTCAGAACCCTGCTAATCTAATTGGTAGAAAGAAATGCTTAGCTACCAATAGGAAGCCTAAATGCATACAGACCAGCGGTCTGCAAAGTGTAACCATTGGTGTGTCTTACACCAACGTACGAGAACCCTCCTTGTAACCAAGTGGCTACGTGTAGCCACTTGCGTGTAACTCCGTTACAGCATTTTGTTCCTAGCCTCGAGCGAAATCTGCTATCCGTAACGGAGCTGAACAGGAGTGGCGATTGTGTGGCTATTGTAGCGTGTCATGGGAAGCTGTGAATCCTCACTGGCGAGGCTGTTAAGGAACGTGAAGAAGCGATTGCTATGTTTGTGAGCATCCCAAGAACCACGCTGCGGCAGTAGCACGAACGTCTCGGTCACGTAAAGTTCTAAGACTTGCTTCGCATGCACTCGATGGGCTTAACGGGTGACATGGAAGTGCTGTCGAAGAAGCTCCGCTTTTGTTTAGCCTGTGCAGAAGCCAAACAGACAAAGAACTCACAGTCGGCAGTGGACACATCGACGGCAACGCCGACGGATGAAATTGGTGCGGTCCTGGGAGTCAACTTGAAAACGGACATGACACCAGATCGGAATGGCAACAAGCATCTACTCACTATTGTGGACTAGGGTTCAAGTTTCAATTGTGTCTGCCTTCTCCAGTCGAAGAACGAAGCATCTGTGGTGTAGCGGAATCAGCCAAAATCTAGTTGAGGCCGATCACCACTCACACACTGCTCCCAGACACCGAATAACGGAGGGGTTCCCGATGATCCGTGATTAGCTGAACTTGGTCTCACCTTGTGTACCCGTCGGCCGGCTGGATCCGCTCTCTCAGGTATCCGAAGGCGTTCAACTAGTGGAGCCTTGACCGTGCTGGCGAGACGCGGGACGTGTGGGGCAGCGCGGAACTTCTTCGCTCTGCACCCAAGTATTCGTTCTAGAACGGAGTGTCTGATCAACTCCGATCTAGCGGCTTGGACTTGATCCGAAGCCTAAGGTTTACCCTAATGGGTGTGGTTCCGTTCCGGGTAGCTTGCCGCTTCCAATAGCGGGATCTATGAACGTGAGGGTCAATGCGATCACCAGCCAAGCACCAAAGTCTGGTCGATCGGGTAAACTTGAACGCGAACGATAGGAAATGCTAGTGTAGGGAAGTCCGACCAATATATTAATCCAGATCTTATATTACGTAGCTAGTTCCTTCTATCTATACCTTCTTACCCCCCCCCCTCCCAGCCAGGCGCTTTTGGCGCCCTTTTGTTTAGCGAAACCCTAGCTGCATTATCGTGTCCTGCACGGTAGATTTGCAATACAAAGAAAAAGATATTTTATCATGTATACTGGTCTAATCCTACCCCTTTGTTTATCCGGATTCTTATCGTGTATCGGAATATCGAAAGACACGACATGACTCCTTCGCGGACATGATACGGGCCTCTAACATGTACTGTTAGCGTATAGACAGAGCTCCCAAGTGATATGGACGCGGACATCAGTGTAAAGACATTTTTTTTTTAAATAGAACTGCAACCAGCTGTCAATTCACTATACTTGGATCAAGCCACAATTGGAGTAGTCAGCAGCTGTCGCTACGACATCACTGCACGCGACGAGACTTGCTGGGGCGGCTGTGTGGCACAGCGCTGTCGGTGCCCCGCTCGGCATTCTGTAGCCGCGGTCTTATGCTTCGCTTCCCGTCTCCTAAAGGTCTCAGTGTGCCGTTGTTCCAGTAGTTATGCCAGATTTCGAAGCATGTGCGCGCCTTGCCGTCGTAGATATGCTTGACCTTGTTGCACAAGAAGACACAGGGCGACTTGTCTTTCCGATAGCCCTCCAGCACGCAAGAGGAGCAATAGTAAGCCGTATCGCCGCCACTGAGTTTTTCCTTCAAGACAGAGCACACTTTTCAGGCCCTTTGGCGTAGCTTCGTACTGCCCTCTGTGTTTCCTTTCCGCATCTCCTCAGTAAGAACAGGAGCATGCTCCACAGCTCCCGTGGTGGCTCTACGCTTGGTTGGAGTCCCCGTAGGCCCTGAGTTCTGCGCACGGTATCCCAGTCGCGTTCAGCGAGCTGGCACAGCTCGAGATGCAACTGTTTCAGGAAACCAATGTGCGAGATCTTGGGTTTGCCGATAGCTTTGCTACCTATATTGAACACGATGAACGCGTTCGTGATTGCAAGATCAACGAAGCCGAGAAACAGGCTTATACAGTATTTCTTGTCGCACGGCTAGCTGGAGAAGATACCTATCAATATCATGTCCGGTACATTATAAGCATTTACCTTAACATGTCCTGGACACGATGGCAGTACTAACCTTTGTAGCCGCAGGTGGTCATGAACGTCGACACCGCTCATGTACATCTGATAGTTCTTGAGCACTCTCGGGCACGCCACTTCAGTTTGTTCGCCAGATTTTTCGCGCCGAACAACACGGTCCAATTCAGCGCTCCCGCCCGTGCACAGCATGCGCACCGGGCGGTTGTCCCACCAATGCAGCATTTTGAGATCGGCCACCTGT
The DNA here is from genome assembly GCA_016864655.1 of Phytophthora cactorum. Classification (NCBI taxonomy): domain Eukaryota; phylum Oomycota; class Peronosporomycetes; order Peronosporales; family Peronosporaceae; genus Phytophthora; species Phytophthora cactorum. The sequence goes on from NHQK01000050.1 coordinate 19,341, forward strand.
GTGGACTCTGCATATGTGAGCGATCCTCGCTCGATATTGACAGGCCGCTTATTTTTCATCTTCACAATGATGGCGTCGCATAGGCCCAGGCGCCTGGTTATAACAGTGCCAATACTGTAGAAACCACTCGACAGCAGATGCATCACGAGAGGAACGGACGTATAGTCGCATTTCTTGAGGGCTCGAGTCGCCGAAGACATGTTGTAGGTTGTGTGCAGCCGCAGCAGGTCCTGTTTTGGAATCCAACGATTCCTGGCCTTGAATAGAAGTGCTCTTGCCAAGAAACGGCTTAAACATGTATCATACACGATAAAAATTAGACATGATAAGATAACTTAGAGATCAACAAAAACTTTTGAGCACACCCAAAGGCGTGCTCAAGTACTTACCGGATGCAGTAAGCCGAGTGGAAGCAGTTCAGCATGAACAGCTTTGCGCCCTACTTATGATGCTTATCCTTCATGTAAACTCTCATTCGATTGAAACGGAGCGTGACGACAGCATTGTCTCATTACGGAGGTGTCGTCATCCGACTCAACTGCAGCAAGCGTAGCATTCAAGTTGCGCTGTGTAGTTTCCAAGTCAGAATCGAGTTCATCTACATAATACACTGTCAGTTGCATCACACAAAATTGCAGTATCAAAAGGACTCACCATTGGTAGGATCACTGCTCGCAGCATTCGCAGTTCCAGGTCCACCACTTGCCGATCCAGGCGGACTCGCTGCTCCAGGTGAAGGTCCATCCGCAACGCTCACCACAGCTGCAGATACAGCAGTCGTAGGCTCGGTTTCCGGACCAGGCGTGGCCACATTGCAAATGATATCCCGAGATACATGTTTGCCTGTATGATACACGATACGTAGATTCAAGAGATGTATTAGACACGTTAGATAAGGCAGGATAGAGCGAATAAATACCGGCCATCGATGTCACATCCACGAATTCGGATTGGGTTGGTGTCGTAGAACTGTCGGATATAGGTATAGCACTTGAAGATCCAGCTGCAGCAGCCCTCGCAGCCTCACTCGCCGTCTCACTCGCAGCACTTGCTGATCCAGCCCCAGCATCAGCAGACTCACTCGAAGCTCCCGCAGCCTCACTTGTAGCACTAGTATCTCCACTTGTAACACACGCATCTGCAGGCACGACACTCGCACAATCATCCCCACCACCCACAACTACAGTAATAGCAGCAACAGACTCCACGTCAGGACCGCGCGGAACAGGTTTACCTGTACGAGACGCGATACGTGTATTAGGCATGATAGGTATGGAACATTACAGACAAGACATGACAAACAAATACAAACCATGGGTTGACGCTCTCGCCTGCAGTCGATCCTTGCGTCTCTCTTGTTTGCGACGGAGCTTGTCTAATAAAGCACATATCGTAAGTACTCAGAACAGTGGCACAAACGCACTTGCCCAAACGTACCGAGGTCGAGACGATCGAGATATCGCATCCGCTCCTCCTCGCCAATAAAGTAGTCTTGACCGCACACGTCTTCCTTCGTTTTACCGGGCTTGACGTAGGTGTGGGCGTTTGATAGCCCAGTTAGTCACTTGGACGTCCAGCCGAGTTTTTTCAGCTCAGCCCAACGGGCACGGAACCCCATATTTCCTGCTTTTGGCGAATCTCGGAATGAGGGAGAATCTGTGGACTGGATTTAATGCCTCCAATTGTTTAGATGATCAGATCTGCAGCAAGAAGGAAGTCGCTCGAATTTTGTATTTGGAAGTTTCAAGGCAGCCCCGGCTTTAATCCATGACGTGGTCTATGCACAGTAGTGGGAATCAAACCTTCCCCTAGTTGACTTACACTTTGTATGTTTTCATGCTTAACTCAAGTATATTCCTTATCGTGTCCCGCGGGACACGATAATCTTTTTTGTATCACGTCTAATACAGGCATCCGGGCTTAAGGGGTTAGCACTTGATGAGGGCCAAAGTTATCCCCGCTTCCTTGTGCCAGAAGAACACCTGCGCACTTCCAAGCAAATTCAACTCTGATTGATGTTTACGCTAAGTCTATCTTCTTCCCATCTCATACTGTATCCTGCATCATTCCTGTGTCCGCTTCCACGTACCCGACCGAATCTTCAAATCTTCCGTACCCTACCGCCGATCAGCGTTCGGCGATCTCGTTCTTCGTTTGGCGATCAGCCTCAATTAATAATCAGCGTCGATCACCGATCGGCTTCGCTCAACAATCTTCGGTGATCGCCGGTCCACCTTGTTCCTTCAGCTTGCCGATCGGTCTTGAGCACCTTGATACTAGATCTTCCACGCTCGTTGTCGACCGTCCACGTCGTGGTGGTTGTCTTGGCTTGATCAGCACCTCGCACCCTTTCGGTAATCCATCGACAATCTTCATAACATCCTGTTCGCCCTGGCGGAAATTTGCATCAAGCGCTTCACCACACACCAGATCACGTGATGAATTTGTACCGGAGTCCCAGCGCCAGTACGGGATCACTGTGAAGGTTATTCGCACGGACGGAGGTGGTGAGTTCCAAGGACGGGAGCTCGTCATGTTTCTCAAGCGACACGGCATCCGGTAGCGGCTGACACTTCCAGACAGTTCTGTCTCAAACTGCAAAGTGGAGAGAATGCACAGAACGATCATGAACGCCGGTCGTATCATGCTGTGTGCATCGAAGCTGCCTGGGTGCTATTGGGGCGACGCCGCTAGATACGCCTCCTACGTCAGGAACCATCTTCCAACTCGTGCGAACACAGATTACAAGTCGCCGCTGCACGTATTGCTGGACAAACCGCCCAAATTGGGGCACCGTTTGAAGTTCGGATATTGCTGCACTGTACACGTGGCACACAAGGCAGAGGCATCGCTGAAGGCACGAGCTGAAAAGGGGATCATTATCGGTGTCAGTGAGCAGCAGAAGGGCTATCGCGTTCTTATCCCACGAACCAAGAATATCATTGTGATCATCAATGTTCAGAACGTTGACAAGCTGGACGTGGGTGATACAGAGACTCGTGATACGGTCGATAAGCTACATAGCGAGCCCGGCGTCGAAGCCAGCACTGACGCTCCCACTCCTACAAATAAGGTTCCGCCGGAGTGCCAGACAAGAATCGTGCGGGTGAACAAGGTCCAAGCAGCGCAGATACGCCCGACAGCTCAATAGCTCCTGCTCACGCTTCCAAAACTGGGATAGTTCTCCGCCCGCGAAACGAGAAGCACAAACAGCAAGTGACAGCGGTGAAGACGAATATGCGGGGAATCCTGTCACCGCCGCTACTATTCGTCGTGTATTTGGTGAACGCAAGAGTCGAAGACTGGAAGTTTCTCGTTTCACCATGACCTGATTTCGGAGGTTGTTGGTTCTGCCAGTCTGATGCTCACGGCTGCAATGCCCGCGATGGTTTCTCCCAGAAACATTGCAGAAGCCAAGAGAACATCTGAGTGGCCTGAATGGAAGGCGGCGATCGAGAAGGAGCTAGCCGATCTTCAAGCAAACAGCAGCAAGAGCCTTCTTACATGGCTACATGACACTCAGCAAAGAGAGCGAGGGAGTCTGCTTGTCGACCGCCTTAGGCATAGGCTCGTCCTATCGGCTCGATAAGGTCTCGATGGAGCGCGAGCGATACGACTACTTCGTCCCTATGGTGGAGCGAGTATGCAAGAAAGCATTTCAAGCTGCATACGGTGTTAGCAATAACACCCTTGCCAAGTAAGTGCTAGAATTATGGTCTGGGCAAGTTGTTGATAATAACGTGCTAATTAAAAAAAAAGACCTGTGTAGGCATCGGGGAATAATTCAAGTAATAAATTCAGCGTTCGAGAGGACAAAAATAAGGGGAATAAATTCGCAAAAGCTATCAATCGGATACTATTGCTAGCTGATTTCGTGGATATGCCAATGAAATTGGAGAAATTGTACCGATTCGTTTTCGCCACCGGTCATCTGTTAATGGTCAGATAAAGCTAAGATACACCAAACAAGATTTTTTTGCTGCTGCCGTCTCATTTCACGTGGAAGCAGATATGGCAGCTTTACATTACGAAGTGGATTATGAGCAAAATAGTGAAAAAGAACCGTTGTAAACGACGTTCTGTCGGGTGCTGAATGAGGAATGTCCAACAATTAAAATAAGATCGCCTCGCGACAATGTGTGTGTTCTATCGAAACAACATGGGAGATAATCCCAGCATTGACAAGACAGACGCATTAGTGAGGCATGCACAGGGTGCCAGAAGTAAGTACACAAAGGATAGAGAGACGGCATCTTCATATCATCACGACTATCGACTTCTCGCAGAATATTACCATGCCGCACAACGCACAAATTCCATCTATGTGGTATTTTCTCAGTCTTATTAATGTATCAGTCTTTGGTATCTACAATCAACCTGACGACTAGCAATGCAATTTGGTGAACTCAGAGCGTAAAGCAGGAGGGTAGCAACGAAGTGATATCAATGACGGACTGGCTTACACGCAGCCAAAAGATTTATGGGGGCTGTATCGTGGACAAGACTTGGTCAATATATGCCGATAATTGTGGAGGACAGAACAAAAACAATTTTGTGGTAAAGTATTTACTTTTCCTGGCCCAAAGTAAAGCAGTGCAGTCGGTCTGCGTGAATGTTTTGATCAAGGGCCATATAAAAAACAATTGCGACCGTGGATTCGCCAACATAAAGAGGTTTACGCTAAATGAGATATGTGGAATTTGGCCATGGTCAATGACGCTATAGAGCGGTCTGCAACTTCGAATATGTGCGTGCTATTGGAGAACGGGGACACAGTTTTTCGCGATTCCAAACTCCCGCTACAAAAGCTATACAAAGACTTGAAAGGTATCCAATCGTATCAGATATTTGCTATGAACGCTAGTGAAGTCGAAAAGCACCAATCCAGTACTCCAGGTATAATTAATCTCTTGCGGTCAAAGGGCGGAGTTGCATTGAGTCCGGATGTCATTGCCGAATTTTGGTCCGCCATCTCTAAAGCCACTCCTCCGCAGTGTAACAAGGAAAAAGTGGTCGATATGCACAAGAAGATCATGCAATTTGTCTCGCCTCAGTATTGTATTGACCCTCTCTATATTGTTCCTAACAGTTGCGAACTGATATCACCAGTACAGACACGCGAAGAGTAGGAAGAGTCAACACACACACTGGGCGGCAAAAACCACCTTTAGGCACTGGGTATATTGACAACACACTGCAAATTCTCGACTGAGCCTTCTCGCTTCAGTCCTTCTCTCTTGTACACTTTTCGTCTCACACCTCCAAATTCAAGTGCCATAGTGTAGATCAGTATAATCCACAACACTAACGAAGAGGAGATTGATGCAGTCCGTGTCAAGAAGCGGTCCCGCCGAACCAGGCCTGAACGTGAATAGAATTATCTGAGATAAAATGTAGCGAATTAAATAAATCATATGTTCAATGTTGCTCTAGATTGATAAAATGACGCTTTAAAACGCCAATCTGTGATGATACCCGTAATTTAAGGCAAGTGCAAAGCCTGTTTTCGCGATTTAGAGTACTTTCTCGCTCTGTTTTTGGTCATTCTGAAGGCAGATTCCTAATCTACGCAGCGAGAGCAGGCCACGTGTAAATACAAAAACTGATTTCTAAGGAATTCTAGAAGCCCCAACATTGCGTCCTCATTTAATGTTGAGGCTCCTAGACGCGCTATAGCGCCGGAAGAGGGCTTAAAATGAAGCTGAATCAACATCCTATATGGAGCTCGAATTGCGGATTTTGTAACTAACACTCATTTTGTTTGGGGCGGTCTCATATTTTGTTTCGTTCTTTAGCTTTTCTTAGCGAGCCCGCACTTCCAACAGCTAGCTACCCGACCCCAACCGGTTTTGGGGACAAAGTGTATATCGCACGGTGCAAGGAGTGCCTCACTCCAAGCTTGCACACTTGTCGGCGTGGTCGTCAGCAGTGTCGCTGCAAGCGAGGTGTGGACAGACTGTATTACCGTTCAGTTCTTCTTTTGGAAATAGTTGCACACTTTGCCCATTTAAAGAAAATGGGTGCTTTTTCAGTCCTCGCCTTGAGCGTTGGATCTTCACAATACTTGGCTTTGTTGGGCATGCCAATTGTGGTGAAAGCGGCAGTTGAAATACAGCCGAGACGACTAGCGACAGCTGAGTGACCAAGTTGAGATGTCGTTCACGACTCGCTATCGTTTTTCGTGCGCACGAAACGAACACCATACGCAGATCGTTGGCTTCAAATAGAAAAGACGCGAAAGTATTTCTTACGACATGAAGCGGTGAACGTGCCGTGCAAATTGTTCAATATTTTACCTAGTCAAATTTTAGTTAGGTGGGATAATTCGCAAGCTGCATCGTAGAGAATTGTTAGCAGTTCGGAAGCTACTTTTCAGTAAACCAAGACAATGTGTAGATTTTGGAGGGTTACGCGAGTAAGCTTGTCGAATTGTGCGCGCAATCATCACGGATAATATGGGTACTTTCGGATCTAATCGGATAAATTGGGTCTCTTTAATCGTACTTTGTGCGTTCTTCTGGCTTTCTCTTGTTTTTGACCGCGCTCCCGCTTGCTCGGCGTGAAGAGTGTGGAAGTGACGGGGGGAAGCGAAGGAGGAGAGAGAGAGAGAAGCGCAGCGGAGGAAGTAGGAGAAGGAAGGACAGAAAGGAAGGCCGCACCACTACCACCACCACCAACGAGCCTACAGGCAGGCGCCAGCCATGAATCCCGACCTCATGACGGTGCTGAGCATGCGCCAGAAGGAGATGTCCTACCACCAACTCGCGCTCGACAGCCGCCTCTCACCCGCGACCTCCAACAACGTGTTTGGCGCAAATTCGCCGCTGCAGTCGCCGCTCAAGACGCCGTCGCCGCACTCCCCGGAATCGGTGCGTCAGTTGCCGCTCGCGCTTAGTCTGCAGACGGCGCAATTCGAGCAGTTTGGCTTCACATGGCGCTGGATCGTCGAGGCGGCAACCCACTTTGCGCTCCAGCGACAGACTGCGCACTTCGCCAACCAGTACGCGCAGGTTCTGCTACGTCGCCGTGCCGCTGCCGCGCAGGAAAACTGCGTGGCCGGCTACGGAGAAGACGTGCGCCACATGCAGAGGCAGCTGCGCGTGCTCGGCCTCGCTTGTGTCTTCATGGCGGCCAAGATCGAGGAGGTGCACCCGCCCAAAGCGGCCGAGCTCGTCGCCTTTTTGGCCGAGCGTGGAGCCACTCAACTGGCGGGCGAAGACCTCGCACGACTTGAAGTGGACTATGTTGTGGTAGGTAGTCTAATAGCTTACAGGCCAGGAGGTGTGGCCACCTGACTTTTGTTAGACAGATGGCTGACGGATTCTTATGCTGTTGATGATTGCCAGGAGCTGCAGTGGAACCTGCACCCTACGACGCCCTACGCGTGGCTGCTGTTCATGGTGGCGGGCGGCTCGGCCGACCAACGTCCCCTGGACACCATGGGCGACTTTGTCAACCCGGCCCGCAACCCGTCGGGCACCAAGGAGCTGTTCGTGAACGCCATTCGTCTGGTGGACATCGCGCTGCTCGACTACCAGGCCATCGAGTACTGGCCCAGTGTACTGGCCGGAGCGGCACTGCTGCTCGTGGATCCGGCGCTGGACTTTATGTTCGTGGCGCAGTTTCTACAACTGGACCCCAATGTGCTCTGGGAGTGCAAGTCGTGGCTCTACGCCATGGCCTACGGGGTGTGCGATCTGGAGGCTGCGAGCACGCAGGCCAAGGACCGCTGGGCTAAGCTGCCGGCAGAGGAGCTGCTGTTCATCCAGTCGCAGGTCATGGTGCCCAGCCACTTGGCTTGCGGCCTGTTGCGTCCGGATAACTTGGTGGATCTGTATTCCGCTGGCATGAACACTCCGCTCGGAAAGGGCTACGGCTTGGAGATGTGTCCATCGCCATGCTCGCCCAGTGACAACTATGCAGTGGTGGCACCGCCGCCTACGTGCATGTGCAAGGGCAGCTACCATACGTGTGGTGGAGAAGAGACGCCGGGTCCTCATGTTTACCACTTCAAGTATGGCTGGCAGGGCATTGAAACGGGACTCATGGCCGAACCGAACTTTGGGAACCAACAAGAGCAGCAGATGCAGTACCCATAAGTGGTCACTGGCTGGAACAACGATAAGGGGGTGACAGAGGGTGGGGCGCAAGGACAGTGGAGTGGAAAGCGGCAAGACCAATGCTTGTGATCTTGATTTGAAACAAGGGGGCGAGCGAGCTGGTGATCCAGTTAGTTCGCTGCCGCATTTTTTTTCCTGAGGAAAAAGAGGGTGGGAGATAACAACAAAAATCAAAACAGACTCGGCAAGGAACCAACCGGCCAAAAGCCTCGGGCAAGACAACAAAAACTGAAAACATGAGCGAACAAATGACATCCGACTGGAATGCTTAGAAGCAGTGGATTAATCTGCATCTCGTTCCAATCGGAGAAACAACTACAATTTACACTTCACAACGAAGACGACAATGCCAGCTTCAAGCCCAAGCGTGAACGGCGTTAACACAGTCTCTTCGTCTATATGATGAGCGTTCCACAAAGCCACGACTACCGTACACCAAGCACTCAACTTTCAGGTGAGAGTTCTTGGTGATGGTGGCATCTTTTTCTGTGGTAAAGCATTTTCATTACTCTTGTCGCTTGCTGCTTTTCTTGTTGCGTGTCTGCTTGAGGGAAAGAGGGCCACGTGTGAGGTTTCTTGGTTCCATATTGCGACGGCCAAAGTTTGGAATTAATGAAAGCAACAGGGTATTCACCTTCATATTTTGTTTCTTGTATCACTAATTCTGCTACCAGCCCAAATGGTAAATGTAGGGCTTAAGCGTTAATCGCTGGTGGTTGGAACGCTGAAGGGATCTGCAGCTTCGTGTGCTTCTTCGCCCAGAAGCCCATTTGTTTCCTGGATGCAACTGGTAGCAGCACACCGGTCCACGCAGCAGCGTTTAGCTTCATCTGCGCCCTACGTGAGCGCTCAGCCTCCTCCTCTGCAGCACGACGCTCGCGCTCCTCACGCAGACGCACTGCTTCGGCCATCTCCAACTTCTGCAGTTTGCGCCGGCTTCGGATCTCAGCTTCACGCAGAGCGTCATCAGTCGCTGCCACCGCAGTGCGACGTCTCTTCTCTGTACGTGCCATCTCCTCTTCGCGTCGGGCGCGCTTCCGCCGCTTTTCTTCGGCTTTGCGCTCTTGCTTGTTCATGCGCTCCATGTTTGGTCTGCTTGGCATGAGTTGCAGTTTCACTCGAGTTGCTGTCGTATCAGAGACATTAGAATCCTCCCGCGAGCCATTTGCACCATTCACAACGATCGTTCCAACGACAGAAGTTGCTGTGACGACAGGCTTACTGGGCGTCGCAGCACTTGCTGTACTGCCAGTAGCACTACCAGCTTCCTCTGTTCGGTGCTTGCTGCTTTTGTGATGGTGCTTCTGGTGGTGTTTGTGGCCAGACTCCCCATCGGTTGTGGAGTGATGGTGATGCTTGTGAACCTTCTTCTCACGCTCTCCGCCGACCTCCGAGATATCGCTCCGCTTCCGCTTCGAATCGTTCATACGTTCCTTACGCACTAACTCGCGACGACGCGTCTTCTCCATCACCTCCAGCGTTACATCTCCCCACAGATCCTCCACTACAGCCAACATGTGCACCGCTGCAGAGTACACACTCCATCCTTCGCGGTCCTTGTCCGCCCGATTGTAGGTCATGGCATTCTCGAATGTCAACCGCACATCCCGAATGAACTCGCCGTGCATCTTGTACTCGAACTCGTTCAGCTTTTCCGCAATCGTTGACAAGTCCATGGGGGTCTTGACAATCTCGAAGTAATCCGGTGACAATGCTGGGAACAGCACGCGCACAGGTTTGCGGAACGGCCAGCAGTTCTTGTCGTACTTCTGGCTGTTTAGCACTCGAAGTAGCTTTTGGCACTCCTTTGCTTTGAGCTCAACTGGAACAGTGTTAACAAACTCCGCGCGCTCGCGTCTCAACTGATCGCGCTTTGCACGGCTCTGCTCTCCAGGGACTTCCGACGCCGGGAGAATCTGCAGCTCAGCGCACAACGAATCGAAGTACCACATCAAATGCGCAGACATGTCGCGCACCTGAACTGAAGCTGGGTCATCAGCACAATTAAACTTGACAGCATTCTGGAAGGTGAGGCGGCCTTTACGCAAGAACTCAGCTGGGGTCAGCGCATGCGCATGAAGCTGTTCGCGTAGTGTGCGCAGATCCATGGGCTCCGTGATAAGGCTCGTGTATTCCGTAGCAAGGTGCGGGAACACCTCCAATAGCGGATGGTTGAAGTGAAGCTTCGCCACTTGCTCAATCTTGCCCAGACGGTTGAGCACGCGGTCACAGGCAGTCTCCCACGAATTCAGGTCCGACTTCTTGTGCTTCTTGCTCTTCTTGCTTGATGCCGAACTGGAAGCTAGGTGAGGTTCCACTAAGCCTCTCTTCGAGGCGATAGCCGCTGAAGGTGGCGCCTTAACAGGCGTAGCAACCGCAGCAACGGGAGGTGCATACGCTGCCGCTGTAGACAAAGAAGCTGGGGCAGCAGATCTTCCCTTGGCTGCGAATCCCTTCTCCTACGGGCCAAGAAATACGAGTGTTAATAGAGGGGGGAAATGTAGCGGTAGAGGGCGAAAGGGTTCGTGACGTACCTGGGTGGCGGCAATCTTGCTTCGCTCCTTCTTTTCCTTCTTTTCGCGCTTTTTCTTTTTCTTCTCTTTCTTTTCCTTCTTCTCCTTTTTCCGCTTCTCCTTCATCTCCTTGCGCAGCCGCTTTGCCTCCTCAGGAGTAAGCCCCGCTAGGTTAGCGCCGTCGAGAGGCAGCTCTTTACTAGAAGCCGACGAAGAGACTGCAGTAATTGGAGCCTTCACTGGAGCCGCAGGCTTCGTCGAAATGGCCGGTGTTGCTGCTGAGATGAGTGCGGGCTCTGGCTTGAGTGCCTTAATATTCTTCTTTGGGTCGCGAGCGAGGGAAGCCGATGAAGAAGCCGACGACGGCCTCTTGGTCGGAGAGGGAGCAGGAGATTTCTTCATTGGTTTATGGAGAGAAGAGGACCCCGTCCCGGTAACTGCAGCAGTATGTACTTTGGCTTCGGGTCTTGCAAGTGCTGCTGGCGGCTTAGGCTGCGTTGAAGCTAGAGAGGATGGAACGGATGCGACCTGTGCCGAATGGGTTGGCGTATGCGTGGGACCGTTCACCATACCATCAAGCGGGCCCAGTTTCTCATTGCAAAGCTCCACGAAGTAGTTGCGCAGATTCGTGGCCATCGCTCGAATGTCAGCGCCTTCCACTGGATCACTATTGTACTTGTGGCAGTTGGAAAAGATCAAATGCACGTCAGCACTGAACTCGTCGACACTGCCGTATCGGTCGCTCTTGAGTTTACGCTCGATTTTGGCAAAATCCATCGGCTCCGAGACGATTTTTAGATAATCCGGGTACTTTGTAGTGTCCACAGCAGTCAAAAAGGGCCCGGCTGTCTTGATCTCGATTCCACGGAACCCCTTCATTTTGTGTGCCCGCAGTTGCTTCATGATCCCCAGACATATGTCTTTTTCAGACATTCCAGCGCCCGCCTCGCGAGATTTCGACGGTTTTGAAGACTTTGAAGACTTCGACGACGACTTCTTCTTGATCTTTTCTTGCTCGCTTCCAGACACACTGACTGTAGGCACGGATGCTGGCAGCGAGGTGGAGGAATGCGAACTAGCGCAGACAGATTTGACCTTTGAGGAGGAGGAAGACGAGGGTCGTTGCTTTTCTCTAGCTGCCCCACTGCTGCTCACTGAAGAACCGAAGATAGCGCTTTGTGTGTGCAAAACACGGAGCAAAGTCTCCGCAGACTCACAGTAAGTCTGTCCCTGAGGATCCGGCTTCCAGTAGCGAATGCAGTTGTCGAATACAAGCTTCATGCCCGCAATGAATTCCGATACGTGCTTGTACTCGCCCAGGTGCAGCTTTGACGATACTGTGCCAATATCCATGGGGTTCTTCACTGTTTTGAAGTAATTATACGGGATTTGGTCGGGAGAATCGTAGTACGACTCGACCGGGTACTTGAACCACTGCGCTGTCTCCTGTCCGTCTGTTCGGTGAGCGAGGATCTCGTGAATAATCTGGTGGCATTTCCACCGCTCCGGAACACCAGGCCAGGAGCCGCCAACCTTCGTAAACTGACTCTCAAAGAGCTTCATGAGAGTGACGGCATGGTTTCGCATTACCTTGCTCAGGATCACATCACTGTTGTACACCAAGCAGTTTGAGAAGATCAGGCGCATGTCGTACGCGAACGCATCAATGGTGGCGTAGCTCCCACTACGCAGCTTCTTCTGGACGCCATATAGATGCATACGATTCGGGACTTTGATGCGATAGTCCGGGAAGTGAGTCAAGTCCACTGGCTGCAGGAACGGCGCTGCTGGACTGATGTTCCCCTCCTTATGCTTGATCAACTTCATCAACAACGAAAGACACGCCGTCACCTCCGCGTCCGACATTTTAGCTCCAGATGCATGAGTCGGGGTCAGTTCTCGCTTCACCACTGAACTACTAGTCTGAGGGACAGCTGATACAGTTGGCGCTGGCGGGGCGACGTCTCTCCTGGACACAATGGGCACTACATCCTTAGCCACCGCACTTGAAGATGAAGCAACTCCACCCTCGTGCTCGCTCCGATGGGATTTCTTCTTGCTCTCGCCACTGCTGGAGCTTGAATGTTTGTGTTCTCTGTCCTTCTCCCTGTCCTTGCTCTTCTTCTTTGACTTCTTGGACTTTTTCTCTTTCTTGCTGTGTTTGTGCTTGTGTTTACTGCCTTCCTCTCCGTCTTCTCGATGGCGATGATGATGGCTGTTACTGCTACTGTGGTGACTATTGCTGCTATGGTGATGGCGATGTGAAGACGAAGAAGACGCGCCCAGTGCACCTTCCCCGTCCTGCTTCGCCACGTCGCCGCCCTCAGCCCTCCGCTTCTCCACTTTGGCCTCTCGATGGGCTGCCTTGGCCGCGTCGTCCGCCCTAAATACGTTGTCGATGGCCTTAGCGTACGCCGTCTCGAAGACTCGCAGCAGGTGCTGAGCTGCCGCGTAGACGGAACCCTTGACGTCCTGATCGTCCTTGTTGTACACGAGCGCATTCTGGAAGACCAGACGCACGTCCCGCGCGAATTTCTCGTGCGACTTGAAGCGACAGCGCGAGGGTTTGACGCCCAGGTTCTTCTTGATAGTTCCTAGGTCCATGGGCTTCTTAATCACCTTGTCGTAGCCCGGGATGTCCACGGGCGTCATGAACACCCATGACCAGCTCTCCTGCACACGAGGGTTCGTCAGAAGCTCCAGTAGTCGCACGCATTCGGCGTGCGCTGTCTCCGAGATCATGGCTAACAAGAGGTGACAATCACTCCTGCCGTACTTTGCTTCTCTTGGAGAGGGCAGATTCCATAATAAACGACCTGCCGAGACAAAAATCAATTTTCGTCCAATCAGAGTGCAGAATGGATCCCCATACAAAACGCTATTGCACTGGAGGGGTCAAGACCAAGACAAGCATGGCATCGGCTGGGGGCGAGCGCTTGTCGAGCAGCGACTTCAAGAAGAAGCGCGAGATTGAGGAGGCGCGCAAGAACGGAACACTGCCGCCCGAGCAAGATGCGGACGGCAACCTCATCAACCCGCACAACCCCGAGTACATCAGCAAGCGGCCGTGGTATCTGGGCGACTCGGGGCCGTCGCTTAAGCATCAGACGCTGCAGCACCAGGCGCACTTATTATCCATCCATGAGGCCGATGATCTCTATCTCAAGGGCAGGAAGCAGCAGGTGGCGGCGTCGAGTGGTGGCAGACAGCGCAAGTGGCGCAAAGGCGCGTGTAAAAACTGCGGAGCCATGAGTCACAAGACCAACGAGTGCGTCGAGCGGCCGCGCAAAGTCGGCGCCTGGAAGACCAATCAGGACCTCAAGAGTGACGATGTGGTCGTGGACGTTCGCTCCGAGAAGTTTGGCAAACTCGCATTCGACGCCAAGCGCGACCAGTGGCTGGGGTACGACCCCAAGGACCACTCCAAGACCGTCGAGCGGTACGAAAAAGTGGACGCCGCTCGCAAGAAACTGCGTGCTGATGAAATCAACATGAAACTGAAGGAGTCGGCGGATAAGAAGAAGGAGAAGAAAACGCGAACGAAGGCCAAAGACAAGGAGGAAGGCAAGTCCAACTCGGACTCGGACTCGGACTCAGACTACGAGTCTGACATGGAGTCGGAGGACGAAGAGTTCCGTGATCATGATGAAGGACCCATGTTTACTGAGCGTGTCGCGCGACAGGGAGGAGTTGGCGGTGCTCAGATGAAGACAACAGTGCGCAATCTGCGTATCCGAGAGGACACAGCCAAGTACCTGCGCAACTTAAACCCGAACTCGGCCTACTACGACCCGAAGACGCGATCTATGCGCGACAATCCCAACCCAGAGCTGAACCCAGAGGACACGACGTTTGTTGGCGACAACACGGCACGATTCACGGGCGATGCACAGAAGCTGGCGTCTGCGCAGCTGTTCGCGTGGGAAGCTTACTCCAAGGGCACGGACATTCACCCGCTTGCGAATCCCTCCCAGGCTGAGTTCTTGAAGAATCAATATGAGGAGAGGAAAGCTGCATTGGAGAAGGAGAAGAGCCGCAAGATTCTTGATAAATACGGGGGTCAGGAACACCTGGAAGCGCCACCCAAGGAGCTTCTGTTGGCGCAGAGCGAGCACTATGTCGAGTACTCGCGCGACGGCCGTGTTGTTAAAGGTCGTGAGCGAGCACCTGTACGCTCCAAGTATGTCGAGGACGCTTTCGAGAATAACCACACTTGCATCTGGGGCTCTTGGTTTGATCGTAGTGAAATGACATGGGGATATGCCTGCTGTCACTCGAAGGTTCGGAAGTCCTACTGCACGGGTGAAGACGGAAAGAAGGCCATTGAAGATTCGAAGATGGCTAACGCGGATCGGCCGATGCTGAAGGTCCCTGAGAAGCTGGAACCGGTCCAGGCCGATGGATCGGCTGCTGCTCAGGCTGGTGGCGTCATCAATAAGCGCAGCGAAATGTACGGCGAGAATATCGCTCCTGAACTGGATGAAAAGAAGCTCAAGAAGGCTATTAAGAAGGCAGCCAAGGAGAAGAAAAAGCAAGCGGAACAGGATGACAAGAAGCGCAAGTACAACTCTACGGGCAACTACGAGGTGAATGCGGAGGAAATGGAGGCCTACAAGTTGCTCAAGTCCCGTGGTGAAGACCCCATGGCGAAAGTTCTTGGCAACGATGTACTGCTTGACGAAGATGAAGGTAAAGGGAAGCGAGCAAGGCGGTAATACTTTTTGCGTTAAACATGCAACTCGATCGGCATGATGGCCAAGTTGCGCGGGGGCGATAACCCGTCAATAGTAGCAAGCCTTTTGGAACACAGAAATCGTCTACGGGAAGAGCTGGTCCAGGATCTGGATGGTCTCCACCGGGTTCTTGACCGAGTGGCCAATAGTGCGCTCGCTCGTGTAGATCTCGTAGTCGTTGCCACCCTGGAAACACCAGATCGAATTAGTCGCGTCTTAGGCAATACCAAGCGCAAAAAATGAGCTCACCTTGTGGGTCTTGTCACCGAAAAAGTGGATTTCGTCGTAGTCCTTCGCGTCCAGGTAACGCAGGCAGAAGGTCTTGTCCCAGCCCTGTAATCCACGAATACGATGCACAAGTGAGTCTCCATGATCGTAAAACAAGTGCATAACAGCGAATCTTACCGACGGAAACACGTCAAACGAGATCTACACACGATAACAACAAGAGAAAAGACCAAATAAAACGTTAGTTTCAACAATCACGGTCACTACCGCCTGCCTTACCTGGCCGCCGATGGAGTAGGTCAGGTTGTACTCGGGGAACTCTGCACGGAGCTTCTCCACGAAAGTCTCACGGATTTTGTGGATGTGATCATACTTCTCGAATTCGTCACGCTCTTCCTGAGAGCAGTTGCGACCAATGGGCGACACGTTGATCATTCCCATGCGGAACTCCACGAACGTGCCGCGCTTGACGGGAATGTCCAGGTCCGCGATGTAGCGCAGGCAGAAGCTGACCAGCTTGTTGATCTGCGGGTTCGTGTACTGACTCTTGAGGTTCTGTAGACAGCAGCACAGCAGTGAGTTACCCATGCGACCAATGAACCAGCTAGTAGCTCTGCGCCCTCACCGTCTCACCCACGAGCTTTCCGGCGTGGAAAGCCACCAGTCCGTTCTCCGAGAAGCTGTAGTCGAAGTTGTTGATCACTGCGAGTCACAAGTCAGTCTCGTATTGATTCAGTCAGAGCCCCTCCTTGACTCAGTCAGCGAGCAAGTCTGCGTTGCGTGTATCTACACACCGTCCTCGCCGAGCTGTTCCTTCTGCTTCACCAGGTCGGAGCCGCCCACGACACCGATCGTGATGCTCTCACGCAACTTTTTGAGACGCGCCAGCATCTCGGGCGTCGCGGTCTTGCGCGCCACTGTGAGCGTGCCATCCACGTCGAAAAGGGCAATGGTGCGGGGGTTCTTGGGAGCCATCGGAGCTGCTCGGAAAATGCGGGAATGCAAACACGTGTCCGATTGCTTCGTGCAGTTGCAAGGATCGTTTTGGTGACCAAAATAATCAGTACATTTGAAATAACAGCAGTGATATGTTGGAAAAGTATCATTTCTTAAATGTTGCTCGTAATAGTCTAATGATTGGTCAGATGATAATTAATATCAATAGATCACGTTTCTATCTCAGTATCCTCCAGCGAAGTTGAAGTTTTGCCACTTCCGAATCCGCCATGAAGCCCTCCTTCTCGCCTACTCGCGTGACGATCGATGCAGATAGCGGCCGGCCGCGCTTCGACGACGATGGAGACGTGGTGCTGCGTGCGCTGTCGCTGTCGCCCGGCGCCAGCAGACGCCCGTTCGATGCCACGCCGGCGCCTTCGTCCTGTTCCAGCCTACAGCTGCTGCTCCAGGGCGTCGTCCACGCTGTTTTAGCTGGTGTCGTCGTTTCTATTGGTACGAAGATGTTGCTTCATCCTGTTAACTATCTAACACTGACACGCCCTGCCCGTTCTGCTCGCTAGTGCTGTGTCCCGTCATGATTGGCTTCGCGACCATGATCTTCAGTCATCCGGACTTCTCGGAGACCCTCCCCATGCTCACCAAGCTGGTTTTCGCATCCAGTACAATGCACCAAGTCGTGATTACGAGTCTCTCTCCTCTGCCCTTCGCCATTGGACAGGTACAAGACACGGGGATGATCTTCCTGGCCAGCATGGCCTCTTCCATTATGACGGAACTGGGCTCGACGGTACCTTTGGTGGAGCGGATCGCGACCGTTTTGGTGCATTTGAGTATCAGTACAATGTTGGTGGGTGTGGGGCTTATCCTCACTGGCAAAGCAAAACTGGCCTCGCTCGTGCAGTACCTCCCGACCCCCGTTATCGGCGGATACTTGGCCTATGTGGGCTTCTTTATGGTAAAGGGCGGAGTTTCTCTTACTACGGGCGTGAGTCTTGCCTCCGTGCATGGGTGGGCTGTGCTTATGAGCTCGTCTCACAGCTTGACGCTACTAGCTCCGGGTTTAATTGGCGGAATCATGTTGTCCATATTGACCTCACGCTTTCTGCACTTTGCTGTGTTCCCCTGCTGTATTTTGATACTACCTGCAAGTTTTTTCTTCGTGGTTTGGATATCCAGCTACACTCTGGATGACACGCGTGCCGCTGGGTTTCTAGAAGACAATGGTGCCGGTGTTCCGGTGATGGAAGTGTACGAGTTGTTTGATCTTAACCACATCCACTGGAGTGTTATGCCTGCTCAGCTGCCGACAATGCTCAGTATGTTCGTGATGATCGCGTTTGCCTCGTCACTGGATATCGCCTCTATTTGCATGGGAACCACCAGCAGTATGAACTACAATGCACAGCTACAGACAGTTGGCATGTCCAACCTTGTGAGTGGGCTCACGGGCGGCTACACGGGCTCGTACATCTTCAGTCAGACTTTATTTACTTCCCGCTTTCGCCCGAGCGCAGCAGCTGAGTCACGATTTCCGGGGATCACAAGATTAGTTGGAGTTACGCTCGCGGCCTGTGAGTTTGCCATTGTCATGACTCCCGTCTCTTTGATGGCAATTGTGCCCAAGTTCCTGTTTGGGGCTGTGATGATATTTATTGGTATCGACCTGCTCAAAACCTGGCTGGTGGGTGTTTTTCACAAGCTCCTTTTCGCAGAATACCTGACTGTGGTTGGTACGTTTTGCTGCCTGAACATCTTTGGGGTTCAGTTGGGATTGGCCACGGGTATTACGTTGGCAGCAACAAGCTTCCTCGTGGAATACGCAAAGGTTCAAGACGTACGAATCGTGCACAAAACCAGCAACGCCATCCGCAATGCTGACCAGCATGCGTTGCTCTATGGTGCGAACTCGATGTCCGGTGACGCTGAAAGTCGACAGCAGGATGCCATTGTCACAATCGAGCTCCAAGGTCATATCTTCTTTGGATCGGCCACTCGGATCCAAAACTGCGTCAAAAGTGCAGTCTACGTTCGTTCAACGCCAAGTGACGGTAGAATCACTGCTACCAGAACCGCTAGCATCGGGCGAAATCACGCGAACGAGCAATCAGAAAGTTGGCCGCTCCTCCCTGTCAGACAGGAGACCCAAGCAGGATATACAACCGAAGCCCACGTCACAATGCCATATCCTCTGGTGAATCTCCACGGAGAGCCGTGTACTGACCCCGACAGGACACCTACGCGGTTTGTTGTTCTGGATTTTTCTCGAGTAAGTGGCATGGATGCTACTGCAGCGCGTTCGTGCTTCTTGGTGCTCAAGCTTTCCTTCAGTCTTGGAAAAGTTTGTGCGGTATACTGCGGCATGAGACCTAGCGTCGAGTTTCTTCTGCGGGCTAACGATGTGATTCCCCCGGCCCCCACACAAGGGGAGGAGCTCGTTCAAGACGAGAGCAAACAGAGAGAATGCTATGTCGCATCTGACTTGGACCTGGCTCTTGATTGGTGTGAGCAGCAGCTTATCTTCTCCGCGGCAAAACGGCGGTCCATTCGCTCGGGACAACACTTGGCTTTATCGTCACTACAGTCACCCGCTTTGCCACTTCCACAAGTGTTTGCAGCATACTTGCCGGGCACTCGAAAAGGCGATCCAGCGACACTGCAGCACTTGGAAGAGCTTGCTCAGCTATTTACTGTGACTGAATGGGAAGCTCAGAGGAAGCTTTTCCTAGTCGGTGAGAGATCCAACGCGTGGTTTGTGTTGCTACGAGGAACGGTCGAACTGCTGACAGTTCCAACTGAGACTACACTGCCGTCCTACTCGCCAAAGTCTGAGCTTGCTGAGCCCATCAGCTTGCAGCACTCTACCCAGAGGGAACTCGTGGGACGCGTCCGACCTGGCTGCATCTTTGGCGACATGGATTTCATGTTGGAGCAACCGCGAGTATTAGACGCGACATCCACCGCAACCGACACGCTCACTGCATCATTCACGCGGAAGAAGATGGTCGAGTTGCGTCAAGGTCACCCCGAATTGGCCTTACTCCTTCACGAGATTCTATTGAGAGCGTCGTACATGACTTTGGCAGAGAAACTCCACTCACTTGCGATCTAACTAAATCTTTACTTCCGGTGACGACGGCGGTGAAGGATTTCGAGAACCTGATGAGCAAAGGATAAGAAATGTAACGAAGTTAGTAAGTATGGTATCGATAACAGGAGCAGTGGATAGACAACTCACCCCATCGGAGCCCACAGTGTCTTCAAGTTGATTTTCCACGTCCGACTGCATCAAAGCCGATTTCAGGACACTGCGAACATGCTCCTCGACTTCCTCCACTCGTTTATCATTCGGCTTTCGCTGCAGATCGAAGATAGTTCTATTGGAAACTAGGCGTGAACCCAGTCGACTTGGTGGCGCATGAGATACTCGACAAGGAGATTGGTGTCGGACCGACTCCAGGCAAGCCGCAGCGGACGCAGGTCTCGAGCGCACGGGCAGTTGTGTCAACAATGCCTGCAGTTTGGGTTTTTGTACCATTGGCTGTGGGATACCGTACACAGTTAGAGGCTTTCGCTCGATTGGTTGACGATGTTGAAGTTGTTCCTGCTGTTGAGCGACTTGAGCCGATCGCAATTGACGATAGCGCGATGTGAGCTCCGCCAGCAAAAGATCCTTTTCCTGTTGGGCCAATTCGGCTCGTACAAACGAGACACGCTGCGATTCTGCTCGTTTGGCAGCAGCTTCCAGCTTGTTTTCTAACGTCTGTACTTGAGCCCTTAGCGCCTCCAGCCGAGCATGAAGTCCGTCCAAATCCGTTTCGGACCACGCATCGACACAAATTCCAAGCTGGTCGTAGGCGGCTTTCAACAGCCGCTTCAAACGAGTGAAGTCGCTTTCAAGGTTACTAGTACGAGACACGCTTTGACGTGTGCGTTGCGGTCGCTCCTGCTTGTCTTTAGCCTCTGCTGCGCACAGGTATTCCAGTCGTTCCAGTACGTGGCGTCTCTCGTGGCTGATCCGTAAACTCAATTGGTCACCAAAACGCCTCTCGAATTCATACCGTAGACGGATATCCAGCTCCTTTTGCGTTTCCATTGAGCGTAGCACCTCAATTGGTGCAGGTCCTTCACTTGTTTCTAGACGGAGAAATGATTCGACAATGCGCTCCAAGCGCGTGCTATCATCACTACATGTACTCTCCCAAGTTTGAGTGTTCGCCCCCTTCATAGTCTCTCTCCACTTGGCCACTGCATGCTCAAACTCACGCCATCGCACTTCGATGGCCATCACACGTTCCAATCGACTCTTCAATGCGTCTAGCTGATCGCGGGTGGCGTCTTCTAATCTCTGTGAATCAGCAAGAACTCGCTCCCGACCCTGCGCTAGTGCTTGCAATGTGTCAAACTTGTCCTGCAAACGAACGCTTTCATTTGCGGCTTCTACAAGCATGTTTTCATTGTCAATGAGTGCTAAACGCGCCTCCCCGAGCAATTTTGTGGCCCTCGCTTTCTCATTTTCAGCTTGTGCGAGAGCGAGCTGCAGCTCGCGAAGCCGCTGCTTATCACTGTCCTGAGTGCTTTCAAGTTCGCTCAGACGGGCTTTCAGATTGGCCACGGTTTGTGTAGCATCTTTCAGCGACTGTCGAAGTTGAGGCACAAGCAAAAACTCATTGGCCGTGGACGGAAACGATTCCAGACCGCGACTTATGCTGTTCTTGCCGCCTTTGTCTCCCCTGGAGCGATTCGCTCCTTCACCATTCTTGCTTTCACTATGCGAGAGACTGGAGACCCTTGCTTTAGGTCGCGATATGGATCTTACCAGTGTGTTCCGTAGCTGCTCAAGTTCAGTGCGCGACGTTCGAAGCGCTTCCAGTAGCTGAGAGTTGAGGGTCTCAAGTGAATCGTTGGACGCGCGCATGTCGCCAAGTAGCGCCTGCAGGTGGCTTTCTCGCGCGTTATGTTCGGCTGTTAGCTGGCGCTCTCGTTCAGCTAAAGTTGCAGCGGCCTGTCGAGCTTCTTCGAGACGAAGACACTTTTCCAGACGCGCTACCCGTTCTACCTCCTTGGCCAAGGCGGTGCGCGCTCGACGCAACGCCGCTTCTCCTTTCTGCTCTTGCTGGTGAACAGCACGTTGTCCATCGCGCTCAACCTTGGCCAGAGTCTGCGCCAAACTCTCTGCTACCTGTGCTGCATGTTTACTGACATTGGTGGCGAGGTCGTTGAGCTGGTTCGTGAGCACGTCTTGCAGTTGGTCGTGGAAAGCAGTGATCTGTTTGCGCCATGCGAAATCTCCACGAATGAATTGAGAGCGGTCGTCAAAGTCACCCTGCAATGACTGTACGCTCTCGTGCAGAGTCTCACTCTCCCGTTGTAGCATTAACTCGAGATCTGCCTTCCATGCTACGAACGCGAAAGTTGGAGCAGCCTCAGTGGGGGATTTCGAGGAATCTTGAGAGGCATTTGCGTCTTTATCAGATAAAGATTCTGTGCATGATTCAGCTGGGAAGGCCTCGGGGGCTTCGGTCGCGTCGTGATCGGTTGTCATTTTCAACTAACGTTAGAGAAGGTGTATTCCACGTCTTCCAGACGCACAAGGACAGACAACACCAACTCGATGCTAAAAATATGAACTCGACTTCGTTCAGCTGGAACGACCCGAAGCAAAAGTTTGAGGTTTTCAATTACTGCAGGAATGACTGATGTTGTAATGGGCCAAATCTGTGCCCACTACTTTGGCTTACGCGTTAGCGCACGTGTACGTGGAAGCGTAGTTTGCTTAAACTTAAGCTAACTATACTTTCGTCCGAAAGTATAGATTTACTAAAATAAGAAAAGCTAAAAGCCGTTTTGGGTTAAAATGAGAACTGTTATTTATGATTTATGTCTGGACTGGGTTTCCTCCTAAACCTGATATCCTATATGAAAGGTATTCTGTCATCCGATGGCTGTCAGAACCCTGCTAATCTAATTGGTAGAAAGAAATGCTTATCTACCAATGAGAAGCCTAAATGCATACAGACCAGTGGTCTGCTGTGACGAGTCACACAGCACCTTGCACAGAGGAAGTGAGAGCTTCCGAGAGTATACAAACTCTCAGTGAACGGCAGTTCACTAGTCCCTTGCCTAAGGGGACAACTGACCAAGACTAGGTAGATTTAAGACTGAGTGTATCTATAGGTGTTTCTAGAATCGATCTACATACTAAATGCAAGTCACCTATAGAATATCCTAGATGTTATCCTATTGGTTGGCTTTGAGGGCATGTAGCCATGGTGTGTCCACACCACATAACCCCTGAAGAGTGACAGGCACTCTTCCATGTAATCCCGTTGCATCTGCTAAGTGTAACCATTGGTGTGTCTTACACCAACGTTCGAGAACCCTCCATGTAACCAAGTGGCTACGTGTAGCCACTTACGTGTAACCCCGTAACCCCTCCCCCCCCCCCCCGTTAAGATAAGACGTGTAAGTCTTAAGACGTCAATCAAAGAATTGACGAGACCGTCAACTCTCCGGGAAATTCGAGCTCATTCCGCAATGAGCTCGCTAACGAAGACGCCAGCGCAAGAGTCTGCTTCTACAGACACTGCTACGTCCGTGCCTACCACCTCCACGACAGAGTCTAAGCTGTCTGTCGACGAATACCACATACAGTACAAGAAGCGCGTGGAGGATAAGGCCGCTGCCCCGGAGACGATCCTCGAGGGCTCGCCGGTGTTGAACACCGACGGTAGCATGCCTACTGACTATGGGTCGGACATCAGTGATGTCTCCATGGAGGACGGGGAAGTCCCATCCTCAGCAGCCGACTCCGAATCGGCCGCAGTCGCGCATGAGCCGGTCACAGGGTCGCGTCGACACCGTGAAGATGGTCCGAGCGCTTCAAGCTCGAAGCGCTCGCGTAATGATGAAGAAGAGAAGGCACCAACGCCGGTTACTCCTTCTTCTACGCGTTCTGACCCTACAGAACGCGCTCCGTGGATGCCAAGTGCATCCGAGATTGCTTCCAGGTTCGGTGCGACTTCGCCACCGAACCCGATCCCGCTGTACGTGTGCAGCGCCATCATTGATGACGCTGAGGCTGCAGCACAGCGCTTTGATCCGATGACGAATCAAAGGCGCGACTATTTCATCGGACTCTTCCATGAGCTCCAATGGCATGCGTCGAAGAGAACTTCGCGCAAAAGCAAAGTGCCCGAGTGGATGGCACTTTGTCAATCTTGGAACGCCTTTGTTGAAAACTTCGACAGAGACGCGAATGCGTACCGCATCACTGCGGCGCAACATCGCTTCGAGACTTTCTCGAGGCGTCACATGATCGATCGCCTCCATAATGAAGCTATGGAGGCGGGTATTCCGTGCGCAGTTCCCTTTGGAACTCTGTATTCGCACTGCCCCCCTGGGGCTGAGCGTCTCTCTGAGCGAGACGTCACCGGGTACACGACTGTGTATGTACCTGCTCAGCTGCGTGATCTCCGCGTTCAACTTGAACGTCGTGATGAACGTCGTGACACTCCGAGTGTCAGCGGTGATCGCAGCGCTCGTGCAGGCGTTACGCCTGCACTCCGTTGTGGGCTTTGTAACGGGGTTACACGTAAGTGGCTACACGTAGCCACTTGGTTACATGGAGGGTTCTCGAACGTTGGTGTAAGTCAAACCAATGGTTACACTTTGCAGACCGCTGGTCTGTATGCATTTAGGCTTCTCATTGGTAGATAAGTATTTCTTTCTACCAATTAGATTAGCAGGGTTCTGACAGCCATCGGATGGCAGAATACCTTTCATATAGGATATCAGGTTTAGGAGGAAACCCAGTCCAGACATAAATCATAAATAATAGTTCTCATTTTAACCCAAAACGGCTTTTAGCTTTTCTTATTTTAGTAAATCTATACTTTCGGACGAAAGTATAGTTAGCTTAAGTTTAAGCAAACTACGCTTCCTCGTACACGTGCGCTAACGTGTAAGCCGAAGTAGTGGGCACAGATTTGGCCCATTACAACTACCGCGTCACACAGTACTTCGTGCCCGGCACGAGGTCAATCTCGTGCTGTATTCCCTTGTCCTGCGGAAGCTCCGCAGGAATCTCGTCCGGGAGCACATCCTTGTGTTCCCGCAGAACATCGTAGAAGGGATTCGTCTTCAGCGAGTCCCAGCTCTGCCCGTCGAAGCGTTCCTTCTTCGTCTTCGCACTGAGAGTGTCCTCACTCTCAGTGGTACTCGCAGCGTGGAGTTGCTTCAACTCCTCCGCTTCGCTCTTCATCCTTTCGAGATCCGAAAGGATGCATATCTGTTCGATGCGTCCATCGTACAGGTCCTTCGCGAAGCGCATCCAGCTCATGGCTGGAAGCGACGTCAACTCCGACGCACTCGTCGGAGGATTCTCCATTTCCATTGACCGGTACTGGAGATCAGTACGGGTCCGTGTCAAGACGTTCAACGTCTCGACACTTGACGTCGTGTACGATGTCTGCCCGGCAGACATCTCTTGTAGCGTCTCAGTCCCGGACCGAGACTTGCGCAGCTTGTGTTGCTTGCGCTGTCGTTTCTTTTTGTGGAGCCCGGCTCCACTTGTTCCTCGTCCAGGCCCGGCCTTGGACGGGTTTCCGTTGTCGTAACCGTCGGCGGATTCTTTCCGCGGACGCACACAATCAAGCCCGGCTTGATTGCATATCGCTTCTTCGTGCAGCCCGGCTGCACGCGAGCACGCAAGCTTTCCCGGTGTTGGGCGTTTGCAACCGCCAACACTGCTTGCCGCGTCATCAACTCCCGGAGTTGATGCGCTCTTGACACCTCGACGCCTTGCGGCGGGGTTTGTGTCGACTCCCGGAGCCGACACACCTTTGTTCCCTCGACGCCTTGCGGCGGAGCCTTCCGTGTCAACTCCCGGAGCTGACACGCCGACTTTAGAGCTACTGCTTGTAGCTGAAGTCTCTTCCATACTTAATCGATCAACTCCCAGAGTTGATACGCGCATTAAAGTAGGATTGCATCTCAAATCTGATTTCTGATTTGAGACAGACTCAACGACTGCCTCAGTCGTTGTGACTTGTGTGTGGGCACCGGAGGCTGCAACACACGGTGCTGCCTCAACGGTGTGATCGGATGCACCTTGCGGTGCATGCGCGACACTGACAGGGCCATCGCTCTCTGTCGCGTTGAGTCCGAAGCGTACAAGCGTACGCTTCTCCCAGTTGACCACTGGATCATGCCGTGCAAGCCACGGCATGCCCAACACCAAGTCAAACTTATCGTCTAAGTCAAAGACGAAAAGGTTCTCCGCAAACACCTGGTGTTTGTACGAGAAGCGCACGCGTACGACGCGCTTCTCAGTCCTCACGTTGGCACCCGTTGCCAACCGCACTTCCAACACACTTCGAGGTGTGTCTACATCCTCGAAGTTCAGCTTCGGTAGACTTTGCTGTCGAACAAAGTTGTTCGACGCACCCGAGTCTACCAGAGCACGAAGAGAGTTCTCTCTCTTCGACCTTATTTTCAGGATGACAAGATTTGGCTTGTCATCTTGCTTCTTGCAGTGAGAGTCTCTCTCACTGGGGGCTGCAGTCTTCAGTGTCGCGTGTCCGTTGTAGACACGCGTGACTGCACTACCAGTAGGGCGTCCCGCTTCTACTGGTTCCGCGCTTTTTTTTATTGATCGCGGCGATGCCCGGCATCGACACGTCGGCCCCCGGCTTTGTGCACAGCCGCTGTGCACTCACGCGCATAGTGTCCGGTGTATCCGCATCGGAAACACCGCACGCTACTGTTGTTCCGTTGCTGGTGACCAGCAGCCGTAGCGTTCGAGAGGTCCATAGGTTCCGGACCTCCCGTTCTCATCACCGGACGTGCCATCCTCGGCACGTTCACATGCAATTTAGCCTGCCGCAGGCTAAATTCCTCTTGCATGGCAAGGGTGATCACAGCTTCGAGAGTATTTGGGTACTCTCGGAAGAGGTAGGTCTTGACGGGACCATCCCTCAAGCCTTTCATGAACGTGACGACCTTGTTCGCCTCGTCCATCGGGTTGGTCACGATGTTCGAGACCAAGTACCGCACACGTTGGGCGTAAGCATGAACGTCATGCTTACCTTGCTGCAGGTCGAGGAACTCAGCCCTCGACCGGAACTCGCTTTTAGGAGGCTCAAACGCTTGTCTGAGCTCCTCCTTGAACTCCGCGTACGTGCCGAAGCACGTAGCGTCCGTGAGCCGGCGTCCATACGTCCAGCTCCTCGCTCGTCCGTCAAGCCATGACATGGCGAACGCAACCTTCGACGGATCGTCGAAGATGCGTCGAGCTGCAATGGCAGTGTCGACCTCGACAAGCCATCGGAGAAGAGGTTCCCCCTCTTTTCCCACATAGTTGCTCACGTGCAGTTTCAATGACTGCACGCGCGGTGTCGTCCCGGACGACGCCGTCGTAGTCGTAGCGGCAGCATCATCTCGCTGCTCCTTGACTATGAAGCCCAGAGCAACACCGAGTTGCTCTGTCGGTGACAACGTCCGTAGCATCGTCGCTACGGCCGCCTCCCCAATGACTGTTGCCAGTCTTTGGAGAGCCTCCCACTCTGGATCCGACAGGTGGGGGCAGTCTGCACGCGCAATGTGCGTTGCAGACTCGCTCGGGCCACGCATGGACGGATTACCGTCCATGGATTGGTTTTCGGCCCCTTGTTCGTATTCTATACCAACAAGTCAGGTAGTAGGTCGTTAGACAGACTAAAAAGTGCTACCAGGTGTAATGGGCCAAATCTGTGCCCACTACTTCGGCTTACACGTTAGCGCACGTGTACGTGGAAGCGTAGTTTGCTTAAACTTAAGCTAACTATACTTTCGTCCGAAAGTATAGATTTACTAAAATAAGAAAAGCTAAAAGCCGTTTTGGGTTAAAATGAGAACTGTTATTTATGATTTATGTCTGGACTGGGTTTCCTCCTAAACCTGATATCCTATATGAAAGGTATTCTGCCATCCGATGGCTGTCAGAACCCTGCTAATCTAATTGGTAGAAAGAAATACTTATCTACCAATGAGAAGCCTAAATGCATACAGACCAGCGGTCTGCAAAGTGTAACCATTGGTTTGACTTACACCAACGTTCGAGAACCCTCCATGTAACCAAGTGGCTACGTGTAGCCACTTACGTGTAACCCCGTTACAAAGCCCACAACGGAGTGCAGGCGTAACGCCTGCACGAGCGCTGCGATCACCGCTGACACTCGGAGTGTCACGACGTTCATCACGACGTTCAAGTTGAACGCGGAGATCACGCAGCTGAGCAGGTACATACACAGTCGTGTACCCGGTGACGTCTCGCTCAGAGAGACGCTCAGCCCCAGGGGGGCAGTGCGAATACAGAGTTCCAAAGGGAACTGCGCACGGAATACCCGCCTCCATAGCTTCATTATGGAGGCGATCGATCATGTGACGCCTCGAGAAAGTCTCGAAGCGATGTTGCGCCGCAGTGATGCGGTACGCATTCGCGTCTCTGTCGAAGTTTTCAACAAAGGCGTTCCAAGATTGACAAAGTGCCATCCACTCGGGCACTTTGCTTTTGCGCGAAGTTCTCTTCGACGCATGCCATTGGAGCTCATGGAAGAGTCCGATGAAATAGTCACGCCTTTGATTCGTCATCGGATCAAAGCGCTGTGCTGCAGCCTCAGCGTCATCAATGATGGCGCTGCACACGTACAGCGGGATCGGGTTCGGTGGCGAAGTCGCACCGAACCTGGAAGCAATCTCGGATGCACTTGGCATCCACGGAGCGCGTTCTGTAGGGTCAGAACGCGTAGAAGAAGGAGTAACCGGCGTTGGTGCCTTCTCTTCTTCATCATTACGCGAGCGCTTCGAGCTTGAAGCGCTCGGACCATCTTCACGGTGTCGACGCGACCCTGTGACCGGCTCATGCGCGACTGCGGCCGATTCGGAGTCGGCTGCTGAGGATGGGACTTCCCCGTCCTCCATGGAGACATCACTGATGTCCGACCCATAGTCAGTAGGCATGCTACCGTCGGTGTTCAACACCGGCGAGCCCTCGAGGATCGTCTCCGGGGCAGCGGCCTTATCCTCCACGCGCTTCTTGTACTGTATGTGGTATTCGTCGACAGACAGCTTAGACTCTGTCGTGGAGGTGGTAGGCACGGACGTAGCAGTGTCTGTAGAAGCAGACTCTTGCGCTGGCGTCTTCGTTAGCGAGCTCATTGCGGAATGAGCTCGAATTTCCCGGAGAGCTGACGGTCTCGTCAATTCACGCGCGCTAGCGTGTAAGCCAAAGTAGTGTACACAGACTTAGCCCATTACATGTTGCGTTGGATTGTGTGAGAGCGTCTCTCGCTGATTGTAAGTAACTGCGTCGTCACCTCGAGGCTGCTGGGTGCTGTCTTGAAGATCAAGAGCAACGCTTGGTGGTACGTGAAGCCATCTTGGAGGGATGATTTGCGAATTCGTGCCTCCGTCTCTGAACGCAATAATAATAGACCCGGTGCCCCTGATTGAGGACGTCGAAGACACAGAACATGCCGAGTAAAAGTCATCGTTCTTTGGTGCATTATCTTGACTTAAAAAGTTAAAGCTATTCAATTCAGGGTAGGCTTCGCTTACGACTCCGACTCAATTTCGGTAAAATCTATCTTGATTGGTATCTTCCACGTTGAGTTCGAGTTGATCTCGTCTTTCAATTGAAAGAGACCCTACAGGATCGAAGTACCCTTGGAGCTTCCAACAGCAGTGCTGGAGAACCTTGCTCATGTTGAACTTTTGGAATCTGCGGAACGTCTGGACGACAAAAGGCAGTAGGTCGCACCCGCTTGACTCGAGGTAGTGTCGCTGAAATGAGCGCTTCACGTAGCCAAACAGAAACTCAATAGGATTGAATAACGGGCAATACGCCGGGAGGAAAATAGCCACGATCCCAACTTCGAAGGTAGTGGAGAATTTCTGGATGTCTGTGGATGGTAGCGCCATCTAAAATCCAGACTGAATTTCGACCAGGGTGTTGGTGCACCGGCCCACTTGGACAGTGAACAAAGTCTTGGCAGCATTCGGTGAGCTCCAAGTGATCAACCGTGCCCTCCGTGTTGAAATAGTCTAGAATTCCATTCACACCAATAAACGCCGAAATCGATACCTGACTCGTCCACCTTCGGCAAAATTGGCAATAAGTAAAGAGTAATCTTTTGACATTTGGTGAGGGTACTATTAAATAGTGCACGGGGTAATATTCGGGATTTTCCGCTACGTATTCAGTTTGTCTTGGTTTCTGGTATTCTACGTGTGGCACACAATTTTGAGTTGTGTACGCCACACAGCCTCAACGTTTAGGCATCATTGCGACTGTAGTGTGGTAATGCTGCG
Source organism: Phytophthora cactorum (assembly GCA_016864655.1). Lineage (NCBI taxonomy): Eukaryota > Oomycota > Peronosporomycetes > Peronosporales > Peronosporaceae > Phytophthora > Phytophthora cactorum. The sequence goes on from NHQK01000050.1 coordinate 49,239, forward strand.
GCAGGTACGGGCGCGGCTCGCGCCCTCCGTCTGTGCCTTCGCGCACGACGGAGCTCTACGTTGTCAGTCTTCGGCTTCTTCATTCAGTAAACCCCCTAGAATCGCCAAAGACCCTCCCAAGTCCAAAGATGACAGCCTCGAAGAGCGGATCATCTCGGCGCTGGTAGTCAACCGCCCAGGTCTCTATTGCCTGGATAATAGGGCGATATGCAATGCAACTGACGCTATGGCCTATTTTCATTGCTGCCAATGTCAGGAACGTTGGCGCAGATCGCAGATGTATTCGGCTACGCAGACCAGAACATCACGGGTCTTTGCGTGCGCTCCACCGTCGTGCCCGAGCTCTCGCGCGTCACCATCTCGTGCTTCCTGCGTGACCGGGAGCTACCGGCGCTCAAGAAGCGACTGCGTGCCCTCGTTGCCGTCACTTTCTTCCACCTCACGACTGTCAATTTCTGCGTAGCCAACGAGCAGCTCCTGCTGCGCTCTCAGTTGCTGTTGCAAATCCGACGGGACCCGCGTCGACAGCGGCAATTGCTGCGGGTACTGCACGAGTTTAGCGCTGAGCTGATCGTCCCACACGATGAACAGGACGCGGAAAGCGACGACCCACTGGTGGCGATGGACGACGACGAAGACTTTGACGAGGACGGCGTCCCGTTCTCCCACAGCAGCGCAGCATCTGCGACGCAGTTCTTGACCTTGGCTGACGAGCCTGATAAATTAATCAAGTTCATGGGTGCTCTCACCGAGGAAGGCTTCCAGATCCTCGAGACGCAGACGTGTGGACCAGTGTTTCTAGACACCTCCCACTCGACGCTGGATCCAGAGAGCACGTACTCGTTCCGACGCGAGGTTGCGTCTGAAGTGGAGAATTTGCTCGTGGTACCGACAGATAACGAGGCGACCACTGCTGACCCTGTGAAGACAGACAGTGAACTTCAAGGTGGCAGTGCTCATGTGAGTGATGGCACCGCGTCTGCGCTTCGCCAATTGAACAAAAATGCAGATCCAACAGTGATGAACTCCGAGGCAGATCCACTGGACGCCGACGTTTTGTCTCCATTACCGCCAACATCCACATTTCAGCTGCATACAAACGATCAGGGCTATTTCTCATCGAATCGACTGCGGTTGCATGCTCGTATCGCCCAGCAGCTCTACTCTTCTGCGCCTCAAGACTTGAGCGTTCCCAAATTCGTGCTTCTGCTGGGTATCCCCGGGTCAGGCAAGTCTACAATGTTGAGCCATCTCGACCTCATGGGGCAGCTCACACTGCAGGAATTTGTAAACTTCGACGTGGACGATGTCATCGCTCTTCTTCCTGAGTTCTACCACGCAATGCTCAATGTGGGGCTGGGCAACGAACCGGAAAGCCGCAGTGTGACGGACCCGGAAGCTGCTGAGGTAAGCTCGAAGCCTCACGCGAAGCTCTTGCCTGGTCCACAGACACGCTACCAGCTTTGCCGAGACGAGGCACGCTTCATTCTCAAGAAGAATCTCCACAGTGCAATCATGTCGCGCAAGAATATTATTCTCCACGGCAGCGGCAAGAGCTTCACCAGTTACGCCCAGACCGTCGATCAAGTGAAGGCGGCAGGCTTTGACGTCCAAGTGATATGCCTGGACATCCCATTAACAGAGGCTTATAAGCGGGTGGACAAGCGCAGCAGTGGCTATGGGCGTGACGTTCCGCGGTCAGTTATCGACACGGCTTCGTCGTTGATCACGCGCAATTTCCGTCGACTAGCGAATCGTGTACCCAACGCACATCTTTTTGACAGCACAGCGCTCCCCCCGCGGTTGGTCTGGAGCAAGCAGCGCTCGGAGATCGTGACGGATCATCCAGATGACAATGTGCAGCGCAAGTATGGCATCAAGTAGACTCGTGTGGAATATTTAACCGTAGCAGAGGTGGAGTTGAGTCATTGCGAAGGAGTAATAGACGACTACTACATTGTATATCAAGAACACAAGGCATAGGAGATTGAGTAGTCTGAAGGCAAAACACAAATGTTCAACGCAGGGAACAACAGTTTTCTAGGACGCATCTAAACGGAGTAGGCGGCAGGAGCAACTGACCCAGGAGTGGAGTCTGTTTGAGTGGCGTCATTCTCGGGAGACACGAACTGGACAGACCGCACTTTGTTCTGCAAGCTCTGCTTCATTCCCGAGCTGCTGGTCACGTTGGTCTCGAGGGTCTTGCTGTATCCAGTGAAGCGGTAAGACATGGCACCTGTGCCTTGTGCAACGTCCTTCGTGATGGCAGATTTTTGAGGATCGTTGTAGTCCTGGTTCTCGTAGAGGATCACATCGAAGTCCTTCGCGTCCGACTTGAACAGCATCAGCTCGGTGATCGCGTTCCAATACTTGGTTTCCACTTCAGGCACACTATCGGTGTAGCAGACACCGTATCCGTCTCCAGAGTCGGGGATCCCCAGGAGACAGGCTCGTCCCGCTTCTTCCACGTAGACTTGTTGCACAGAGTGGTCACCGCTGACGTTGTACCCCGTGTTGGCCACATCCTTTGAGATGACATCGACGTGTTCATCGAAGGGAACGTCCGTCACGCGAACGTTCGCTACGAGATTGCAGCCGCTGCCGAACTTGATGCTCCCGATCGTGCCCGGCGCTGTGATCGGATTCGCCCTCGTGCAGCTCTTCACACGCTTGCCGACGCAAAACTTGGGCCCAGCATAGTCTACCTGCTCGTAGAAACACACGGAGCAGTCGCCACTGGCCTTGGGCAGGATGTCGAGCTTGCTCTTGAATTGGTTGCACCACGTCTGGTCGGTTGAAGACGCTGCCGAAGCCGAGCCGATTGTAAGCGCGAGGTAGGAGATGAAGCGGACCATGTAGACGACGGTACTTAACTTTGAGAAAGATTGAATTCGAGAAGCTGCTCTGCTCTGCTCCGCAAATTGAGTTGTGAGTTCACGCGCGGCTCGACTACATCGGTGGCCCTCTCCCTTTACGTTACAGCGCTGGTCAGCATTTCTGGAGGAAGAGGAAGACAAGTGGGTTAACCATATGACATCCGCTCACACTGTTCGAACTAGCCACACGACATGTGGTTGCTGAAATGCACAACACCTGAAACAAAAGCAGAAGAGTGAACATGATACGATCAAATTAAGCGCAACGGCAGAGATTCACCACATACGCGTATTCCTCCAAAAACGGCTTGTCTGGACAGCTGCAAGTATTAATATCATACTGTACCTCCGCATGGATCGTTCGTGCGATCACGTTTGCCTTGAACTGTACTGCTTTTTCAGGTTCTCATAATGCTGAATCTCTGCGGGCGACACTGATGGAACCACCTGCGAAAGCGCCGTCATAAAGTGCTCTTGGCTAACAGGTACACGCAGCTCTTCAGGCGACAATCGGTTGAGAAGAAGGCGGATAGTCATGGGGCTTGAAGAGTAGCAGTCCTCCGCGTTGATCTCCTCTGAAGAAACACCACAACAAAGCACAACACCCGATATATCAGAACTGGTCAACTAACTTAACTCGCAAGAACGCCATACGCACCGAGTTGTCTGTCAAGAGCCTCCACTCGATCCTTAAGTGCAGCCGCTAGCGCACTGGAGCTGAGTGCGTAGAAATCAGCGCCTGTAAAGTTGGTAGGGCAATGCTCCACTACAGCATCCAAATCAGCATCTTCCGCCAGTGTGAACTTCCTCGTCTGCGCCTTCAACACCTTCAGTTGCGCTGATTTCTCGTTGCAAATGCCGAGGTATAGCAACCGGTCAAAGCGACCAGGGCGCAGCAGTCCCGTTTCCAGCAGGTCTGGGCGGTTCGTGGCTCCAATCACAAACACTTGATCGTTTCCACCGCCGCTAAGGCCATCGATCTCCGTTAGAAGTTGCGAGACCACGCGGTCCATGACACCGCCGGAGTCTGAACCACGTCCTCGCATCGGTGCTAGCGAGTCCAGTTCATCGAAGAAGAGGATGCAAGGCCGGCAGCTACGAGCCTTGGCAAAGACTTGCCGTACATTCTTCTCACTTTCACCAATGTACATGTTCAGCAGCTCAGGGCCTTTGACACTCAGGAAGTTGAGGTTGCACTCCGTTGCGATGGCCTTTGCAAGAAGAGTTTTGCCTGTTCCTGGGGGTCCATACAGCAAAATACCAGACCGCTGGCGGACCCCACTGGCGAACAGCTCCGGATGCTTGATCGGTAGTTGCACCACGTCCAAAATCTCGTCCTTGACGTCTTCTAGACCGCCCACATCAGTCCACTTCACATTCGGAATCGACGCATTGCCGATGTTGGCGGAAGACGCCTGGGCTTGCTGGTTCTGGGCAGATTCCTCCATGTCCTTCGCTGATACAGAACACTTGAGTGGGAGATCGTCCGAGTCAGTAAACACCAGATCTTCCAGCGATACTTCACTGGTGTCCGTCTCGTCACCAAGAATCCGCTCAATCGAAAGACTACCGGCATCTGCAAGCATTGCCGACAGCTCTCCATACGTCCGACCCGCAGTCAACTGTGCAATTTCCGTCAAGTCCACATCCTCGCCGAGCTCAATAGATGCTGCCAGGTGCTGTAAGAACTCCAGTCGCTTGGAGAGATCGGGCGCCTCGAGGTGCATCTCGTAAAGAAAGCACTGCCGGATAAACTTGGGCACTTCGTTCACGTCTTCTACGCACGCAATCAACGGGATACTGTGCTGGTTCTGACTGAGCGAGCGAATGCACTCAGAGAGAACAGCACCGATTCGCAACTCCGCCTCCTCGTTGTCCTTTTCGACTGGGAAGAGGTGGCTAATGTAAAGGAGACAGGGCGATAAAGCTTGAGCCTTTGACACTTGGTCCCGCACGTTTTCCAGCAGATGAAGCTCTGACTGTCCCGTGAGCTCAGTGAATGGAACCTCCACAGTTATCACTCCCAACTGCTTGGCCACTTGGTGAACGAGCGTCGTCTTGCCGACACCTCGAGCCCCACTTAGCAGCACCGATACCGGGATCTCGCACAACTGTGCTGGGTATAGTACTTCATACAACTCTTGCTGGGTATTGAAGGGCAATGCCGAGTCAAAGGCCGGCGCGGCACCACGATATCTGCTCTGTGTCATGAACTGCTTGATGGTTGTTTCATCAGGGGACGGCGCTGAAGTCGATGAACCTTGCATAAGCTCCGTAGCGTCAGACACCGTCAACGCTAATGCATCCTTATTGTCTCCATCCAACTTCTCGACCCGGAAAAACATAAGCGAAGTGTCCAGATCCAACGTCGGTGGCATGAGTTCCGTCACCGGCTCGGTAGCTTCATCGTCTTTCGGCTTCATGCAGGCAGCAGGCACTTCCACGGCCTTGTACGGTACATAGTTTTCTCTGTACCATTTGTTCTCCTTGGGGACATGAGACTGCGTCGTCTCGCGAAGCTCCACGGCGAAGATATCTCCCACTTGCATCACTTTTGGTGTTGCAAAATAGGCTCGAATAGCGTCCAGAAGTCCATCACGTTGTTGAAGCAGTGTGTGCTGGTGACACGATAGACTCGAGACCAAAAGTGGAGTGATCATCGCGTACGAAGCAGCTGCAGGCTGCTCTTGGTGTTTCCGACGGAACGGTGCGGACGGCTGCACTGCAAGCCCCAGTTCCTGCGGCACTGCAGCGCGGATAGATAACTGCATAGTAGCATAATAGCGTTAGTGTGGGCGACGAACCCTTAATTACCACTCCAGTACTCACCGATACAGTCATGTGGGTCGCAGTGGACGAGTGCAAGGGGATGCCGATGTTGAAGGCCAGAAGCGGCGACAGCGTCACGTCTCCCACCTCATTCACTTGTTGCTCTTCATTTGCGTCCACTATGGTCTTCGGCAACAGGCACAGTCTAGCCACGTGGCGACGCTCCTGGAATTGAAGCGTGACGAACGAATCGTGCACCACACGCAAGCGGCGCAGTAGTGACACATCGGACGTTGTCGCCAGCGCGAGCGCATCATCGGCCACAGCAGCAAGAGACGAGGAAGACGCGGAGCTACGGAGACTCCACACGTGTGCGCACACCACGTGTTGCTCTGGGGCGGCGTTGACGGCGAAGGACGAGAGCCACATGCGTCCGAGTCGGCGAGTGCGCAAATGCAGCGATGATACGCAAGCAAACCGTTGAAGCTCAATGTGATGTGACTAACATGAAATACATACCTATATCATGTGGACCACTTCGCTACTCCCTCGCCAAGATCGCCCAATACAGCCTACAAACACAGAGACGATGAGCAAGCCAACCGAGAAGAAGAGCAAGCCGACTGCGGGCAAGGCGGCGGCCCCTGCGACGAGCGAGAAGGCGCCGGTGCTTGTGGTGGTGACGGAGGAGGACGACGAGTTTGAGGAGTTTGAGGACGCGGACTGGAACGGGCAGGCGGAGGAGAAGGACGCACACATCAAGCAGCAATGGCAGGACGACTGGGATGTGGATGAGGCTGACGACGAGTTCTGCAATCAGCTGCGGAAGGAGCTTCAGAAGACTAAGTAGTAGCTGCACAGCACGTGGAAGAGCGGGCGCGACTGCTGCGGCTGGAGGGAGTTAATGGAATGCAAGGATAACAGACAGCGACACTTTTGCACCGAATCGAAACCATAATAAACAGCAGCACGATGCTCGACACGACGCAACAGGCAACAGACCCGCGACTGTAGCAGCAGCACCGTGTCGGTCGTTCTGAAGTTCTCTATTTTCTACCCAAACAAAGGCAATAAGACGAGAAAGCTCCCCCCTGTCCACACCCTGTAATTCCGATACACTCCGTCGTTGTTGTCGTTCAGTGTGCCTATTAGTGCTGCTTGTCCTTAAGGTGTGCGGGCACATCCGGCTCGAAGAGCGCGTCGCGCTTCCACTCGGGCACATACTGCTTGAACTGTGCTGCCTCCTTGTCGTCGTCCATATCGAAAAAGTCCTCAGGCTTGACGTCCGCCAGGTTGGGGTTGCGCGGGCGATGAGCCTCTTTGGCTTCTCTGGCGGCCTGCTCGGCCTTAGCCTTGGCCGCGGGGTTGAGCAGCAGTTGGGCATCCTCAAGCGTCATGCGCGTGTTCATGAGTTTGTCCAAGGGGTCGCGGACCTTGAAGGTCTGGAAGCGAATGATGGGGAAACTGTTCTTGAGCTTAGCCTCCACCTCCTTCAGCACAGCGGGAGACGTGTTGAACTGCTGCACAATGAGTTTTCCCTCATAGTGGCGCTGCAACGCGCCCCACCGACGGTCCTCGATGCCATAGCCCAGGCGCTTCTCGCCACGGTTCTCCGTGCCACGGATCATACCGCCCTGGGACGTGATGAGCGACGCGCAGTCCTGGAACACGCGTGCCACATCCTTGGGCGGCGACTTCAGGTTGGTCAGTAGCACCTGCTTGTACAGCGGCATGGCTTCTTAACTGCTAGCGCTTCGTATGTGAGGCGCACATCAATCGGCGCAGCGCCACCGGTCAATATTTGGCTAATATTGGCCAATGAGGAACGCGGTGTGTCCGGTACATAAAGTTGTGTTAACACATCATTTAGAGCTTGAAGAGGCATTGAGCGAGTTGCAGTCGATGGGAAGGCGTGGCGTACAGCAGCTGACGGCGGAGCAGTGGCAGGAGGCGCTAGAGCAGCAGATTCGAGAGAAGGAGCAGCAGCGGCGGCGGATTGATGGAGGGAATGATGAAGAGGAGAGACGATCGCATAGTGCACCGCGGCAGCAGGACGAACGAGACGGCGAGCTGATCCCGAGCGTCGCAGAACTCGAGCGAGCTGCTACGACGTCAATGTGCGGTCGAGAGATGGATTGGAACCCCATGGCGGGTAGAAGAAGGTGCTTTCAGCAGCAGCAGTCGAGGGAGGACTATCTCAAGGGGCTGCAGGAGCAGATCGAGGAGAAAAAGGTGCGTTGGTGCTGGGGTGGGCGGAGCGGTGGCTTTGTGGATGGACCCTCATGGATGATCTGTTGGTGTACAGCGCTTTGCCCAGGAAGAGCAGGAGAAAAAACAGTTGCGACGGCACCGTGTGTTGAGGAATGAAGACGATGATGATGACGCTGCTACCCGACAAGAAAGCTGCAAAGATGAAGACGAGCGGTCACAGAGCAAGGATATGGAGACTGAAGAAAACGTTATTTTGGATGCAGCATTGCAGGACAGAGTGGAGGATGAAAAGCCAACTGCGTCATCGAATCAGAACGAAGATAACTCATGGCAAGCTCCGGCACTGAAAACTGAAGTTGCAGCGGACCCTGTGGCGATCACGAAGATCGTGGATTTTTGTGAGGAGCTCAAAAAGCAAAACGAAGATGTGAAAAGGCAGCTATCGGAGCAGCATGCCGTGCTCGCCAGTCTGCATTCAACGCTTGCTATAGAAACCGATGAAAAAGCTCTTCCGACTGGTTCTCGACGACGGAATTCCGTGCGGCGTGGTAGCGTGAATAAGTTGCAAACGAAAGAGAGGCCAGATGATGCAGTCACAGCATCTAAAATGAAGAAACCCCAGACAACAAACTCTGATGCCAAGCCTGCAGCCACATTACTAATAGCTCCACGACCGCGACCGATGCGAGGCAAAACCAAAATTCCTCTTCCAGGTCAAAAATTCACTTCACCACTACGATCGGCGGGCGCTGATATTGTAAAGGGGCTTGCCTCGAAAGATGAAACACAATCAAGTTTACCCTTGCAAAGAGCTGAAGCGAAGCTCGACGCCTCTGCTCTTGCTGGCGAGCTCTCTGACGAGAAGAAGTCACTTCCACCTGATTCACAGAACAAGAGCGTTTCTGAAGAAAAGAACTTAGAAATAGGCAAGACTCGAGACTACATCGAAGGTCAAGATTCCGACACTGATGAGCCAAAGAATGAAGAAGAAGACGGGAACCAGACGAGCAGCTCTGCAAAGAAAAAGAAAACCTGTGAGGTTGCCAACAGTAGTGATGATCAAGTGAAACAGCCAGAAATCGTTGACGATGAATGCCCGATGGACGCAGAAAGCAAGTTAGTACACGACTGGGACGGTGTATCAATGGGCGATGGGTTGCTGAACTGCACATCAGTATCCATTCTCGATGGTCCTAGCTCGCTGATTCCGATTGATCAGTCAGTATCTCGCTTATTCTAGGGTTATATATCTTCGTAAGACCGGTATTATGATGGAATCACGAACGCCTGCAGTGAAGAGCACAAGAGAAAGAGAAAATCGCACTCGCCTTGTTTTCCGTTGAGAGGATTTGAGATAAATCAGAGCAAGATGTACTTCGAAGCACTTTGTTGCGGTAGAAGATGCTGACGTATGTCGTCAAGAAGTCCGCTGGCAACCCTGTCGTCTCGCGAAGCTGCTCGGCTTTAATTCCCCGAATTCCAGCGTTATTCCTGATGTCGATCAACGATAAACCAGCATCAGGCATACGATGGATAGAATCGTGCAGTGTAGTGTCGGCATTCGTAAGAAGTTGTACCGCGACGTCGTGATTAGGCGGTTCCAGTATTTCCCCCATGCATTGGCTACCGCTGCGCTAGTAGAACATGACCAAGGAGCTGAAGGCGTTGGCCCCACACATGTTTAAAGTGATCGCACACCCGATTAAGCTAAATAGCAGGATCCTTCGTGGCATCACTTTCATTGTTCTAGCAGTCAAGGATCTCAAAAGCCGAACACCTTATAGGTGAGATGCAGCTTGCCATTTTCTTCAAAACACCTTCACGCGGTTTTCATAGACGTACTCATTCTACCGTCGACTCCTGCTTCTCCTTACTCGCTCGAGCCTTTGACGGCCCCGACTTCGACTTCTGCAGCGATCCTTGTCTCGCCGTCTGGATCTGGACCTACTTCGCCTTCTAAGCTCCGATCTCGACCTTGACCTTGCACGTCCTTCATATCTCTCACGACAATAGCTGCGGCTCCTTAATCTCCTATGATGTCGCTCGTTATCACTCACTCGAAGCCTCTCACTGCTGCTTCTGTGTCGAACACGTTTGTGACTGCCCCCACGCGAGTCCTCCGACCTCTCGCCGCGGCTAGAGCTGCGACTTCTGCTCCTCCGGTTGTGATTCCCACTCTCCGCTGCGTTTAGATCCCTCTCCTTTGCTGTGTGTTTACTGTTGATCGCCTGCTGCTGCTCTGCCGACTTCCTGTCCTTGTCTCCTGCCATTTGCACGCGCACGGCCTTCCCCAGGATCTCCATGGCTCCACCCTCCCGACACGTATCCACCGCTCGCTGCGCCGCATCTGGATTTGCAAACCGCACGAAGGCGAAGCCTGGAGGCTGCAACGAAAACGTCAGAATCATCCTCGCGAGGTCATGACCGTCGTCAGCGTACTCTGCGTGCGATCCAGACGCTGTGAATCGTCCCGAAGCGCGCGAATTTGCTCGTGAGGTGAATCTCCTTGGCCTTCGGCAGCAGGTTCCCTACATACACGCGGCAGGCCTCCTCCGTCGCCGCCAGCGCTTGCTCCTCACCTCCCATCGAAACGCGGCAAACGCGCCAGCAATTTTGATTAATGAAGAAACTCGGTTAAAAGTTATTGTTGTTTTTCAGTTTGATATGTTAACATTGGGATTAGTTAAAATTACTCCAATTATTAATTCTAAAATACTATTTAAATAAATTGTGAAGCAAAATGAGCTTCTTAGGAGCTGTAGCTCGTGGTACTGATACCAAGCTTTATACATGTAGCTATAAACCTCACGGTATGAGCTTCAAGGTTCAAAATCTAGAGAGAGAGAGAGAGAGAGAGAAGTCTAATTTAGCAGCTTTTAATCTCCTAGATGTCAATTCAAAATCTAGAACATGACCCAATTTTGTCCATGTGGACATTTTCCACCTGTGAATCAGATTTTTATACGTAATCGACCGTCATTCTGAATCTGATTCTGACGTGGCGCTCGAGTTCCTCACACTTTCGATTCCGACCTCAAAATGGCGGACCTACAGAAGGACGTAGAGGCGCTAGATCGTGTGCTGTTCCGCCTAGCAAGTGTGGACGACGAACGCATGCTTCAGGTGCTGCAGTCACTTCTGCCTCAGCTGCTCTCGCTCTTCCCGCACTCGCTCGCGACGCCGCAGGAGCTGCAGCTCAAGGACAAGGTGCCGCCTGCACGCCAGAAATGTACTGGGGAAAATAATTATTCACTAACAAGTATGAACAGATTCTGCAAGTGGTTTCCCACATCAAGACCCGACTACAGGCGCTGACTCGCCCCTCACTGCCGCTGGACGCGCTCTGTCAAGTGTTGCAGCAGGAGGGGCTCTCCGTCTTCTCGTACAACCTCGCCCTTCTCTTCGTCGGTAAGAGAGCATACTTTTCTATTACTATTTACTAGATTTTTTTATTTATGGTACAATTTCCTTTGCTTTGTGTATTTAGAACTGGGATTCGAGGCTGCGTCGACGGAGGAGCAGACGAGAGTCTTGGCGGCAGTTTTCAAAAAGATCTCGATCTTCTCGGCTACCAACCAGGAAACATTCTTCAGACTATTAGTGCGTGCATTGCCTGTCAGCGCCTCGGCTATAGTTCCATGCAGGAAGAGTGTAGCTGAAGAGCAGGAACAGGGAGAAGATGTGACAATGATAACCAGCGAAGCAGAGGAGCAGGTATACGAGAGCGACGCCAACGTCGACGTGGTACTGGACTTTTTACTGGATTTGGTGCTGTATGAGCTGCCGTCCACTGCGGGTGGGATGATTTATGGCTTGATGACGCCGCGAGTGGAGCGACTGCAACGGGTCAAAGTGACAGAGTTAAAGCGTGAAGCTCTTTACGAACGTCAGCTGCACGCCCTAAAGCTCTTGAAAGAGATGGAAATTCCCACGAAACTCAAGATTCCTCTCTATCTCGCGGGCAGTGCTTCTTTCCACCACGCGATGAAGGCATTTAGTGACGAGCAGCTATCTCGTGTACTTAAATACGAGGAGAAGGAATTGGAGGATGCAGATGTGATGCGCCGACTGATGACATTGGTGCTTGGCAGTCAAGTGGCCCAAAGTTCTGGTACTTTCGAGGGCGCTGATGCAATTCTATTGGCGAACCGAACACGCTTGGCCGACACAAGTATACTGCAGACGCTGACGCTGCTGTCAGTCTCTGAAGCAGCGACGAACGTCCTACCTTTGATGCTGCAACTGTTGTGCCAGCTGATGTTTGGTGCTGAGCCGTCACGGCCGCCAAACGTGGCGAACAAAATCAAGTTGGCGAGTGTGCGTTTATGCCAGTGGACTTTTCACCATTGCCAGCTCCCTGTGCTCGAAGGTTTGCTCGGTCCAGTTCTGGTTCCAACTCTGTTACGGCTACTAATGAATCCGCACACCGAGAGTGAGGCATCCAGCGCAGAGTTTGTGCGGGAATTCCGCCAGGGCGTGTACGAGACGCTGTCGGTACTTGCAACCCGTGCGCCCACACTGGTTGCAGTGTCGGAACAGGCTTTCCAGGTGCTACTTGTGCGTTGCCTTGCCGAAGAAGAGCAGCGCACTGGTGCTGGTGCGAACGCTCTCAAGGCGTTCACCTCATTGGCGGGTGCGTACGCGGCGGCGGCCACACCGGAAGTGACGAGTAAGATTCATCACGAGCTCGTGGCATTGCTGAACGGCTCGAAACTGTTTGATAGCAGCAAAAACTATGCACGCGTACGGGCTGCGATTGCTGCCTGGTGCGCTGAGCTGTTGACGTCGTCTGAGTCTGGTGGAAATGACGATATTACGATGCGCTTCGCTGTGTTGCGCTTGGGGGCAGTTCCAGACGAAGATACACGACGTTTGTCGGATAAAGCTTTATTCGCAAAGCCGTTGCCATCCACAGGCGCACTGGCCAGAAGTTTGACAGCAAACTTCCCGCAGAAGGATCTGAAGGCGAGCATGCGTGATGTCGGGACAGCTGAGAGCTGTGTCCGATTCTGCGTTGAAATCATGAAAGCTTCGCGAAGCAACAGCCAAGAAAACGCTCACGACCGGAGATGCGTGGTGGAGTACCTTGTACAGACGCTTTTGAGCCCGACAGAGTCACAAAATTCCGCCACAGCGACGTCTTCATCGGTATATGAAACAACAGCAAGCGCTCTGGTGGAGGTGTGTGGTTTTGACGCCGAAAGTGTGAGCGTCGTCTTGGCTGGTCAAGTGAAGGACCTTTACGATGTTGTTGCGGTAGGCCAAGATCGCACGTTCCTGTCAAACATTGCGGCAATTGTATCGTGTTCATGCAGCGCTGGGACGTTCACCGTCAACCAAATCGTGGCAGACATTGTCAAGGTTGGCATGAGCAGGCTCGATGCAGGCACATGTTCCGGAAATCAGCTTTCGGGGGCTTTATACATTCTTGGAAGCGCATTGGGCTACCTTGGCCTGGATGCAACACTTGTAAATGCTGTTTCAAGCGACGAGATGCAGCTGCTTCTGTCTTGTTTCCAAAAGATGACAGACCTTTTGGAGACCAAGGTCAAGGAGGGATCGAACTTTGCTTCCTACCCGAGAAGTGAGAGTGCTCTGAATGAGCATGTGGGGCTGCTACGCAGTGTTATGGATGGCATTGGGATCAGTGGAACCCTGAAATGTTTCACGCAAAGTTCTGGAGCTGGTGGTGAATGGAATCAGCTAAAGGCCAAGACGCTTGAGTGTCTGAGGCATGTGGTTGAGTGGAAGCTAAAGGCTGTCCATTTCGATTATCAACTGAGTTCTAAGTTGGCAGCATTAAAGCGAGTTGCAATCGAGAATCTTGGCCGAGCTGTGTCAGGATTACCAGGAATCACCACCTCCTCAGAGGTATCTACAGGTCTCGAAGAAGCCTTGAACGCTCTGCTTGATGTCGGCAATGAAACAGATACCGAGCTGCAGTTCGACGTAGGCGAAGTTCTCGTCGCACTCGGAACTCACGATGCTACGGAAGAGTTTGCAGCTCATCGCAAGACCAAGTACGACAATTTCGCAGAAAATCGAGCAGCTATGATTTTTGAGCGAGTTCTGGCGGATTATGCTGGATCTCGACAGCCCAAAGTCCGTCGAAACGCTACAATCTGGCTGCTCTGTATGTGTGCAGCTGGTCTGGGGCCAGCTTCTGAAGACGGGGATGCATTAATGTCCGCTACATCGTGGGGAAGTGCGCTGGGATCCCCTGCCTATTCACAATCAGTGCTAGAGGTACACGAATTCTTCGTGACGATGCTGAACGATGCGAGCGAAGTCTCAAAAGAAAGCGCAGTGAAGGGACTTGCGTACTTGCGACTGCGTGCACCGACCGACGACATGGGTGCTCAGTTCAGCGACAGCCTATTCCGTCGACTCCGGTGCTTTCGCGCCTTTGCGTCTACTGCTGATGCTGCTGATGCTGCTGATGACGATGAAAATGGTGCGAATACTGATAGAGGGAACGAAACGGCGACTGCTACTGCTACATCTTCGTCAGCGACCTCTACTGTTGAAAATGCAGCATATCGTGAGGTAAGCAATGTAGCAGCAGACGTTGGCGACCCAGAGCTCATGTACGCGCTGCTGTACTTGAGCACAGCGGACCCGATATGGGAGTCAATGGCGTCCTCCTCTACGTCTGCTACGCTCCTGCCATCCACCAAGTTCTCGTTTGTCGTGGCAGACAAAGAGTTCCGCGCTTCAATTGTAGCCAAAGCTGGCAGCCAATGGATGGCTGAAGACTACTCCAGCAAAACGAAACTGGTGCCTTGGTTGTTCCTGCTGAAGTTTCATTCAAACAGCAAGGTAGCTGCAGTCATGGGCAACTTGTGGGAGTTTGCGAAGGGGAACTCTGCATCTGCCACAACAGCAAAGGGAGAGAAAACGTTGCTGCGACAGAACTGGCCTCTTCTGTTCCAGTTCGCTTTGGCACGACTGGAGAACGCCCGCAATTTCAAGTATCGTGAAGCTGCGTGTCTTGCACTCGTTGACCTGCTGAATGGAGCCGAGGCAGACGAGGTACGAGATGATTTCTTACGACTCTGGAAAACTGCGTCACGTGCGGTAGATGATGTCATGGAAGCGGTCGCGCTTTCTGGAGTAAAGCTGTACCGCTATCTAGGCGAGCTGAGCTTGCGTGTTGCTGCAAGCGACGCTGTATGCCGTTCTCAACTGCTGGAGTTCCTGGTTGAAGATGGAATCGTAAGCAAGAACACCATCTGTCGCGCGCTGAGTATTGACGTATTGCTGCGTCTCGTTAAGACGCTGAAGGCTATTGACATGCAAGATCGCTTGGCGCCGCTGTTGTTGAAGCTGCTCGAGTATTTGTCGTCGCTCGAGATGCCAGAGCTGCAGTACGCGCAATTTCACGTGGAAAAGAAGGACCAACTGGAGCGTCTGCGTGTTTCGATCAGCCAGGCAGGACCAGTTGGCCAACTGCTGGAGTTGGCGACAACTCGTCTTAAAGAGCTTGTCGAGTCTCCAGCGTGTGTAGCGGTAGTCTCTGAGCTCGTTCGTGGCGTCGCCAGTCTGCTCAAGTTTGGCGTCGGACTCAACACTCGAGTGGGAACTGCCAATTTTGTGGTGACGCTTGCAGGTGAACTTCCGTTTGAGCTTCGAAAGTGCAACGGAGCCGAGCTGTTGCTGCGTCGTGTGTTTATTCCGTACATGGGCGCGAAAACCGCGGCAGAAAACGATCAATATGGGGACGAAGAGAGCAGATATGGTGGCAATAGTTCAACCGAACAGACTGATGCGAGTTTGACGGCGACGTCGGGATTGGCGGATGGATTGGTCATTCAAAGCTACTGTCGGGCTGCTGCGTATTTGTGTCCTCTGGTGGATGCTGGTACAGCTCGCGATTATGTCCGCTCCGG
This sequence comes from Phytophthora cactorum, assembly GCA_016864655.1. Classification (NCBI taxonomy): domain Eukaryota; phylum Oomycota; class Peronosporomycetes; order Peronosporales; family Peronosporaceae; genus Phytophthora; species Phytophthora cactorum. Next base: position 64,984 of record NHQK01000050.1, read on the forward strand.
CATCTTCGCTTTCAACAAGGCAGCGACCAAAACTCCCGGTGTTTCTTCCTCTCCTCAGGGCCACAGTGACGATGAGATGGGCAGTGATGAGGCAGAAGAAACCGTGTCGAAGTTACCCCAGGTCTATACGAGCCGATACTTGTTGATCAGCGCACTTGCAACGAAGGAGCTTGTGAAGAAGGTCCCGCCGATTGCAGATGCGGGGACTTTGGTGACTGACGATCTGCGCAATACTTGGTACTGTACACATGTGTTCCCTGCAGCGTTTATCGGCCAATTTGCTGCCACGGATGCCCTAAAGAACTCGTGGGTGGCTGTACTGGACGAGTTGCCCCCCACTGTACTGTACGCAGCGAGCTCCTTGGACGCTGTTCTCCACGCAATCGCGCTGCTGTTGGCACATCCGGCTTGGGATACGCGACGGCAGGCGGCGCGTGCTTTGCAGGCGATTTTTGCGAGCCCCACGTACCGTTCACGACTGTCAATGGAGCAGGTTGAGCGCATCTGGAAGGAGCTAATTGATGCTGTACCCGGTCGTTTGTGGCGAGGCAAGGGCGTCATTCTGGAGTCCATTGTCTCTTTGGTGGCTGTAAAAGTGGAGAACAAGACCTCTAGTACTGACGACGAGTGGATGCACAAGCTGTCGCTGCTTCTGATCGATGAGTGTGCTCGTGCAAGGAAGAATCAGGATTTAGCTTACCTCGAGAGCGCCATCGTCAACTTGGGGAAGTTTTCTGCGTTGCTACCAGCTGAACAGAGCCATTTGCGTGGCTCCAACGTGCAATCATTGAGAGACGCATTTGCCGAGTGGATGAGTGGGAACGAAGCGGATTCATCCGAGTCTACAAAGCAGTCGCTTCCCCCGTTACTGATCAAATGCGTTTTCGAAGCCCTTGCACTCATGTGGCCAGCAAAAATGATCACGGATGAAGGAAATACGGCGACTGCCGCGGAGACCATGTTGTGGCTGTGTGCTAGCGTGGAATCTCCACATTTGGCCGCCTGGAGTGTCCGCAAAGCCATTTTTCAGACCATGGCTGCAGTAGCGGAGCGTGCACCGGCGGAGGCGCTCCTCAAGGGCAAAGCTGTTCTAGAGCGCGTGGTTGATAGCTGCTGCGGATCGTTTGGTGTGGCAGACGGCAAGTATTCGATGGTACGTGTGGCTGCGGCGGGGGCACTTACTGCGTTGCTCAAGCGAGCACAAGATAACGCAGACGTGGCGTTGAGACTGGTCGTACAGCGAGAGCGCGTGCTGATTGCAGTGCAGACGCTGCTAACAAGTGAGGAAGCGTCGGAGCAGCAGGCAGCCTTCAATCTGAAGTCGCAACTACTGCAGGTACCATAAACGCAAACATTTTTGCTTCAGCTGTTGCTAGACATTTCAATGAGGATGTACCAGTAGCATTGTTACATAATACTGCTCGATACTAAGTACACGTCACCAATGACTCCACTGAAGCGTTTCACATGGTAGAAGCTGAGAAGGCTGACTTAACTCGACGACTTCTTCTTCTTTTTCCTCTTTTTCTTCTTAGGTGCGGGCTCGCTTGCCGGGTAATTGAACTTTGGCCGCACTGAGGGCGGAAACACTGCGAAAAGGTCGGATACTAGCCTATTCCCAAGCACAAATGTACACGAGTTAGCGAACGCAGCTACAACAAACAATCAAGGACACACTTACTTGACCGCCTTTTCCCGGAATTTTTGGCTCTTCGGCATAACCAAGCGAACAAGATATAGCAATTCTTCGAGTTGTGCACATTCCTTGCGGGTGATACTGGTGCCGTCAGCCAATTGGTAAAGCATCCAAGGTTATTATTGCTCTGAGAAACCCTCTTCGCCTGAATCACCCGGGTTTCCGTCGCCGCAACTGCAGCGTAGTACTTTGTGCTCGCGTCGAGAAGAGGCTGGAAATACTTTCGCTTCTTTCCCTTTTTACTCGCCGTATCCACCTGCAATTTGCTACAAATTCGAGTTCCGGGTTTAACCAGTGCCTCAAGGTCTTGCGAGTCATGGCATTTTTCCACGCTAGCAGCACGTAGGTCTGTTTTCGGTGGTATGGATTCAAGATCGAGGCATGGGACGAAGGAAGACGCTGTCATCTCTTGCAGCCACTCGTCCATTGCTTTCCTTCTCGAATTTTGCGTAATGCTGTCCTTGAAGCCATCCATTCGCTTGTCCATCTCGTCCAGCAACTGGGCTACCATCGGATCATCCCGCGGTTGCCAGTTGTAGAATTTATCAGACGGCGCGAACATGCCTCTGACAAAACCCGACAGCTCCTTGTGCACCGCTACAGTATATCCAGCTACCGGAATCGCTCGAATTTCCCGCAACTCGGTTGCCAATTGATTCCGTACAGTTTGTGTGTGTTTTCCTCCTCACTGGCGACGACTCCGACAAGTCCACCGTCGCCGCCTTGCGCTTCTTGTTGCGCTTAGGTGGTGCCACCTCCACGACCTCCAGATCATCATCGTCTTCATCAGATGAGAATTCGTACTCGCTGGTTGTCGTGGATGCAGAGTCTGTCGATTGCGTTGCTGCTGGTTTCGACTCGGTTTGGGTAGCTGAGACCGCGGAGGCTGCACCTGATACAGGTACAGCTGAGGCCGTGGACATTGCTGGTTGCTCTGCACTTGACGAAGAGGTTGCGCTCATATGGCGGTGCAAAAGCCGCAACAATGGGCCAATCTGGTTGCAGGACTCGCCCAATTGACGGAAGGACGCTTGCACCTGCTCCGACGCATTCAGCACCAGCGACTTGTGAACGTCCCGAGACGCCTGCACCACCTTGAGCGTTCGTTCCAGCGCCGAGACCACATTTTGCACCTGCTTGTCCGCCTGTTGCAGCTCATCAAGCACTGCAGCGACGCAGTGCTGCCGCACCCACGCGAGACAGGATGGCGTCCGTTAAGGTTTGTCCGCTCCAGTGATTTAGCAAAACTGTGATGTGGACCACATTTGCGTAATCCCGACTCGACAAGATTACGCGCGACCACAACCGCAACCGCTCCTTTCTCTCGCCGAAAAGCGGCAAGAGAAAAAACGTTGTATCACTACACCGAGAGACGGCAACGCTGATGCCCCAACAGCTCTGAGCATTGCAATGTAGGATACTGTAGCAATGCGCAGCGTAGCTCGGCAATACGTGTATGTATGCAATCGCTGGCACGCGTCCGCTGTTTTCAGCGCCACTGTCGCCAGCAGCAGCTCTACTCGCAGCTACAGCTGCAACGTTGTCATTGGCAACTTGTCAAGTGTACTGCGGCGCCCGCCACACATCGAGGCTCCGGCAGACGCCGCCGCAGTGAACCTATTTGCCACTGTGGCCCAGGAACATGTCTCGACGTTGCACATGTGCCTCCAGCGATTGAATCCGGGCCGCTACCGCCGACGTGTGGTCTCTGGTCTTCAAAGCTGTCAAACAAGGCGCGGGACGGAGAATCCACGCACGTGAATGATGGTGGCGATCCAGTGATCCATCAAGCGCAAGCAAATCCGTTCGCTATTCTCGCTTACAGGCCGCGCAGGAGCGGAGCGCAGGTCCTGGGCAGAGCCGCCGACATGGTGAAAGCGAATCGGCCTGGGTTGACCACCGAGTCATCTTTCGGCGACGCAACTCTAGCGAAAGCGTCAGAGACGGTGCAGATTTCGATTACGTAGAGAGCAGCCTCAGTCCCCAATTTGCCAGGTTCAACGCAGCAACTACTGATGAGCCCCAGCAAACGCAAAGAGCCCAGCGCCACTGCAGCGCCTACACGCAAGCTGCGTAAGTCCTGCTCGCTGCCAACATGCAACAGTCCTCCAGGCACATGCATGCACTGCACGTGTGACGGTCGCTGCGGGCGCCACGCCGCTGGTCGCTGCGGAGGCCGCCGAGAAGGATCCGGTCGAGGCTGCAAGCGTGAGGACTGCACGCGCGACGACCGCTGTCTACACAGCAACCGAGCCACGTGCTGCCACTGTCGCAATCTCGTATCCTCCGCGGGCCGCGCCGCCAAGCGCCCGCGCGTGACGATGCCGCTCGTCCAGACCCAGTCCCGCGTCCAGTTCATGCCTGCGCCGTTGCCACCCGTCTATCGCCAGCAGATGGCCACTGTCCCCACATCAGCCGTCGCAGCGACCAGCAAACCGCAGCAGTCGGCCACCAGCGATGAACTGCTCGAAGCGGAGCTGCGCGCGTTCCTGCAGGACGCCAACCTCGGCGGAGATCTGTCGCTCTGCGAGTACAAGGAGTGGGCGTCTCGACGCCAGTACTGCAACCTGGTGGTACTGGTCTGTGGTACACAGTTCAATTTGCACAAACATCCGATGCTATTGGAGAGCTACAAGCTGCACAGGATGGCGCGCCAGATGCTGGAGACCAGCGCCAACAACAACAATTTTGGAGGGGCTGTGCCCGTTCTAGAGCTGGCTGCCTTCCCCGGTGGCGCCGAGATGTTCGAGACGCTGGCTATCTACTGCTACACGGGCGAGATCTCCTTCTCGTTGGCGAATCTTGCGGCCATGAACTGCGCCATCGAGTTCTTAGAGATGCGCGACGATATTCGCCAGAGCGCTAAACGATTTCTCGACCAGCAGATCAGTCGGGGAAGCAAAGGCATGAGCAACTTGTTGCAGGTGGTCAACGCGGCGCAGACTCTGGCACAGGCTCAACCGGAGCTCTTCCACTTAGCCAGCGAAAAGCTCATAGAAACGTGCATGCGCGCTCTGGTGGAGAGAGGAGATACACTCGACGCAGACGCCATGCTGCAGCTCTTCACATTGTCCAGCGAGCTGTTCGTCGAGCTCACGCAGCGAGTGCTTTCGTCCAACGTACCAGCATCAGCTACTGCCCGCTCCACCGCTGCGATCGCGAGCGAACTGTGTGTGCAAGCGAAACTGGCCCAGCTCCATCGAGACGCTCAGCGCAGCCTCAGTCCGAGCCACTGCAACCGAATCCTTGCACAGCAGTGCGTGCAGCTGCTGCAGGGCGAGTCTGTTGAAACCGTCGATGCCATCAAGGCCGAGAAAATGGAGACAGCGTGCGAGGAGCCGCTGGGGCTGACCATGTTGTTGACAAGCGAGCAGTCGGACAAGATGCTGATCAAACTCATGGACGACGACCTGTCCGCTTGCGCGGTGTCCCCCAGCAGCCCACGACTCGACGCGTCCGTCTACTTCGCCAGTGACAACTTCCGCTTCGGTACCCACACACTACCGGAGACCTTCGTCGTGTAGCCAGCGACGTCCTGCATATTAATGTCGTAGTCACCACTCTCGCGCCTTCCGTAGTCGGAGTACCGTTCTATTGATCAATACTTAGTACACCAAGTTGAAAAATGCCAATGCGTAAATGCCTTTTGCATGTGAATTCAACCACCACTCCACGCTTGCGACTAGCAAAGTGGAAGCTGCAGCTCCAACATCCAATCAGAGGTGCGCTGCTTGGATTTTTGCCCTCTCACAGCGCAGCGTTTCTTTTTTCTTATCAAAAAAACGAAGAGCTCACTTCTCCATTTGCCACGCCAGACTCGAATCGTAAAGACAACCAAGAAGATATGGCCACTGCTGCTCCCGCCAAGGCTCCTGCAGTCAAGTCCGTCCCCGTCGACACGCCGTCCAGTACGTGGATCGGCTACGTGGCCATGGTGCTGCTGGCCATGCAGTTCGGTCTGCAGCCCATCCTGTACAAGGAGTTCGCTGGTGAGGTCAAGAACCGCTCAGTATTGGTGATCGCATGCGAAGGATGCAAGCTGCTGCTGTCGCTACTGACGCTTCTTTCCTCTGGCGCACTGGGCCGCGTCGTCAAGACGTGGAACCTGCACGACAGCCTTATGGCCTCGGGCCTGCCCGCCTGTACCTACGCCGTGCAGAACGTACTCATCCAGATCGCGTACCAGCACCTGCCATCCATCGTGTTCAACCTCATTAACCAGACCAAGCTGCTGTCTGCCGCGCTCTTCCTCTACTTCCTCATGGGTACGCGCTTCTCGTTACAGCAGTGCTTCGCTATGATGCTGCTGCTGAGCGCCGCCGTGCTGCTCTCGCTCGCCAAGGACGGCGGCTCCGATGACGCAGCCGCGCCCTCCATCTCCGTCGAGCTCGGTCTGGTGCCTGTGCTGCTCGCATCACTGCTATCAGGCCTTGGATCGGCGCTCACGCAGCGCTCCATGCAGCAACACAAGCGTGATGCCGCCCTCGTGACCGTGGAGCTGTCGGTCTACGGCAGTCTGTTCCTCATGATGCCGGCCATCTGGTCAACCATTGTTAAGACGCCCGTCTCGGAGTCGCCCGCTGCCAATGCCTTGGCTAACCTCGACAAGGTCTTTGAAGGCTGCGACTACTACACACTCATCCCCGTGGTGAGCAACGCCCTGGGTGGATTGCTGGTCGGTACGGTCACCAAGTACGTTGGGGGTGTACTCAAGTCATTCGCTCTGATCTGCGGCATTGCCTTCACGGCCTTTGTAGAGAGCTACGTGTACGGTGCTGTGCTGCCCAACGAGGTATTCATCGCCGCCGGCCTCGTTGCCACAAGTATGGCCATCTACTCTAGCTTCCCGTACGTGAAGAAGGAGGCCAAGGCAAAAACCGAGTAAACCGGATGGAGACGACTGGTTTTCGAGTATATGACGCCGGAGCGGGAGTGCGAGGACTCGTTTAGTGCCTGCAGATAAGAACGTGGAGCCATGATAGCTCCCTATCGGTTGTATAACAGTACAATACAATTCTTGTTTGCCTAGAACACGACGCGACCGCCAAGGCTATCTCCATCGATAATGACAACAGTAGACAAGAATCTCGGAAGAAAACTACAATGTCTTGACTAACGATAAAGAGAGCGATGATTTACAGCTTGACCAGCAGATCCATTAGCGGTAGTTCTACGGAGCAACGCTGTGCTTTAGAATCTCCCAAGCAACAAAGCATCCAATTGAGTCTTTTTACCTCATCTGTGCAGTACACAAACCACTTCACCTCTGCCTTACCCAAACACCTCGTCTAAAGTGCCCGTTGAGACGAGGATGACCCACATGATACCAACGCAGAGCGACACGCAGGACGAGAAGATGCCGACGCGCACAAGGGACGAATCCGAGAAGCGGCTCATGCGGCCCGTAACTTCTCCGTACAGCGCCGCGAAGCCGCCCATGGTGAGGATGGAGGACACGCAGAAGGCGCCGAGATAGGCGGACGACTTGGCCCAGTCGTTGAGGATCACGGCCGGCAACACGCCCAGGATGCCGCCCGTGCCCGCCAGGCCATGGGCCGTGCCGTACGCGAAGGCCGTGAGCTTCTGCGTGCGCGGGTTTTTGATGTCCGCCTTGATGAGACCAAAGCAGCAGGTCTTCTTGGTCGGTTGTTTCGGGTCGGTTGACGATCGAAGACCGTGGTGGTCCAGTTGATGGGCGTGCAAAATCTTTTGCACCTCTGTGTCGCTGTCCGAAGCGTCCTCCTTCAGCCGCTGCAGTTCTGCTTCAAGTTGCAGCGGCGTCGTCTCTCCTGCTGGGTGGTGCTTAAGTTGCAGCTTGCGGCGCAGCAGCAGGTAGTAGCGCAGACTCCACAGGCCGAGCCCCATCATGAGGAAACCCACCATAAAGTCGCAGTAGCTGCCGAACGTGTCCACGTCCAGTCTCTGGTTGAGCGCCAGGAAGCACACGGTAACCACGATGAGCCCCGTTGAGTGGCCGCAGCCCCAGCGCATGCCCAACTGGCACGAGCGCCACGACGATCCAGCACTCAGCACGATGAGCGCGCTCAGATGGTCGGGGCCCGTTAAAACGTGCACCAGTCCCAGTAGCAGACCCGTTGCGATGATTCCAGGCAGAGACGCGCCCTCCAGCGCGGTGACGGTGTCGGTGGCACCCATGACGATTGAGGAATGAGCGATCTCGAGTCTCTCGATCGGGGGGAGGGCACTTTGGATCTGGTCTTGACAAGCATGAAGCTGTCAAAATGGATATTGGAAAATACGCTTTTTCCTTATTTATAATCTACATCCAAAACATTTCCTTCTTATAAGCACATAATGAAGCTGATTTAAATGCTTGTATAAACTGATATCAAGCAGTAACCTTTGTTTTAATAGTATTAGGGATCAAAGGTTTTTGATGAAGCAGATGCTGATTGGTCTGACGTACATGGCAGATCGCATGAAGTTCATGATTATTGAAGTTGCAGGATGCGCTGAGAGAAGAAACTGAAGGCTTGAAGGAAGAAAAAGAAGAGAGATTTCGTATAGTAGCCAAAGACTCTATATAAAGTGTGTCAGCCAGCCATCGGCTGACTTGAATATAAAATGATAGAGTCACATGAACCGTGACTCTTTACTATAAGATTTTAGAGTACACTGTGTTCTGTGACGAGCCCTAACCTCAACAGCCTCCCTGGATCGTCATCAGGGAACATCATTGGTTTATAATAATAGTCACTGCTCATTGGTCACTGTAAACCCTTTCAAACCTGTTCAGTCAGTTCTCGAAAGTCCCGGCTGAAAGACGCTTTTTGCGTTTTCTGAAGCTCCTGAGAGCGATTGGAGACCGGATTTGAGGTCTCCTCACCAGGATGATTTTTGAGCGCTTCGCGGCGGGGGTACATGCATGTTGTTCATTCGTTTTGGTGTATGTTGTGGGTAATGCCTTACTCGCACGTTAGGTCATACTTTTGAGCAGAGGCGGGCCCTTCGGTCCCGCAAGGTTGTACCAGGTGCCGGTTTGGGCCGCCTTCGCTGCGCTCGGCAGCCAATCAGATGTCTGGATTCGTGTCACCGCTTTGGCGTTACGGACGGACGGACAAATTTATACTACCGTTTGTATGGAAAAAGGTGTTGATACTCCAGTAGTTCTTTAAGACTAGCCGAGCGCCGCCTGCGTTGCGGGTGGTGGTGACATGTTTAGTCCCAGTCGCGTGGGCTGCACGCCTTCGCTTCGCTCCAGCGGGCTTGAGTGTCCTATTTTGAAACTGAATCTTACCAAAATCTTATATCCATGGTAATTTGTAACTCGGCATGCGTAACTTTTAAACAGATTTGTCATTAGATCAGGGACTGAACTTCGTTGACTAACGTGTTCTTCCGAATAAAGTGCCATTAAGTAATATGCCTGCGACTATGGTTTAATATCGGTTATACGTGTAATGATCTTTTCCCATCTATGAGCAAGTGTACAATATATGGTGCGGAAGAATACGTAACTTATTATACGTTAGTAGTCCTCGCAAAAAATGTTGTTAGCATTTTTAATTACACGAAAATGATTTCCATTTGAACCATGTATCTCGGTTTTACTCTCAAATTTGTTGTGAATATCAGCAAGCCTATCCTTTCTCCGTCTTGCAACGAATTCGTGTGATTTACTGATAAACGAAAATGTCGCCTTTCGCAGGGCTTTCTCGTCCATTAAAACAAAATAGTGGGCTGGTTACCAGCATTAGAAGGTGAGATGTACGGGTGATAATGCACGATACAAAAACTCAATACATGTAGAACCTTGGAATGCAAGTGTTTCGATTAGCACAATTAGTGTTCGTTGAAACGCTAAGTGAGCCCGTGTTTGCAAACTATTTTCACAAAGCATGCGGGTTCATGATGTACACGAAAACCTTGAAACAATTTGATTGGAGTTGTTGAATACAAAAGAGCCTAGCATTTACAAACGTTACTTATAGGGGGGATACGGTACTCTGGTGTTCTTGGTACGTGTAATCAATCTGGACTCATAGGAAGGACAGCTACTTTGATGTCCTTGGTACGTGTAATCAGCCTGGACTCCTATTAAATAGACTACATTTTAACCTGGGTTCTCAATTTGTCTGATTCATACCAATAGTCGATGAGCGGCAAGAAGCCAGCTAGATAGAAAATAAAAACTGAAACGATCTGAATATGATAATACTTCTCTCACACTGATCATCTTTGAGCCAACACAGATGATTCTCTTCCATAATGCATCCACAACAATGTGCACAATTAGTCTGATTAATCGAGTTCTTGGTGGTCTAGAGTAAAGGCTACACTTTTTGTTACTGTAGCTAAAGCTAAAACAATTTAGCGTAATCGATTTACAATTTCATTGACCATTCAGTGTGCTCCAGTATAACTACATATACTCTCTATCTATGCGATACAAAAATGTTCTAGTTTCCTCTTAGCACAACGTTCTTATCCTTGATCCCAGACAACGTTACCACATGATTATTTTTACAATCTCAAGAAACCTGGGATATTTAACCTCGAATGCAATTTCTAAACCTGTATCAGCTTCTTTTTATCTGTGTTCACGTGACTTGGAAGTGAACCCAACGGGTTCTGTCAAAACTTCATTTGCTCAAAATACAATTTAACGAAAAAAAAGCTTAACAGGTGCTGCCAAAAGTATATTCTCTCATAGCTGTAGCAGTATTATTCTTGTGGCGAATTGTGACGTGTCAGCCGCAATAAAAAAACAAACTTACTCATGCATATTAACAACTATTTAATATATCACATTATTTATTAAAGACCGCCTTAACTTCGCTATAGTAGCTACTGCGCTGTAACTTACTTGATGTGGACACCTTCATTGTCAGCACAAAGTGTGCAATTCTCTTTTACGGCGCGAATTTACTATTTCGGAGTAGCTTTTCTCTTTATTGGTACGCAACGTTCTTATCTACTACGAAGTAACCTGCAAAGCTAACAAAAGATTTTATTAATAATGGCAATCGGACCGTCAAGCGTTGTATCTCAAAGAAACACTCCGTTTAAAAACAACAGCCAGTCGCATTATATATGTCTACATGTGTCGATATCAGCACCCGTTGCTTCGCTTCGTACCGAACCTACCTTATTATTTTATAACATGCAATGACAAAACGTATAACTCTTCTGTTTTACTTGGAAGCAATGCTATTAAGCCTTGAAAAACGTGTTCCGGACCTCCCAGTGTCCCAAGAAGCAGAAAGTATCGCGATACCTAACACATTCCTAGTGCGTCATCAATGTGCGATAAGATCTTTAAGTTTTACTTTTATAAATGTCGCCTTTGCTTCGCTTGGTAACAAACTATCTGTGGATAACCTACTGTATACCCTCCCAGTGTCCTAGGAAGCGCGAAGTTCGTGGCAACACATTTCTAGTGCGCCAGCACAGGGCGATAAGATCTCTAAAAGCCGTACTTTTGTAAATGTCGCCTTCGCTTCGCTCGGCAACAACTGTCTGTGGATAGCCTAGAAAAACCATTCTATGTTCAACATATGTACTACGTACTCTACATAAATTTGTCGACGTAAACAACATAATCCTATTTTAGCCAATGGGGGCCGCCTTCGCTTCGCTCGGCAGCAAGTTTTGGCCAATGAGAATTGTTTTTGAAGCGTCATTGCGGCGACGGACAAACTACAGAGATGAGGACAGCAAACTACGTTAGTTGTTTAAGATAGTGCATATTGAGAAATGAGGTGCTCTACTCAAACTGAATTAAACTAGCCGAGCGCCGCCGCTTCGCGGCGGGGGTACATGCATGTTGTTCATTCGTTTTGGTGTATGTTGTGAGTAATGCCTCCGTTCCGCTCGCCGCAGGCTCGCTGCACTACTCGCACGTTAGGTCATACTTTTGAGCAGAGGCGGGCCCTTCGGTCCCGCAAGGTTGTATCAGGTGCCGGTTTGGGCCGCCTTCGCTGCGCTCAGCAGCCAATCAGATGTCTGGATTCGTGTCACCGCTTTGGCGTTACGGACGGACGGACAAATTTATACTACCGTTTGTATGGAAAAAGGTGTTGATACTCCAGTAGTTCTTTAAGATTTTAGAGGTGTTACTTGTGACAATTTTGTCTTCAACATCGTCGCCACGTACTTGCCCTCTGATTATGGCTTCATAATATAGCGTGGCATAGGCATGACCAACTCATAAGAGTGTCGAATGGATATAGGGTCTTCTCTATCGTTTAAATGCTTGCAATTCATGGAATAGTAGTGCCTGGAGCTGCATATGCTTAAGTAAGCGGCATAGAGGTACATGCTTCCCTTAAGGCTAGTGTCTTAGCGTGAATCACAACTCCACTCGCCTTCTCGCCGCCAAGCAATTCGACCTTCAACTCCACGGCCTTCAACTCCACGGCCTTCAACTCCACGGTTTCAACGCAGCTTTGCACCTAGCGTGATTGGTCTGAGGCTCTGTTATTAAACGCCAGCCACAGAGATCATGTCAAGGTACGCACAAGTTGTGCCGATGACCGTCGAAGATACCTCAGCTTTTGTTCAAGTTACGTAGTTGACCACTCAGCACCTCCACTAGTGGAATATCAACTTCAAGCGGCGGTGGAGCCTGCTGCCCTTGCAAGTGGTCAAGCAATTCCCAGACATGTAGCAGCTCTGTCATTATTGGTGCATGGTGATCAAGTTCCAAGGACCCGTCGAAGCGCTCGTCTTGCGATGCCTGTAAGCAGGTGGCTACCGCCCGGCAATGAGGCAAGGCGCACCGTAAAGAGTCGTCGACAACGTCGCGCAGGAAATCTGCCCGATAAATGGAAGATTGCGTTTATTAAGGACAAGGTTACGACTGCAACTGGCAAGGTACTCTACCGTGTGCTATGGAAGACACGACGGCATGGTCGGCCCCCGCGCACTTGGGAGCCACGTGATATGCTACTGGAGGACGGCTTTCAGGATGCCCTCAAGGTGGTGGACGAGTGGCATGAAGCTGGAAGAAAACAAGACTTCTTCCAGTTTGTCTCCGAGCTGTACCCATGCGTCGCTGGTGCAAATCCTGCAGGAACATGCATGTTCCTTGTACTGCAGCAAGCCCTGGTATGGGTGGGCGAACCTGCAGGGGTTCAAGAACAGCACGTTGAGGCATTCCTTGCTCGCTCAGAGGAACTGCAACAGGACGTTTCACGTGGTGCTCCGTGGCGTGTCTTTCGGGCTTTCATCATGCAGCTACATCTAGCTGGGTCTCAACTCTCAATGGCCGATATTGAGTACAACCGTCACCGCACAGGGCACCGTGGTGCTGCTGCCATAGAAAGGTTGTATTTGGGTTATGTTTGTTCGTAAGGTTATTCTTTTAGATTAATTTAATTAATACATCGGTGAGTTTTGTTGTTAACACATCACTTCTATTTCATAATATATTTGGCGGCTGTGTGCCAGGAAAACCTCAGTGGAGGGAAAAACCTTTTTTTGGATGTAGTGAGTAATTTTTTTTAATAGGAAAAACCCTCATACTATCCTGTGACTCTTTAATTTGATAAAGTGATGTATCGTATATTATAATGACCGGTTACTTATTTACCCTTGTCGTTTCTTTAAGTCGTTACTGTACTTAGAGAATGCATGCCTAGTTTACTTCGTAAGTTTCTAAACTGATGTTTGTCCAACGCTTTGGTGAAAATTTCGGCAACCATAGACTTAGTATTACAGTATACGACACTGAATTCGTGTCGCTCTACCTTTTCTTGGACAAAATGTTAGCGTATGTCAATGTGCTTTGATCGTCCATGCAGTTCTGGATTGCTGGAGATCTTAATACAACTTTGGTTGTCCTCCATGAGGACTGTCGCCTTGGTTATTGAGAACCCCAGCTCCTTAAGTAGCAGCTTGAGAAAGATGACTTCCTGCATGCAATGACATAGAGCGATGTACTCAGCTTCTGTAGTCGAGAGCACCACAGTGTGATGCTTTCTCGACAACCATGAAATGGGGCTTTGTCCGATCATTGTTACGTAGCCGCCAACCGACCTTCTGGTGTCACGGCAATTTGCATAGTCCGAGTCTGTGTATGCTGTCAGATTATCAGCAAGATTGATGTTATCGATAGACTTCGATCCACCAAGTAGTAGACCTTGGTCTGTTGTGCCTGACAAATACTTGAGGCCTCTTACTACTGCTTTCCAGTGCTCTTTACCAGGATTCGATAGGAATTGGCTTACTTCACGCATGTAAAACGCTGGATCAGGACGAGTGCCAACCATGAGGTACATTAGACTGCCGACAACTTCTCGGTACGGAATGTCCTTCATGGCCTCCTTCTCTTCAGATGTCTGAGGTTCCATGGATTTCGTCAACGTAATGCTGCGGTGTGATGGCGTCGCAATCGGATATGAAATAAGGTGTTCGAATTTGTCGAAGACATTGGTCGCGTATTTGCGCTGGTGGATATATATCGTTCGAGCTTCGCGGTTCCTCTCAATGGACCAGCCGAGGATGTACTTCACCTCCCCTAAATCTGTCATCGAGAATCTCGGTTTCAGGGCCGATTTAATACGGCATACGAGGCTTATTGTGGGAGCTATGATAAGCAGGTCATCCACGTAGACAGCAATGTAGCATACCTGTCCATCAAATGTTGTCATAAATACACAGCGATCTTTTATGAGCTTGCGAAAACTGAGGCTCTCAAGAAAGGTAGACAGTGTCTGATACCAAATGCGAGGTGCTTGTTTAAGACCGTAAAGGCTTTTTAACAGTTTGCACACAAGATGTTCTTGGCCAGGGGTCACAAAGCCTTCAGGCTGAGCCATGTAAATCTCTTCAGTGAGAAATCCATTAAGAAAGGCTGTCTTGACATCCATCTGATGGACTTCGTAATCAAGTAATGCTGCGATGATCAGGAGAAGGTGAAGGACCTCCATTCGGATAACAGGAGAGAAGATCTCATTGTAGTCAATACCATACTGCTGTAAAAATCTTTTGATAACAAGGCGTGCTTTAAATCGGTCAATTTCACCCGTACCAGAGTATTTGACAACAAAGACCCACCTGTTTTGAAGAGCACGGCGGCCTTGTGGTGGCGGAACCAGGGTCCACGTTTCATTCTTGATAAGAGACGCGTATTGTGATTCAGCAGAAAATCGCCATTGTCTGGCATCAAGTGATTTCATCGCGGTTTTGTAGCACTTAGGCTCAGATACGTAGCGAGCAGCGAGTAGGGTAGAATTTGAGTTGTACGCTCTTGCCTTTCCTGAGTATCTTCCTCCGATGTATGCTCTGTCACGTTGATTTCTTCCTCGTAGCGAGGGCGCTTTGCTTGGGGTTGAGGTAGTGCTGAAGGCGTCTCGGATACAAATGAGTACGTCACAACGCCACGATCAAGGGCATCATGGAGTGATGGGAGCGGGTTCGGCGTCGCTGAAATGGTTGCAGCTGGTGGGACATCTGTCATAGCCCGTGGTCCGACCTGCAGTGGTTGACCAGCTGCAGGTTCAGAAAGATCGTCTTTGACAGGCGGCACATCATCGGTTGGCACATCGCGGTGAGCCGGTAGGGGCAATAATTCTGGCGTACCATCGACATTGTCAAGGGTCGGAAAAGTATCCTCGCGGAAGACAACATCGCGGCTGTAAACTATCGCACGAGATGTAACGTCCATCAGGCGATATCCTTTCTTGTGCCCAGGAATCCCTAGATAAATGCAGAGCTTTGCTCGTGTATCGAGCTTGTCCCGATAGACATCATTGATGTGGGCGTAAGCCGCACACCCAAAAACTTTCAGATATTGCACGTGTGGTTTGCGATTGTGCCAGAGTTCATAGGGGGTTCGATTATACGTATTCTCGCTGGGTGTCATGTTGAGGAGTGTAGTAACGTGGGTGACACACTCTGCCCATAGGGTCTTGGGTAGCTTAGCGTCCAGAAGTAAGGCGCGGACACGTTCCACGATTGTACGCATGCGGCGTTCAGCAACACCATTTTGTTGCGGTGTGTAAGCGTTAGTAAATTGTGCGTGTTTCCCGTGCCGCTTCGAGACGATACGACCCAACTTCTCATACTCTTTAGCATTGTCCGCCTGAAGTACCTGAACATCCAATTCCGATGTGGATCCTGGATACTCAAGGATATGGACGTCGGAGCGAAACGTATTTAGTGCTTTCATCCGAAAGTCTTCGTAGCAGGCGTACAGTTGGCTTCGAGCCTTGATAGGGTACGTAAATATATACCGCGTGAAATCATCAATAAAGACAACAAAGTAGCGACATCCGCTAAGGCTAGGAACTGGTAGTGGCCCACAGATGTCAGAATGGACTTTTTGTAAAGGTAAACCAGCACGTTCAACCTGTCTATTGTAATGGGCCAACTCTGTGCCCACTACTTCGGCTTACACGTTAGCGCACGTGTACGAGGAAGCGTAGTTTGCTTAAACTTAGGTTAACTATACTTTCGTCCGAAAGTATAGATTTACTAAAATAAGAAAAGCTAAAAGCCGTTTTGGGTTAAAATGAGAACTGTTATTTATGATTTATGTCTGGACTGGGTTTCCTCCTAAAACTGATATCATATATGAAAGGTATTCTGCCATCCGATAGCTGTCAGAACCCTGCTAATCTAATTGGTAGAAAGAAATGCTTATCTACCAATAGGAAGCCTAAATGCATACAGACCAGTGGTCTGCAAAGTGTAACCATTGGTGTGTCTTACACCAACGTTCGAGAACCCTCCATGTAACCAAGTGGCTATGTGTAGCCACTTGTGTGTAACCCCGTTACATCTATAAGTCGGAAATGGAGCGCGGTGTGACTTCGCGTATGTACATGCAGAACAGAAGAAGTTGTCTTTAGGAACTACAGTGCTATCCTCGAGACCCTGGAGTTCTTGATCCTTAGTCAGTGCCTGCAAGACACGAATATTAGGGTGACCAAGTCGTTTGTGCAAAAACATAATAGCAGTGGGTTTACCTGAGGTTGCCAAGTGGACTTCTTGCTGTTGGACGGGCAGGGCAGTAAACTGGTACAGTTTCGCATTAGCCGACTTTTTAGCCTTGACATTAAAGCGTTGGTACGTTTGCACTGTGCACGCAGTGCGCTGAAACGTGAAGCGGAAATCATGCTCCACAGCTGCAGCGACTGACAAGTGGTTGTAATGAAGCTGCGGTGCATAAAGCACATCGCGCAGCGTAAGCTGGCGCTTCCCGCCCTTGGAGTCAGTCACTTGGAGAATGACATCACCAGTGCCTTCAATGGGTATCTCAGACTTCCCACCGACCGTGATGTTTCCGGTGGCAGGTGTCTTTGAAATGAACCACTCAGCATGTTGGGTGACGTGACTCGTGCAGCCGGAATCGACCGTCCAGCTGGAATCGAAGGTGGACGTTGCTTGAGCGGTAAGACTGATGGCAGAAGGTGCCGGCTTGATAACGGTGGCAACGGCAATGCGTGCTTCTTCACGCCGGGACTGATCGTAGCCACCTTCGTCACGGCGAGATTGTTGGCGCCCCTTGTCATTGTTACCGCGGTGGTTGCCACCACGACCACCGTTGTTTCGGCCTCTACCACCTTTATGCCACGATCCGCGTCCACGACCTGAATTGTTGCCGCGCTGCTCATATGAGTGGGACCGGTGGGAATTACCTCCGCGGAACTCAAAGTTCGCTGGCAGGACCGTGCCTGCCTTGACCGTGCCGTCTCGTAGATCCTTCTGCAGACCACGACACTGTCGAATGGTGTGACGTGGCTTTTGGCAGCAGCAGCACACCTCGTCGTTTGACACAGATCGTGGTGTGCTGTGCGATGGAGCGACCAGCGCACGTTCGTCCTTGGTGTGTCTGCTCTCAGGGGTGCCTTTGGCCAGGGAGTAGCGCGTCTGCGCCTCCATTTTGCGGACTTTGTCCTCAATGCTCATCTTGAGCTCGTCGTACGGGATGTACTTCCAGTTACCCTTCCAGTTGCGCAGGTCATCCTTCCAGGACGCTGGAATAGAGTGGAGCAGGTAAAGCGACTTCTGCCCATCGGTGAGGACCGATTCAGTTGCCTTGGACGCGGCTCGCATCGCGTCTTCCAGAACGAGAAAGAACTCGTTGACGTCACTCCCTTCCTCATACTTGGTTTCCATCAGGAAATGCTGAATGAAATACGGGTCGCCATCGAATGCGGCTCCCTCATACTTCTTGCAGATAGCTTGGAAGATGGCGTAAGCCGAGGTGAGGTTCTTGACAAGACGAATGTGGGTGTCGTCCACCGTCTTCATCAAGAAAGCTTTAGTTTGTGCCTCCATGCGGCGTAGACGTCGAGATGACGGTGGTACCGGCTTCTCATTCTCAACCCGACGGCGCGACTTGCGCTGCGTGAACGGGCGGATTGGAGTGGGTGGTTTAGTTGCCGGACCACTCTTCGCTCCCTCTTCGCTGGCGGGATCGTCGTCGTCGGAGCTGGGCTCGTAGTCGACGGCTTGTGAGTCGTAGCCAGCTGCTGTGGCGGGCTTGGGAGAGGCTTCAACGTCGGACATCTTGCTGCTGCCGGATGAGTCTTCATCTTCTTCATCCTCGCTCACCCCATTGTAGTCCTTCTTGGTGACGAAACCGAGGAGGTGCTTGCCGTCAAGCGATGTCGTCACTCGGGTCTTCCATACGTCAAAGTTTCTTGACCCCGTAAGCCGGGGGAAGTCGTCAGTTGAGGCTTGGCTTGGACTCATGACCTATTGAAGTTGCAGGATGCGCTGAGAGAAGAAACTGAAGGCTTGAAGGAAGAAAAAGAAGAAGAGAGATTGACGAGCAGCAAGCTAGTCTTGCTGCTCTTAAGTTTCGTATAGTAGCCAAAGACTCTATATAAAAGTGTGTCAGCCAGCCATCGGCTGACTTGAATATAAAATGATAGAGTCATATGAACCGTGACTCTTCACTATAAGATTTTAGAGTACACTGTGTGTGAGGTCGCTCTGTGACGAGCCCTAACCTCAACAATGATGAAACGCGCACGCAGGAGCATAGGTGAAGACGAAGTCGAAAACTTGCTGTAGAGGAGCCCTTTACGATTCGCTCTTGTCAACATGCCCAGCCCAGGTCTTAAATACTTGTATCAAATCTGCTACGCGCTTCTCTATAAAATTTTGAGCAAATGTACATAGCATCGCCCCAGCAGCATCATTGCACGCGTGATGTCTAGATATTCAATGCGTTTTTATCGTTGTTATGCGTTTGGCGCATCACAGCCGGAATAAAAAGATCAGCCACTGAGCGAGAAAGATGCTACAAACTACAGTAGTGTTCAAAATTACAACCCTTGCGGTGCTGGTTAACTCTTCTCGAGGCAGCGACGACGCCTAATGAAGGAATGGTACAACATGTACACTACTGAATCTTTCATCATAATCGCTATCACGCTAAATTCAATCCCCGAACACGCGGTTTAGCACACCTGTAGCTTGCAACACGACCCATGCAGTTCCTACACCTATCGATAGTACCGACGAAGCGACAGCAACGTAGAATGCCGCACTCGGAGATCGTACTCTCCCACCTCGCTGTGTCAATTCTCCGTAGAGTGCCGCAAACGACCCCATCGACACGATGGAACTCCCACAAAAGCATCCGAGATACAACAGAGCCCGCAAAGTGTCCTTCTGCATCGCGAGGGTAGGCAACACTGCCAATAGACAGCCCGGTCCAGCAGCTCCATGCACAATACCTGCTCCTATGCTGGCTGCTGACGCTGTACTGAGCTGTATTTTCACACTTGGGTCATTTGGTGACTGCAGCAGAACGTAGGACGCATCTTGACACTGTACTTGACTCCACCTTGAATTCGATGGTGAAGCGAAATGCGTGGGGCTGGGAGGTACGTTAGTCTCGGTATAGTCCTGATGAGCATCATACAGCGTCCAGACTCCGAGAAACACGAGACAAAGACCCGTGAGGTATTTGCACACAGCACTGAAAATGCTGTTCGGCGCCAGAGCGTGACCAATTACAAATACGCAGAACAGCGCGACGGCCAAGATACCGAGTGAGTGTCCACATCCCCACTGTGCGCCGAGTAAAAACGCTTGACGCCATGTTTTCCCGTTGGAGAGAGCCACCAGTGCTCCGAGATGGTCTGGTCCTGCAGAAAAGAAAAAAACAAATAGTTAGCGAAACAGACCCGAGCCGGTGGATACGAACGATATTGCACGCACCAGAAAGTACGTGGACGATGCCGAGTGAGATAGCTGTGAGTGCTACTCGCCATATTGAGCTATGCAGAAGGTTTGAATCACGTTCCACGTCCATAATATGGCTCTCGGGCGAGACGAATGAGTACAATTCAAAGATATGCCAGTAAACGCGACCTTTCAAAGCCACAATTTTGTTATTCACTTGAAGGGCAAAGAGTAGCTAAGCATCCTTGATGTACTCTTCGCCCGGTCTTGCGGTATTCAAAATGTCCTGATAGTTAGCAGACTCTCGACATAGTTTGTGCACGTTCCCGCTGATCTACTCTCCAAACACGGCAGACATTTGGCCTGTAGCCTGCAACCCAATCCACGCAACACCGACGATGAACGAGAAGAACGCAGAGAAAACGCCGATCCGGAACTCCATCACCAACGAGTTGCCTCCAATTCGACCAGTAACTTCACCGTAAAGAGCCGCAAAGACGCCCATGATAAAGATTGAGGCCACGCAGAAGGAGCCCAAGTACGCAACAGATTTGACCCAGTCGTTCAGCACTACAGCGGGCAACACACCCAAGATGCCACCGGGTCCGGCGAAGCCATGGATAATTCCCACAAGTAGAGCCATGATCTGCAACATGTGATAAACAGCATTAGTCAGTCTGGCTCACAACAACAGATACCAAACTCTAGCAAACACCAACCTTTTGCGTGGCCGGATTCTCAAAGCTCGCGTTTCGGCAGCAATTCCAGTTGGTTGGGTGTAACTTCGAGGGTTTAACTTGCCCAATTCCTGCAACTTGACTCGAGTTGCTGTCCTCTTTAACCACGAGATGAAAGGACGACGACGGTGAAGCTGATGCCTCTTCCAGCGCGTGCTCGTTTGCCGGAGACATCGAAATCTGTGGCGAAGCTCCCGCAGCAGCAGGAGACGTAGCACTCGACACTCTTCGCTGGGACAGCGGCACGAGCTCCACCAAATTGGTCGGCGTGGCACCCGTGCTGCTCCGACTGGCACGATTGCTATCAACACGTTCCCCCTCTCCGCTTACAAGCGACTGCACCCCTTCCTTCAGCTGCGTTTGATACCTTTTCCTCACGTGCACTGCCGTCCAGGCACCCAGTGCGATCATGAAGAAACCCACGACGTAGTTGAGGTATCCACCCACGGCGTCCAAATCCACCGTCTGGCCAGCAGCGAAGAAGATGAGCGCCATGAAGATGAGACCGATGGAATGGCCACAGCCCCATCGGATGCCCAACGTGAACGCTCGCCACGAAGACCCCGTGGTCATGGCGGCCAAGGCGGACAAATGATCAGGGCCTGCATACAAATTGAGACAGTCCAGGATCTTTTTTTAATCTCTGCCAAGTGATTAAAATCAATTGGTGATGGAGGTCATTTATTACCTGTGAGCACATGCACGACGCCCAGTAACAGCCCCGTGGAGATGATTTTGCCCAGCGATGCGCCCGAGAGGCTCGTGTGCTCCTCGCTCAGCCATCGCGTCGTGGGCTCCATTGCTGCAGTGAGACCGTTAGAGCTGTTGAGTCATAGCGTCAAAATCATTTAGCCAATCAAATGGTGGCAGCGCATCACTACCGGTAGTCAGCGCAAAAAACACCGCTGACTATTCAAGATACTCTGGCCAAGCGAGCCGGTGCGGCAATGCATCTCAATTCGCCCGAGTACATGCATGCGGGCTACAAGTGCTGCTGTCTCGACCGTCGTATAGGATAAATGTAAATGTAGCTGCGGTTCCGGGGGGATGAATAAACAAAGTGCAGATACGAGAAAACACAAGGAGCTTAACCTTGCAAATCACATTTAATGCTGATCCTAGACTCCTACTTTAGTAGGCTGGGCCAGTCTACGAATTAGCTCAATTGCTTCGACAACGCTCGGACGCTGGTTAATATCCGGCGCAATGAGTCTGCTGATCACATCCCATTCACGATCCGAAACTTCTTCTGGACGTTGGTAAGATTCTCCTCTGATAACCTTCTCCATCACTTCATCGTCGGAGATGACATCCATGCCAAAAGGAGGAAGCTGCGTCTTCGCCTCAATAATGCACATTCCCAACGAGTAGACATCTGACTTGAACTGAGGAATCAGATTGTCCCCTTCGACAAGCTTTTCACGGGGTTTCCAGCGCACCGCCTCTTCTTTCGCGTTCTCAGTCTCTCTGCTGAAGCTGGCCGACATGGTTCGAATGTGGGAGCAATCAAAGTCCGAAATCTTTGGTGTGTTGTTCTTCGCAAGCAAAATGTTTCCGCTTTTCAAACCATCGTGAACAATGTGGTGGTCGTGGAGAACCTTAAGTCCTTGCGCAACCTGAAGAAATGTGCTCCAGAATAGTCCTTGGTTCTCTTCCTTGCCAAAGAATTGAAAGATGTTGCCACCTGAAGCGTCTTCACAGACGAAGAACGGCTTCTGTGCAAGGTGCGAACCGCCGAAAAGTCGGATGATGTTGGGGTGCTTCGGAAGTTCGTACCAGAACTGGAGCTGCTTGAGAAATGATGTGCCGGAGCCAGCACTCTGTTCAAAGAGCGACTTCACTATCACGTTCCGGGCTGTGCCACGGCAGCGCCAAATGCCACGATTCACAGTGCCGTAAGTTCCCGTGCCAATTGGCTCGCCTTCCACTATTTCCACATCTCTCTCCGGGATAAACCACCGGAAGATGGACAAAATACTCGCTGGCTGCAGAGCGGACACGGTTTCTGACGTTATGACACGGGTCTCGAGGCGCAGGTCGACGCGAAGGCGCTCAAGCGTCGCCTGCATTAAATCGGCGAGTCTTCCGGCTTGATCTTCAGTAGTCGACGTGTACATGTCCATTCTTCTCGCTTCTCATTTCACGAATAAGCACGCGAGAACTAGCGCAGTTAACCAGCCGCGTCAATTATTGTGTCTGATACTCACAACCTCGGGACCAGTCCTCCTTCCACTGATCCCTGGGGCTTGAGTCGAGCAGACCAACGCCCACAAAGATGCCGTCCATCTTGGAGTTGAGCTCGCCAAACGTGTACGCGACAGTCTCTCCTCCAGCCAGTCGCTCCAATAGTGGCGTTCGGCGCAGTATCTTGACGAAAGTTTGAGAACGTCGCAGTACTTGGCTTTCCACTCGTCACCATGAACTGCAACGGCATCATGCGAATATTTCAGTCGATCGTGGAAGCTTCGAATGAAGACGTCGCACTCGGGCATCCGTTTGAATCGTTGGGGAAGACTTTTTTTCAGCAGGTGGAGACACTGAGGCCCCTCCCTGAGCGTTGTCACGACGAAGCTCACAGGTCCCATGGGGACGTCTTCCATCTTGACTGCCTCGAGTGGTTTGTGCGGGGTTCTTACTTGAGTAGATATGTTGCTTGCGATGCAAAAGCGAAAGTGGCAACTCAGTCTGCCACAGCAAGAGGAAGGGTCCGAATGGGACTGCAGGATCTTTCCCCGCAATCCAGGCTTCCTCTGAGGAAGTTCTTGGGCACACCAAGTGAACCTCAACAGCTCCAACGCAGACGAGCGTTGGGTTGCGGAGGAACTTTGCGCTGCACTAAAATCATCCGCGTGAGACTGTTCGCATGGATTTAGGATTCGCTTTGGTTGAAGCTACCAACCAACCAGATCATCCCCTCACATTCCAGACTAGGAATTCAGCTTTCAGTTTTAGTTTCATGTCCAGAGCTTCCATCACGACCTCACACCTGCGTTAAAACCAAAGGCTGGTGTACTGTTCAGGTCTTGTAGCGATCTTGAAGAACTCGCTCCTCGCACCTTCTCATGCGCCACCGTACCGATCGCTCGAGGTCAAACCATAAATCAGCGGGCGGATCTTTTGACTGAGACCGCCGGCTCAATTGAGCCATTCCCGCATTCACCCTGCCCGACACACGCAATAAATCTGCACCAGGCCATGCCGACTGAGGGCTTCCCCATCGATGGACTCAAGGGCAATCCTCCCAGTGCCAAGACGCTCACAGACATGGGCACTCGCTGTCGCCGCATGCCCGAGAACGAACTTCTGTGTCGCAAGGTGTTGGAGCGTCTCCAGTTCCTGCACGACTCGGTGGCGGCTCTGGACGTCAAAGACCCGTCCAAAGTCAAATACATGGACGTCATCGTGCGGTTCGTCAAGCTCATGCGCCGCAAGCCGCTGCTGCTGCGTCTGGCGAGCAGCGAGACGTTGGTCACGACCATCCGCGAGCTGCAGCTGAAGCTCAGCGACGTGGGCCAAGCGCTGGGTCTAGCAGACAAGCCCGAGATGACCAAGTGGGAAGTGCAGTGGGACGCCGATCGTGCCGAACAGTACGGCAAACTCAATCAGTTGGTGACCGGCGCGTCGGAACGGATGCTCGTGAACGAGTTCCGGGGCGACAAGAAGGTGCAAGAGGCGCTCATGAGCCTCAATAGTGGCATGAAGTGGAAGGGCCAGTCGCCCGAGATGCTGGAGCTCAAGAAGAAGACGTTCACTCGCGTGTCGATCTATTTGAATCAACAGGGCTTGCGTATGTTCGATTGGTTTATCCCGATCGACGATGTCGAGTACGAAGACGAAGCCATTGGAGACCGAGGCACCTTCGGAGACGTGAGTAGAGGCACGTGGGTGCATGAAGGCGAACGCACTGAAGTGGTGATCAAACGACTGTTCCCCGAGACCTCGAGCGACTCCGACGACGCGTTCCTCCGTCAACTGGATCTGTGGGGCGGCCTTCCGGATAACGAGCACATTTTGAAGCTCTACGGCGGGTCTCATGTTAGTAACCCGCAGTTCTACGTATGCGAGAACGCACATTATGGAAACCTCGCAGAGTTTTTGGATGACGAGGAGCACGGTGTCCTCTTTTGGCGGCTGTTCCATCAAGTCGCTCTGGGTCTCAAGTTCCTGCACGACAGGAAAACCGTTCACGGCGGCCTGAAGTGCAACAATATTCTGGTCGGAGCCAAGTACACCGCCAAACTCGCTGACTTTGGCTTCAGTACGGTGCGCACACTGTCGGCGGGTCTGAGTGGAAATGCCGACCGAGCGAATGCCCAGTCGGTACGCTGGAAACCAAAGGAAGTACTGGAGGAGACTGGTATGGATGAGACACGCTATAAGTCCGATATCTACTCGCTCGCAATGTGCATGATCGAAGCGAAGAGCCACGAAGTTCCGTTTGGAATGGATGACGACCCGGAGGCGATGGATAAAATCATGAGAGGCGAGAGGCACCCTTGTCCTGACGGCGTATTGGATAATAGTACGGAGTGGGCTTTCATCAGCCAACTTTGCGACCCAGACATTGACAAGCGACCGTCGCTTGACGAGGTGCTGGAGAAGATTGGCATCTTTGCTGATGCAGAAGAAAAGCAGAGCCCTATGGCAGATTTCGCTTAGCAGTTGCGTTAAAGTTGCCTTTAACCCTCTTTGTCCGTATATCTCGTGTCTTTTGCATTCGAAACACTTTTAGAGAGGATCAGGCTAGTCTATTTAACAAATTATTGTATACAAGATGCCTAAGCCAGGATATCAACGCCGGTTGCCCTGCAGGTCGATCGTGGCTCCCCACTTGTCGCGGTGAATCCGTTGATTCACTCGAGAATATCTCAATGCATATCGTGCCTTCTACTTTGTACTGCACGATTTTATATTTTTGGTCCGGAAAGGGTTTACGCATAATTTTAATCAACTACCGGTCCTCAGATGCATAACTGGTAGATATCGGTATTTAGAGAATCATATGATAAATCAGGCCAATACCGGTCTCCTGCGCGGTTCCCATCAGTAGATTTCGTAGAAGCCAAGCTCATTCCGAAAAATATGCGATTCGCGCGTCTGCGTGGGAATCCTCCTGCCAAATCGGTGCTGACGGACATTCGATCGAGGTGCAAATGGTTACCGGAGCTGGAAAAACTCTGTCTGCGGGCGGTCGATCGCCTTGAAGCTCTACACGACGAGGTGGCTCAATGCCGTGAAGATGACCCCCCACGAGTAAAGTACATCGATACAGTCGTGATTCTGCTGGACCGCATCATCCGACGGAAACCGTTGCTGACACGACTGGCGAGATTTCATTCGGTAACACTGATCATTCGGGGGCTGCATCAAGACCTGGACGAAGTTGAAACAGGGTTGGGGACAAGTATCGAGGGGAATGAGTGGAGGGACCAATGGGAGCGCGATCGTACGGAGCAGTTCTCTATTCTAGAGCAATTGGTTCAGAATACGACGGATCGACAATTGGTGAGAGAGATCAAAAGTGAGAAAGTTGTGGAGCAAGTGCTGATGGAATTGCACAAAGAGTTGGTCGAATGTCCTCTTGAGACTCACTGGCAGCTGATGCGAGCGACATTTGATCGTGTGTGTGCTTTTGCTCGACTGAACGGTATCCAGTATCCAGATTGGTACATTTCTGCGGATGATTTGATGTTTGAGGAGGGCCCAGGAGTAGCTGGTACGTTTGGAGAAGTGCGTCGAGCTACGTGGTTTCATGGTGGCGAACGCACGTGTGTGATAGTGAAGCAGCTCTTCCAGGACTCGTCGTTGGAGTCGGATCAAGATACATTTGAGCAGTTTGAGCGTTGGAAGAATTTGTCCGGCTGTGATCACATTTTGACGTTCCACGGTGGGTCGCATGCTAGCAAACCGCAGTTTTTCGTGTGTGAATACGCTCCCTACGGCAATTTAAGGGGCTTTTTGACGGACGAGAAGAATGAGACGATGATGTGGCCTTTATTCCTGCAAGCTGCAGAGGGACTGAAAGCTCTCCATAGCCACGGAATCGTTCATGGTGCTTTGAAATGCAGTAACATTCTGGTAGACGCGAACTATACAGCAAAACTTGCGGACTTCGGGTTTGCTTCGGCGCGGATGCACGCTATGGAACTGAATAGTGTTGCGGCTACTGCAATTGGTAGCGCGGTGCGTTGGAAACCCAAAGAAATATTGGAGTATTCCGATATGACAGGACCACAGTTTCAAGCCGACACTTATTCACTGGGCATGTGCATGATCGAAGCGTTAACCCATCAAGCGCCGTTCAGTATGGTTGGTGATGATACAGAGGCCGTTGAAATGATCCTGCACGGTGAGAGTCACCCGCGTCCTGACGGCGTGTCAGACGCTGTGTGGAATTTAATCTCGCAGCTAAGTGAACCTGACTCTGCTAAGCGACCAACCCTTGATATGGCCATTGAAATGATACGCGAGCTTATCAAAATGCAGGCAAAGGAGAAGGAATCCGATATCATGGCGTCAATCGCAGGCATGACTGCAATCAAGTCGACTGAAGAGGCTGGCACTGTTCCCGGCGAGATGGTGAAGACGGAGGTGTTTTGCTCGTGGGAGGCCGACGGCAGCATCGTTACCACGACGGTGCGCACGACGACGTGTACGAGGACTTCTGCCAGCGGCGAGTTGATCACGGAGGTGACGAACACAGAGACGGAAGTGACCACTGAGACAACCGAGACGACCGAGGAGACCGTGGAGGAAGTCACGGAGGAGACGATGGAGGGGACACAAGGGACTATCACTACGACCGAGACGACCGAGGTGACAGAAGTAACCACCATAGAGACCATTACCGAGGAGGCTGATGCTGGAAGCGAGGATGGGATGGAGAGTTCTGCCGCGCTGGTGGCTTCTGACACCGCTGCGATGAGTAGCCTGTACGCTCGCTACGCACACGAGAGTAGCAGCATGGAATCAATGACGCTCAGTGTCGATATCGACGCGGCTGCGCAGGAGATCCACCGCGTGTGCACTGGTGCGACTTCGAATGAAGCTGCTCTTGCATCGCTGCTGCTGTCAAAGACTGTGGAGCAGCGCTACCTGATCTGGTGTCGCTATCGTATCCTGTACAAGCAGAACCTGTCGGATTTAGTGAAGAGTAAAAGCGACTATGGAGTTCTGCTCAAGATGCTCGCGAGCCCTCTAGAACACGCAGAGGCCGAGATCCTGCGCAAGGCAACAAAGGGTCTGGGTACGACGGAGGAGTGGATTTATCCTGTTGTGATGGGTCGTTCGAACGCCGACATAGCGCTGCTGAAGAAAACGTTCCAGGAGAAATACAGCGACGACCTAGGGAAGATCTTGAACGGCGATCTGAGCGGCAGTCTGAAGAAGGTGATTGAGACTGCCATGCGCGGCGAGGTGGTTGAGTTTGATGCGTCTGTCCACACTAGCGCGCAGTCTTCTGCAGACGCGGATAGGCTGTACAAGGCCGGCGAAGGACGGTGGGGCACGGACAAGAAGACATTCATCAATATTCTAGTGCTGAGTCCTGCTCAGCATGTGCGCAACATCAACAGAGCGTATATGGTTAAGCACAAGTCGGGCCTCATTGGTGCAATCAAGGCGGAATTTTCTGGTGACACCAAACGTGCGCTGCTGTTCCTGGTGCGCTCGGTACTGGAGCCGATGGATCTGCTTGCGGAGTTGTTCGAGACGGCACTGAAGAGAGCTGGGAAGAACGCATACGGTCTGAGCGCGTGGGTTGTGCGGTACTTCCACCTCCTTGAGCGTATTTTCATCGCGTACAGGCGCCTGTACCGCCAGGATCTCCGCATACGGATCCGAAGCGTGGTGAGAGGCGAGTACCGTCAACTTCTTCTCTCTGTGTTTGACGCGGCTGGGGTGGAACTCGGTGTATTCACCCCGAGATCTGGTTTGGCAGGCCCCACTATGAGCGGTGCTGCCAGCAGAGGTTCTGTGATGCCGATGGTAAGTAAAACTGTCCTGTGTTCAAGCTGCACTGTAGCTTCAGATCCGAGTGAGGGGTGTTGTCGTTGTTGTGGCGAATTGATGGAAAGACCCAAGGACAAAGTCGAACGCAACGCACTTGCAAGGTATCTGAAAACACACCCTAGAGGTG
The DNA here is from genome assembly GCA_016864655.1 of Phytophthora cactorum. Classification (NCBI taxonomy): domain Eukaryota; phylum Oomycota; class Peronosporomycetes; order Peronosporales; family Peronosporaceae; genus Phytophthora; species Phytophthora cactorum. Next base: position 93,662 of record NHQK01000050.1, read on the forward strand.
AAGCTTGGCGGAAAATGTATGAAGTGGCGATTGCTCTCCAGGATCTCCACGATCAAGGTATTATTCACGGAAACTTGAAGCCAAGTAATCTAATTGTTGGGCGTGATGGAAGAGGACACTTGTCAGAGCTCGAATCCTGCAAGAGGGCGGAGAAATTAGCTACATGCGTTGTCAAGCCGCAGAAAAATGAGGTACGATGGCAGGCGCCAGAGTGTTTGAATGGTGGAAATGCGTCTTTCCCGTCGGATGTTTACTCTCTCGGAATGTGTATCATTTACGCCATCAGTGGCAAACCACCCTGGGGTTCAGCTAAATCCGACCAATTGGTCAAATATGCGGTATGCAACCAGCATGGAATGCCTCCTCGACCTCAAGAACTCTCAAATAACGAGTGGGACCTGGTGAAACGCATGTGTGATTACGACCCAAGCAAGAGAATTATCATTGGCGATGCGGTTCAAGAACTCTCTAAGTTCTCTCCAGTCGAACTGACCCATGTTCCGGTGTGGGATTTGCCAAAAAACCAGATTGTGTTTTCAGATGAAACTTTCTCTGAGTCAGCGTTTGTATCTCGGCATTTGGGTCGATGGAAGGATGCTGTCGTTGCTGTTGAAACGATAAAACAACAAGTGTTTGGAACTCCTAAACGTAACTTTCGGAGTGTGGCAGACTTGTGGTTCTCTCTGAAGCACCCAGCGATCCTCCATTTGTTTCGAGCATGTGATGACGGTGACGACCAGTTTTTCGTTTGCGAATATGCAAAACAAGGTGATCTTAACATGTACCTTCACCAAAATGATGCGAGCAATGAAAACGGCGCGATGAGAAAACGTGTCTGGAAGATCCTGCTTGATGTTGCGCTCGCTATCCATTATTTGCACAGCATTGGAATTGTTCACGGAGATATAACTTCTCAAAATATCCTTGTCGGTCAGGATGACCACGGGAAACTTTCCGGATTTATGTTGAGCTTCAAACAATCGTGGGATTCTCCTGAAGAGGAACCTACAGCCGACAGTGAACACAGCGTTCCTTCTTGTGTTAATGGGCATCATGTCGGATTCGAGTCCGACGTGTATTGGCTGGGCCAGTGCATTGTGGATGTGTTTTGCGGACAGTCAATGGCGAACAACCGCGTCGACACAGCAATGAGATGTGACGGGTGCAATACGAATCCTCTGCTGCATCGACCAGAAGAATTGACTGACACTGAATGGCAGTTGATAAAGGACATGTGTGCTGCCGAACCATCATCTCGTATCGATATGCCTGATGTCGTCGAGCGTCTTGCTCGCCTTATCGCAGTTGATGCGGTCATCGACCAATTAGCATCAAGTTCATCACAGTATCTTGATTGCAGTAAGCGCAATCGTGGGCAGTCCAATCTGCTTACAGTCATGTCTAGCTACACCACTACCAGTGGGCAATCCAATCTGCTTATGTCTTGCTACGCCACTGGCTACGACACTAACTCCGACTTGGATTATGATTCTTTTAGTGATAGCCTCGAGCTGTCCCAAGAGACCGTAAAAGGCGGAGTTCTTGAGGTGAAATTCGAGGAACTGACTCAAGTGGATTCGTTTGACAGATCCGCTGAAGATGCTGTAAAAGAACGTTATCGCGATGATCTAGAGACGTTACTAAATGCTGAGGAAAAAGGAAGCTCGAGCTCCAACGGGCTTCTAATGGCGTCGGCACAACCTCGAAAACTCTACGGTAGACTTCGCTGCTTACCGCCAGACCCAATTTCACCCCAGTGGATTCTATCTACCGACCACATCGCAGAAAGCACGTGGCGAGAAAGTGACCTCGGCTCCGGGTCATTTGCTGCTGTTTGCCGTGGTGCGTGGCTTGGAGCTCCGGTGGCACTGAAAAAGCTGAAAAAGTTTGATCTCAAATCAGCCCAAACACTTCGAGAAGAGGCCAACATTTGGTTCACTTTGAGACACCCAAATATTGTCAGTTTGTTTGGTGCATCTACGAGAGGGTACCCGCTTTTCGTGTGCGAGTATATCGATGGACAAAGGCTTGACGAGTGTCGAAAAGGGGAAGCGAAAGTCAGTGATGAAGAGATATGGGGATATTTGCATGACGCGGCGGTCGGGTTACAAGGCCTTCACATGCATGGTGTCGTCCATGCTGATCTCAAGTGTGACAATATTTTAATTGGAGCTGAAGGTCGAGCGAAGCTGATTGACTTTGGGTTAAGCTGCCTGCAAACATGTGATGGAGGAGCACCTCTTGGTGCCAAACAATGGAAAGCTCCAGAATGTCTGCAGGGCGCAGGCCCTACGTTTGAGTCGGATATCTATGGCTTCGGAATGTGCATTATCCAGGCGTTTGCTGGAAAATGTCCATGGGGACAAATACCGGATCAAGCTGTCGCAGTACACGTAGCAAATGGGAGATTGCCCTCCAAACCAGCTACCTTGACACAGCTGCAATGGGAGGCTATAAGGAAAATGTGCCGCCAAGACCCGCAAGCTCGACTTCAACTAGACTTCGTGGTTCGGGTACTTGGCTTCTTTGCGGGCCACCTGCCGTATATTGACGACGCTACTCTCCAAGAAGAGTTTAGCTCGTGGACAAGTACCACGGAGTAGTGTACGAGTGTGTGGAATTAGGTAAAACTACAATTACGAGTGTCAAAACCGACGAAACCCCTGAGTAAATATAATTGCCAACTACTACATGTTTAGAAAAAAGAGGAATGGATGAGTGTCACTCTCCTTGAAACTGAGAGTGAAATGAATATTTAGTTATTGCTGAAAATGTTACAATGGTCTGTGGTTTTGTGGTTTAGGCAAAAACGGCATCAGTTGGCAGGTAATATCCACAACGTCGACAGAATGCATCTTCCATTTCTGCAGACCAAGTGCACTCAGGACAAGTAACACGGCATTTCGTACTCGAGACGTGCACTTTGTCTCCGGGACTGCTGAACTTAACTTGCTTTTCTAGTTCTCCAACGGCTTCAGTTGCCACAACAGGTCTTTACCGACAGGCTAGTTTTTCAAGAACGCGCACTACCAGATCAAGGCTCAGCCGTCGCTTAGGTTCACTAAGGCACATCGCTTTTACCTGGTGCCACTCAGTGTGGCTCAGTTTTTCTGACTTTGGGGGGAGCTTTCCGATGAGCACCTTCGATTTGACAACTTTATCGTCAATTTTCTTCCAGGGGAACGCGCCCGTGACAGCCTCGATAATGCACCTACCGAACGAGGACACGTCTGATGATGGCGTTGCGTTATCTCCACGAAGACACTCTGGAGCTATCCACCGTACTGCGCCGTCCGCATTCTTTTTTGTTGCTGTGGCACTGAGCGGCAATCCCCGCTCACTACGGACGCTCAGCCCGAAATCCGTAAGTTTCGCTTGCCCGGTGGCTGTCACAAGGATGTTGTCGCACTTCAGGTCTGCATGGACAATATCCCGCGCGTGAACCGCTTGTAATCCGAGTGCAGATTCATACAAAACCCGCCAGAGCTCTTGCTCGTGCTCTGGTTTCTTGAGATATTCACTGAGTTTTCCATTGGAGGCGTAGTCGCACACGAAAAATGATTTACCAGAATTGCACGCGCCGTACAAACTTACAATGTGTGGATGGCTCAGAGGATACCACAGGTTCACCTCGTGATCAAAAGACTCCAACCTGCCTGCCGCTATAGAGTCGTACAATTGCTTGACAGCCACGGGCGTTCTCATCCACTCACCAAGCACTACGTTCGCAAACGTCCCTGTTCCAATGAACTCATCGTAGCACGTCACTTCAGCTGGCTCGATATGCCACTGTGCCAGGGTGTTAGCCGTAGATGGCTTCTGTGTGCTTTCGTCAGGGTCCTGTGGGCCATGAACTTGCATCGAACACTGACTATACAGCTCCAGTTCACGTCTCAGATCACACTCAGCCACTTGAGAAAGAGCGTCTTCAGCAACATAACGAATGGTGCTTCGGCGTTCGTTTCCAGACAGTGCCCATTCTTCTTCGATCTTAACCATTCTTTCGAGAGCCATCGAGCAAATTATCCCTTGATGACCAGGATTCTCACTTAGAATATCCAAGATGTTTTGGTGCGGGGTCATCTCTATCGCATTTGCAACCTCAACGAAGCGTGTTAGCAGGTGCACAACTTCAGATATCGTTGGGCGCTTGTTTTCGTCAATAGAACACATTTCCTCGATGATTTTCCAGTGGTGTGGACCAAATAGAGATGGTTGGACAGGTACGTTCCCGGTGACAGCAATGTCGGCGCGTGAATTTCCCTCGGGGACCTCGCCAGTCACAGTTTCGATGAAGCACTTGCCTAGTGAATAGATATCCGACTTGACCGACTCCGAAAGTCCTTTCAAACACTCAGGAGCCCGCCAACGGGATTCGTAAGAAGGTCGAGCGCTTTCACTTTCTTTCTCTTCTTCCTCCTCCCCACAGATTATAACAGGCGTTATTTCCAAACAACACTCTAACCCAGCCAGTTTAGCTCTTCCCTCGCGATCTACCAGAAAGTGATGGCTTTTCAAATTACCGTGAATGATTCCACGATAGTGCAAGTATCGAAGCCCGAGCGCAATATCGAGCAGTTTTTGCCACGCTTGGCCCGGTCGTTCAATCAGATAAGTGCTCAAGTTGCCACCCTCAGGGCATTCACATACGTAAAGCTTGTTCTGTTCACATGTTCCATACAGCTGCTGCACATTCGGATGCTTCAATGAGAACCACAGCTCGGCGTTGCGTTCAAATTCAAGACCAGCATCGCCATCTCTACTGCACAATCGCGCAAGGAGCACATCTGCACTCAGCCATTTACCCAAGTGCCGTACCAGATTACTTGTGCTACCACGACGCTCACCTTCCACGAAAAAGAGCTCGTGCTGTGGAACAGTCCACGGGTGGATCGTGAACAGTGCTGCAGGTGACGCATGATGGGCTAGTTTCTGCCTTCCAGTTTGAGAGGGAGCGTCGGCGCTTTTGACACCCGTACAAGGCTCTAGCCATTTCATTTTCGTGTTGACATTCAGTAACTCACTCACTTCTCCACATTGTAAAGATTCTTCCTCGGCTGCTAGCTGCTGTAGACGTTGGACTACATTGTGCATCGGAATTCGAGCACTAGGATCACTGCAGTACATGTTGGTCACCAATTTCCATTGTTCCTCACTGAACTCTCCACGACGGGGCGGCAATCGCCCTCGTTCAATCTGCTCACGAACTTCTCCGTCGCTCAAACCGAGTCCGTATGGGGATTCTCCACTTACGGCAACTATGATGAGCATGGCAAGCGAGTAGACATCAGAGGCAAACGAAGGCGTTGCCGTCTCATTCAGCAGTTCTGTGGCATGCCATCTGAAATCACCACGGAGGGTTACAGGTTCCTGAGTAGCAAGCTGCTCAATCGTCATGCTACGCTCAAATCCAGTCAACTTGGCTGTTTTATCGTGTCCAATACGAATGTTGTCCGGTTTAATTCCAGCGTGAACGATGCCCCGCTCATGAAGATACTCGAGAGCGAGGGCAACTTCGTAAAGCTTCAGCCAAACGTCCTTCAAATCCTTCGGGCAGGCCGTCAAATACTTGACCAGGTTACCGAGTTCTCCAGGCTCCGTGACAAAGTACATTTTCCCGTCTTCGCTTTCACAGACACCCATTAGATTTGCAACGTTCGGGTGGCTCAGGCCTCCCCAGAGCTTCGCTTCTCGCTCGAAAAAGCAATTACCAGGGAAGATCACCTTCCGGACGTCTACAGGAGTGTCGAGCCATTCTCCACGATACACGCCACTTCCTTCCTGGAAGTCCACTTTGATTTCGTGTGAAGGAATTTTCCAGTCTTTTACTGGTATCTCTTCCATCGTATGAATCTCTGAAGTCTTGTCTACAAGGTTAGACACCTCTTGCATCAGCACTCGTAGTTCCGGGATGAGTTCCTCTTGACGCCTCAACCAGAAGTCAAGCTCTATCGTCAGTATCGCTGCCACTGAGTCATCCAGTTGCAGCGTATCTTGTTCAGATATGAAAAGGGACTGGAAATGCTCCACTTGAGCTATCTGATCGTCACTCCAGTCTCCTTCCCAGTTGAGAAAGCGCTCTTCCGGGCTATTTGAGGCCACAAGGCGATCAATAGATATCCGTCGGTAGATCGCTCGTCTAACCCACGCACGAACTGGGTTTGTCGCGGGATCTGAATGATGCCGGCCTCCACAATTTCTCTGACCCATTCATTTACGTTTTGACGTTGAGTACTGTGGTCGGTCCTGCCGTAGACGGATGTCTCGATCTCTTGCAGCAGGTCGTCGATCTCCACTTCCGCTTCAATTTGAACGGCTAGCGACGCACCACGAAGCGTCTCCGTAGCCAATACACCGTGAATGCGGCGCACAACAGAACGGAAAATCACATTTTGGCAATCGCAGATCGCGAGCAGCTCGTCCAGAGACTCGGAAGAGACCATCCCGAATCGACCATCATTGTCGCCTTCGACAGTATCCTCGCCTTTTATTGAGACGAGAGAAGCGCAAGTGGCGACCCCAACAGCTCGCAACTGAGACCTATATCTTTATGCGGTGGCAAGCGATGGCTACATATTAGCAAATATTTGGAAAAAGGTATCTTATAAATATTTGGAAAAAAGGGTATCTTATGCCTTCTCGTTATCCTGTCAGTGACAGGTTGTTAGAGGTCGTTCACTGGCTCACACTTTAAGTTTTGCGGTCTTGGTGCTATCACAATAAGCTGCTTTGTCGTGGAAGGGTTGAATGTCACCGCCTCCAGCACGGAGGCGCTACAGCACATCGAAGCCAACATTCCCCAGCGAAAGCCTGAGGCCTCCACACTCTGTCGCGGCCTCCTCAGTCGGTTGAAACTGATCCACGACTCCGTCGTAGCGCTGCATCCTGACGACAAGTCCAAGGTCGAGTACAATCGGATCCTCGTGCGGTTCCTGTGGCTACTGATCAAAAGACCCATTCTCGTCCACCTTGCGAGGAGTGACGCAAACAGAATTGTGCTTCGGGGGCATCATCGTCGTCTGGATGGCGTTATCGTCGACCTCGGAGTGACGGAAACCACCGACTGGGAAGCTGAATGGGAGACTGGGTGTGCTCAACAACGAGAGGAGCTCAAGAAGCTGGTGTCGAGATCGCCGTTCATGCTGGTGAATGAAGTGGGCGGCGACAAGAAGCTTCGCGAGACGTTGATGAAGCTCGGTAATGCGGCAAACTTGACCCAGGACGACGAATTGCACCGCCTCCGTCTGACTACTCTAGAGAAAGTATTGAGGATCCAAGGCAAAGTGGGCATGAAGATATTCAACTGGTTTATTGCTATCGAAGACATCGAATACGAAGATGAGGCAATGGTGGCTCTTGGTACATTCGCGGAAACTCGACGTGCGACCTGGTCCAACAACGGAGAACGCCAGGACGTGGTCGCCAAGACCCTCTTCTTCAACACAGACGGCGAAGATGAGGACACTTTCCTTAAGCAGCTCAAGTTTTGGAACGATCTACCAAAACACGAAAACGTGTTGGAGTTACTAGGAGGCAGTCACGTCAACTCACCCCCGTTCTTCGTGTGTGAGGACGCTCACAATGGTAATCTGCTGGAATTCCTTGCTCTGAAAGAGCATCGCAGATTCTTTTGGTCACTGTTTCTGGACGTGGCCAAGGGACGAGCCGATGGAGCTTTTCGACGAGTCCGCGTCGAATGAACCCCGCTTTGAGACGGACATCTACGCGTTGGGTATGTGCATGCTCGAAGCTATCACACAGGAAATCCCGTATGGCATGATCGAGGACGAGAAAGCCACCGAGCTCATTCTTGCCGGTGAACTCCCTACGCGTCCCGACCAAGTATCTGATGAAGTCTGGGATTTGATTTGCACTCTTTGTGCTGTGGACTATCGAGCAAGTCCATCTCTCGATAAGATTATCGACATTATAGCTTCGAACGAGAAGAACCAGACCCCGTTGCAGCAAAGTGATTCTAACAACTCGTCAGCATTGGGTCCATCGGATGGCGCAGAAGCCACATCGATGCCATAATATGGCATATTATGACATTGAGCTCCAAGAGTCGACTGGCACAATAAAATCCGGACTGCAGTGTCCTGAGTGCGAGTTGGTGGCGATCTCCAGTGACTCCTCTTGCCGTAGATGTGGCTTTTTCTTACCTACGGATGCTGTCTTTGCGTTAATCAGTGCTATTCACAGCCTGGCTATCCAAATGTGTTGTGTCCTTGTTATATCCACTCTATTCAAGTTTGCCCTACGAAGGTCGCATTACGGAAAACCAGAAAAATATATCGAAATAATTGACAATAAGCGTATGGTATTTTGCTGTCCGTGTCGATCACAATGAAGTATTTAACAATATACCATTTTAATTCGAAATGGGCTAAACTCGAAAAACAAAAACAAATACTGTACCCATATCATCCACCGACGAGTGAACCTCATTTCCGAATCCGCTACACAAGACCCACACACATTCGACACTACCTCCTCACAACTATGGCAACACCTTCTCCATCCATCGACTTCATCATCCCCGGACTGAGTGGTCTCTTATCTGAAGCATTGGCCACCGCAGCCGACCACTGCCACGACATGCGCGAGAATCAGCATATGTGCATTCACGTCTGCGACCGTCTGCATGAAATTCCGCAGCAATTCCCAGATGCCAGAGAAAACTGTCGTCGCCACCTCAGTGACATTGTGACGAGCTTTGTTAACTTCCTATTGAAGCGCTCCGAGTTGAGCTTCATCAAGCACCTGGCGAACAATCGGAAGGTGGAGGAGACAATCCTCAGTTTCCATGAAGACATCGACAAGTTGCTGCTGTCGATGGCTGGCAACTTAACGGACTGGAGACAGCAGTGGATGGGCGACCGAGTGGCCAAACTGGAGGAATTTGAGGCTCTAACGAACAACCAGCAGGTTCTAGCAGCGGAAAAGGGCAGTACCAGCTTCATGGAAGGTCTCTTCATGCTCAAGTTTGAGCTGGACTACAAGGCCGACAAGTACAGAACTGATGACATCGCAAAACACCATTTACAGCTGATGCGACGTACACTCACTAAGCTGCTCCGAATGTCAAGTGCCAAGATGCCAGCCATCCCCGACTGGTTCATCCCCAGAGACGACGTGGACTTTGACGCTGAAATGTCGTTCGACTGCGGGTCGTACGGGTCAGTGCATCGCGGTATGTGGTCTAAAGGAGCCACTGGAGGCAAAGGAGCCCAAGTGGTCATCAAGTGTCTACTGGTGGACGACGACGCAGCCAAGGAGTCTTTCTACAAGGAGGTGGATGTCTGGCGACAACTCGACCACCCACATGTACTCAAGTTCTACGGCGCGTGCCACGTAAGCTCACCTGCGTTTTTCGTGTGTGACGACGCGACTCACGGCAGCTTCGGTGAGTTCTTTGAGGAAGACAAGAGTCAAATGTGGCGGCTGTTCTACGAGGCTGCACTTGGCTTAGGATATCTACACGCTAAGAAGGTCGTGCATGGAGATCTGAAGTGCAACAACCTGCTCGTGGGTGGTGACTATAAGGCCAAACTCTGCGACTTTGGCTTCTCGTACGTCCGCAGTCAGTCCGTGGGGTTGAGTGCCAAGACGCAGACGGAAGCTATTCGCTGGAAGGCGCCCGAGTGTCTGATGCCTCCATATGAGGACCCAACGCCACAGTTTAACCCACGCTTCGCCTCTGACGTTTATTCGCTTGGTATGTGCATCATCGAGGCGGTTCTGGGCGAGGCTCCGTACGGGATCATGGATGACGACGAAATCATGATGAGGCAGTTCGATCAGGAGCCGTATCCTCGTCCTGATGGAATGAAAGAAGACGAGTGGGGGTTAGTGGAGAAGCTGATTCAACCAGACTCGACGGTGCGCATCTCGTTGACGGATGCTATCGATGCGTTGAAAATATTTGCAGATCGAGAGGAAGAGCAGACAGCAAGGATGGCAGAGACAAGGAAGTGCTCGATGTGTGAGGCCAGTATGTCTATTGAGTTTGCTTTCTGCGGGAGTTGTGGCACGTCCATGACGAGGACGGAAGAGATAAGCCAGACAACGACGCCAGCAATGCAGCAAAAGAATGCCTGTCCAAGGTGCGAGGAGAATGTGCTGTCCACGGATCATTTCTGTCGTCACTGCGGCTACTGCTTGGATGCGGATCCAGCGTTTGCGTGATGATCAAGACTTTTGAGTTGGATGCACTGTCGGATTAATACAAATTCTCTCTTAGCTCTTTACACAATAAAAAATCCAAACGTTTGGCATTCGATTGTTCAATATGAAAACGAAGCGATGAGCGGGAAATGCCAGAACCTCAACTAGGCTCCAATTGCCGTGAGTGTTTCGAACTGTCGGATGGTTGCCAGCGCTTCGTCGATGGTTGGACGTTCATTGAAGTCTTCAGCGCACAGCTTGGTAATAAACATCCATTCTTCATCGGGTAACCCGCTCGGACGAGCCGGCAGTTCCCCATGATTGATCATGGCAACAATGTCGTCGTCGTCGTCAATGTAGCCAAACGGAGGCTCCAGTGTGAGTGCTTCAATTACACACATTCCCAGTAAGTAGGTGTCCGATTCAAGGCGAGGCTGTTCACCTCCAATGTGGTTTATGAGTTCTTTTGGCATATAGCGGATGGCTTGCGACTCCACCGTTTTCACTGAGTCCAAGAGACAACCTCCGGATGCAGCTGAAGTTGAAGTCTGCCAGCTTAACTGCCGGCCCTTCAGCAACGAGGACGTTGGTGCACTTGAATCCTCCATGGACAATATTCTGGTCGTGGAGGAACTTGAGACCCTCCGCCAGTTGAGCTAACATGGACCAAACATGCTCGCGGTTGCCTTTTCTCTCGAAAAAGTCGACCAAATTGCCTTCGTAAGCGTTCTCGCATACGAAATACGGTGGTGTGTGCATATGGTTGCCTCCATTCAACTTGAGAACATTCTTGTGCGGTGCAAGATTGAACCAGAAATGAAGCTGGTTCAGAAACGCTTGCTCCGTGTTTCCTCCTGTCTCGTCGTATAGAAGCTTCACCGCGACATCGTGGCGTTGACCATTAGCCACCCACGTTCCGCGACGCGGAGCACCATAAGTGCCAAAACCGATGGACTCATCTTCAACATCCAAGCTTTCGAACGGGATGAACCAGTCGAAAGCAGCAATCAGACCCGGCGGCATACAGGTATAACTCGTGAGTCTATCGAACGTCGCCGACTTGAGTGCCAGCATATCCGGTGTTTCTTGCTGTCCATCCACCGCCAGTTTGAGAGCATAAGCAGCTCTCTCACCAACTTGTCGCCCTTCACCTCCTTCACCAGTAGACGCTCCCTCTTCTTCCTAACATAGCTGGTTTAATGTTTCGTGGTGGTGCGTGCAGAGGCTCCCCCAGTCGCTTTCCCAGTTCGCCATGACCTCTAAATCGAGACCCTCCGAGATCCTGTCGACTCGCAGATGGAGATCGTACACAATCTGCACCGTGGTTTCGCTCTTGGCGAGTCTCGCGAGGAGGGGGTTCTCGCCAAGCAGCCTCAAAAGCCGCACCAAGACGTCAGCGCACTCGCTCTGCAGCGTGTCATTACGGTTCAATGCTGCCACAGGCACGTGAAGCAACTCAAGGCGATCGAGGACGGAGCGACAGAGACGTTCGTTCTCGGGCATGCGCTGGAATCGCTGAGCGATTCCGAGCAACACTTGATCGCTCGGGATATTATCGAGTCGCAAGACTGAGAAGGGCACCACCATGGGTGCTCGAGCGGGACTAAGGAAGAATGGCAGCCGTAGCAAGACGGACCCAGTAGCTGTAGGTTATCATGCTGAAAAGATCGCTACAGGCTGTAAAATCTTCAGATCCACTTTCCATACAAATTTAAAAGTCAAATTATTCGCTGGATAAACTTTCAGAGGCTGACTCGATGTACCCTTTGAACGGAATGTTCTGATGCTCCGATTCCTCAGATCGAGGGAGGCTTACATGACTTCTGGTTCCTACGACTCGACTCAGCTCCAGCATCTATATAGCATGGAGGGTGGTCCGGACGACCCCGAGCAGCCTCCGAGCTTCCCCGTGGTGACGCTACAAGGCTCGCCGTCAAGTCGTGAGGTGCTGCGAGCCGCTTTGCCAAGAATCAGGCGAGTACCCGAGTGGGGGGGTGTTCTGCACAAGTCTCCACAGCCGCCTCACTTCCTGCCACGATGCCGTGGCTACCGGTGATGAGCAGTGGAGAGCCAAATATTGTGACCTGCTCAAACGTTTTATCAAGCTGCTACGCCGAAAGCCCCTGCTCGAGCGTCTCGCAGGAGGGGAGACGTACGCTTTTACGTTTAGAGAACTCAATGGGATGCTTGACGACATCTGCGTTGGTATTGGACTCGATGGTATGGCTGGCGAAGCCCAGTGGAAGGAGGATTGGGGACGTGGCTGCGAGTTCCAGGCTGACAGGTTGCAGCAGCTGATGAGCGATGCATCTCCCCGTGTGCTAATTGGTGCAATGAGAGGCGAAAGGCAAGTGAAGACGATAGTGGTAGATATGTGCGTGTGGTTGGAGAGAAATCCGTTAGGAAGGCTTCGTGAGCTGAAGAAGCAGACGATAGAGAACCTTCGGATCTATCTGAATCTCGAAACCCGGGTCATCACTTCGGAGACTGTAGGAAGCGTCCAACGAGCGAGGGTTTTGTCGATTTTCAATGGTATATACCTGAGCGCGACGTGGAAGTCATGGTTGATCAGAGCACGTATTGTACGTTTATTAGCACGGGTAGCCGTGGCGAGTGGCGCAATCAAAAGGGCGATATCACGGATGTCATAGTGAAGACGGTTCCTTCCGGGAGTATCATCCTTGAGCAATCATTTCTTACTCAGCTGCAGCTCTGGTATGAACTTCCAGAGCACTTACACATTGCCAAGTGTTATGGCGGCTCTCATCTCGCAAATCAACCATTCATCGTGCGCGAAGACACTCATAACGGTGACATTGTTGAGTTTTTTCTTTGACAAGGAAACCGAGATATCTTTTGGAGCATATTTCTTCAAGTTTGCAAAGGGCTTCAGTTCCTACACGCTCATAACATTGTTCACGGTGGTTTGATGGGGAATAACATTTTGATGGGGGATATAACACACCGAAGATTTTTTTTAATACTGAAAATGCAGTGGTGTCGTGGACAGAAGATCGAGGTCCTGAGCCTAGAAGTGTGGCCTGGACACCACGCGAGAAGCTACTTGGTGCGGGCGACGAACTTCCATGGTTCGAATCGGACGTGTACTACTTGGGCATGACAATCATTGAGGCGATGACACAGGAGCCTCCCTTTGGTGCAATGAATGAAGAAAAAATCATGGACATGATCATAATAGGAGAGCACTACCCGAAACCCAAAGAAGCAACGGATGACGAGTGGAGTCTCATTAGCCAACTTTGTGCAGTCCACATGGAGGATCGGATATCGTTGGAAGAAGCAATTGACGAGATCTATAAGCTTCAAAGACGCGAAATCAATTTCCCTGTGGAGAGTCTTGAGGAAAGCCCATCCAGCCGAAAACTTCTCGCGTCGATAACCGCCAAATGTGAGCGTATACCTGAGAACGAAAAGCTGTTCAGGCGTCTGCTAGAACGACTTGAGAGGTTGCACATTGCGGTAGCTCCGTTGGCAGCGGAAGACCAACGCAAAAAGCAGTATGTTGACATTACTCTTCTATTTTTACAGTTGGTGAAGTACAAACCTTTGCTCGAACGACTTGCAAAGTGTGAAATAGTTCGTGAAAGGATCTTCCACCTGCAGTTGAGACTGACTGAAGTGGGTAAAGAGGTGAACGTTGCTGAACTACCAACTTGGATCGAGGATTGGGACGATGACTGCGAAAATCAGTTCTCCAAGTTGTCACAACTTGAGGCTAACTCATCGGAACGAGGACTAGTGAAAAGATTATGTGGCAAGAAAAAGGTACAGGAGGCTCTATTCGCGCTAAAACGCTCCATTGGTAAGAGGGGACAGTCTGTGGAAATGAAGCAGCTCAAGGAAGCTACCTATGCCCGCGTGGAAGCGTATTCGAATCAAGCAGGGCTTCACCTGTTCGACTGGTTCATTTCTCGAGATGAAATCGAATATAATGACAAAGTCATCGAGGCGGAAGGTACTTTTGGTTATGCCCATCATGGAACTTAGATAAATGATGGTCAATCCATTGAAGTAGTGGTAAAGTGTCTTTACCAGGAGATAACAGCCAGGTGTGAAGTCGATTTCCTTGACCAACTTGAGCTCTGGTGGAACCTGCCCAGAAACACCCACATTCTGAAGCTTTACGGCGTATCACACGTCAGTACACCGCCGTTAATCGTTCTTGAATATGCTTCCAATGGCAATTTGGCGCAATTTCTGGGGCGTGGAGAACACAAGCAGTTGTTTTGGTCCATTTTTCTGCTGGTAGCGGAGGGTTTAGTGTTTCTCCACGATAACGGCATCGCTCATGGAAGTTTGAAATGCAACAATATTCTAGTTGACGAGGCGCAGATAGTGAAGCTCAGTGACTTTGGGTTTCATACTTCGCGGGCACTTTCGTCAAGTTTGAGTTTCAAAGGTGGACTGGCAGATGCTAGCTCAGCTCGATGGAAACCAGAAGAAGTGCTAAGACCGGATGCAGATCGACCTGGGTTCGAGGCAGATATATATGCGATAGGAATGTGCATGATCGAAGCGATGACGCAAGAAGCTCCTTTCGGTTCCCGTGAAGATGACGATGTGATGAAGAGAATAATATCTGGGAACAGCCTCCGCGACCAGATGAAGCTTCAAATTAGGCTTGGGGCTTGATCACCGCCCTCTGTGCGACAGACCGCCGATAACAAAGATTATCTGCATGATTAAAGCTCTAATTTCCAAACGAGACAAATCTGGAGTCGCTCAGAAGCGTGATTCGTCTGCTATTCCAACAGAGAGTAGAAAATGCCTTGATTATGGAGCTCCACGCGTTGAGGTTGAGCCGGTCTGTCGACGATGTGGCTTTTGCCTAACGAAGGAGTTCCACCACCGAGTGAAGAAGATATACTGTCTTACTTGAGCAGGTCGGAGAATCTGCATGACTGGGCTGTTCATGGGTGGCAGAAAATATATGAAGCTGCGTTGGCATTGGGTCATCTACATGATCTGCGGGTATACCACGCTAACCTAAAGCCAGCAAACGTTCGTATTGGGAGCGATGGACGTGCAAAGCTTGTTGGCTTTGAGCTCAGCGAATCATTGGATCGACTTAACTACACCGAAAGTCACAAGCCCGACGAAGCTTTCAGATGGCAAGCGCCATTCCTCCTCAATGGATCGAAGCCGTCACTAAGATGTGACGTCTACTCCCTTGCAATGTGCATCATTTCATTGTGGGATCCGAACCTCCTTGGGGACTGAACATACGTGACGTCGACATTAAGAACATGCATCTCGACATGGCGGCAATGCCTCCACGTGCGTCAGTCTTTACTCAGGAGCAATGGGATTTCCTCAACTGGATGTGCACGTTCGAGAAAGCAACGATGGCAGATGTTGTCCAGGGTCTCAAGCGCTTTATCGAGCACAATCCAGCTCCTGATTGGATCATTCCGCGACAAGCAGTATCCTTTGAAGATGAAGCTTTCAGCGAATCTGCCTTCGTTTCACGCCACAAAGGATTGTTGTTGGGGACAAAAGTGGCGATTGAAAAGTGTCGAGGTCCGTTTAAGTCGCTAAACCGAACCTTTCAAAGTGTGATCGACCTGTGGCTTCGCCTTAAGCACCCGAACGTCCATCAGCTTTATGGTGCGTGTGATGTGGGCGATTCACAGCTGGTTGTTTGTGAGTATGCACAGAGCGGTGAATTGGCAGCCTTTTGTGAAACCCTTAACGACACAAAAAAGGTTTGGAAACTGCTTTTGGGTGTAGCGTGTGGACTGCGCTAAATACACGCTTGTGGCATCGTTCATGGAGATGTGAGCCCCAATAATATTCTCGTTAGTGGTGCGGGTACGGCCAAGCTAGCGAGCTTTGTTTTGAGCAGCCCACAAAGAGAAATTGAGCCAGAACCTACTCAGAGCGGCTCTAGCTCTTGGACCAGTCCTGCATTTTGTTGTGGACATCGCAGAAGTTTTGCATCGGACGTTTTCTGGTTTGGAAAAATGATTTTCGAGCTGGTTAGTGGAAGTATTGCAACAAACAACATCGACTTCAGGTGCGATATCTGCTCTGCTATCGATCTCCCGCCGCAGCCCGCTGTATTCACTGATGATGAATGGGAACTTGTGCTGGACACGTGCAAGGGAGGCGTTACGGTGGCTGACGTTACTAAACGCGTCGCTAGCTTTGTTGCTATCGATGCAGCAGTTGATGAGGAGCTCGCGAGAAATTCAGGGAAGTACAATCTTGGCATCGAACAGAGAAAGAAGCTAAAAGGACGGGTGTTTGATGAGTTGCTTAAGCAAGAAATGGAAGACGAAGAAGCTGAGGAAAAAATTGAAGCAAAATGCAGCAGATTCGTCGATGGGGTCGAAGGAACTCGTGAATACGGGGGATGTCACGTACGAGTCACCACTTGAACAACATGTCGGTGACGCTATTATAGAAGTGTTTAGACGCAACATCATTACTGAGTTACTGGCTTCGCCACGAGAGCTAGACAGAGCAGCACCAGCAAAAGCTAACGATGAGTTGGGCAATCTTGCAGAGGATTCTTCACCTTTTGCTTGGAGTCTGGTTCCCCACGGTTTAACGATCAATGGTAACGATCTTGTTGGAAAAGGAGCCTTCGGTTGCGTAGAGGAAGGGATATGGCTCGGTGCTGCAGTTGCAGTCAAGAAGCTGGCAATTAAGGGACCAGGGGAAGTTAGGTTTTCTTCGAAGAAGCTAGTATCTGGTACTGTACCGTCTAAGCCATCCACACGTCGTGAGCATGTTTGGTGCCTTCTGCCGAGGTTATTACGTCCTCATTTCGGACTTTGCCAGCAAGGGACAGCTAGATACGTACTTGAAGAAGGAGCCACACTACTCTCAAGTTTGGGGATTGCTCTATGATGCTGCACTGGGTCTTCAATGGCTTCAGTTCCGTGGCATTATTCATGCTGATCTCAAGTGTAATAACATCGTTGTTACCGCCTCTGGCAGGGTGAAACTCATTGATTACGGGCTCAGTCGCGTTCGAACGTGCAGAGGATTTCGAAGTGGCGATGCTTTACCGTGGAAGGCTCCTGAGTGCCTCATCCGAGGCTCTGAATCTTCATTTGCCTCCGATGTTTACTCGTTCGGGATGTGTGTTGTCGAAGCTGTAAGCGGGGATTTCCCATGGGGGAAAACGCGAGTAGGTTCCTACTACGTGAAGCAAGGCCAACTACCCCAAAGGCCAGATTCGTTTTCCATGATACAGTGGGAACTGGTCAAGCGCATGCGCTGCTTCAAGCCAGAAGAGCGACTCCAGCTCGCCGATGCGGTCAAGGTTCTCGGTGCCTTCGCCCAGCACAGCCAGTACGTTAACGACCAGGGGATTCAAGAAATGTTAGCGAAGTCGGAGGGTGATCCACTAGCAGAAATGAATCACCAGCACCCCATACCGTCAACAGCGTAGTGAGTGTGCTACCGGTAGTCATTACGGCAGTGCCATATTCAGTCTCACATACTGCCAGAGCGTGGAGAAGTTTGAAGCTCTAGCGTACAAGCACAAAGGTTCTTGTGGCGGTTATGCAACATGTTTATGAAGAGCTGACCAATATCACGAAAGCAAGATACATCACAACAAGAAAGAGCTCAGATTCCTATCCAAATCTTTCAATAAAGCGACGGACAAGCTTTTCAGACTGCTACCAGGCATATTTCAAGAAATTATTCAGAGAACAAATAGATTCCAAGCATCGAAGGGAAACCAAGGATTGAATTGGGGTTCGGATTCCCTTGGGTGGCCTTCCAGCGAATGGTGTCCGCCTGCTCCAATGGCGGTGTTAATAGTCCATTTATGACGTCCTTGAGCCTAAATGGGAGACGAAATGCTGACGCTGCTACATGTAGGCCACTCTCTGTCAGTATGGTCAAAAGGGGGAATCCAAAAAGAAACTAGCAAGTTCAAGATAGTGAAGACATGGATGTGTGGTGGATCCTGTGCATCCACACCAACGAGATCGTCCATGGTACCAGTAAAATGTGTTTGCCAATAAAATTTTGTCCACAGATCGCTCTATGGCAAAGGCAGAAAAAAGAGACTCAAACATGTTGAAGTGGCGATGGCTACAGAAAGTGCAAAGTGCTTGGCGATCTTCTGGCAAGCGTCGTGCTCTGGTCATTCTCAAAGATTTCGCCAAGCTCTCTCAAGTCTCTCAAGTCAAAGCCTCCAGCATGGATCTCGTACCTAGCCTCCTGCTAGAAGTCGGCAAACTCTGCGACCAAATGCGCGAGAACGAGGAGATCTGTCGCCATTTGCACCTCCGCGCGACGCTCTTCTGGGATCATGTGAGTAAAATGTCAGCGGAGGACATCGGCTCCAAGCAGCCCGTGCTGTTCGAGTACAAAGTCACTCTCGAAGTCATCCGTACGACGCTGCGCAAACACCAGAAGCGGAACTTGTTCATCCGCATCTGGGGGAACCACAAAGTGGTGGGAAAACTGCAAAAGCTGTACGAAAAGATGGACGATCTGTACAAGTTGATGAGCCTCGAGCACATGCAGTCCATGGCCGAGTTCCGTGTAGAATTCCACCGCATGGCCGACCAAGGCTTCCAAGAACTGGCACGCTGTGCTGAGAGCATTGACGTCATTCGAGAAGTGATTTTGACTGATGAATGGCGTGAGGGTCTCGTCGCGATGGCGAGTGTGGCTAAACAAGAAGAACTCAAGGCGAGGCTACAAGTTCTGCACCTATTGAGCAGGTTGAGATGGCCCGATCAACGTTCCACAGATCCAAGTCCGTGTTGGCTGAAATGAACGAGAAGATGCCAATGATTCCAAAGTGGTTCATCCCCAGAGACGCAGTGGAGTTCGACGATGAGACCTACTTCGAAAGAGGTGCATACGCCACTGCACATGTAGGCACATGGGGTGAAAACGGTCTGGGCACTGAGGTAGTTGTCAAGTGTCTCGTGGCTGACAATGACAAAGCGCAGGAGGAATTCAGACGCGAATCCACCGTTTGGTACGGACTTGACCACCCAAATGTCGTCAAAATGTATGGCGCGTGTCATGAAGGGATGCCAATCTTCTTCGTCTGCGAATACGTTAAGGGTGGCAACTTCGTTGATCTCTTTGAGAAAGACAAGACTCATCACTGGAGATTATTCTACTCAGCTGCCCTTGGGCTCCGATACTTGCACGACAAAAATATCGTCCACGGAGACCTCAAGTGCAACAACATCCTCGTTGAGCCTACGAAGGATGGCAAGAAGGCGAAGATCTGCGACTTTGGCTTCTCGTACGTCCGTGACCGATCTCAGATGAGTGCAAAGGCGAAAACGCAGACAATCCGTTGGCAAGCGCCTGAGGTTCTCATGCCATTCGACCAAGAAGAACATGATCACGAGTACAATCCCCGTTTCGCTTCCGACGTCTACTCGTTCGGTATGTGTATTATCGAGGCGTTCTTGAACGGTGAGACCCCGTACGGAACAGACGACGATATGGACGTCATGGAGAAAATCCTCAGTGGCGAGCTACACCCCCGGCCATGTGGCCTGCAGGACGATGAGTGGGCGTTTGTCCTGCGTCTCTGCGCTCATAACCACAAGGCTCGCTCACCATCTCGGATGCGTTGAGGATACTCAAGATGTTCGCGGACCGAGAGGCTCAAGCCAATCCGTCGGTGGCCACTCTGGAATGTCTAAAGTGCAACACAAGGCTTCCTCCAGGAGCCAATTTTTGCATGCAATGCGGAACACATGCCAAAACAGCGTAGGAAATGCACTTTTAAGTTTTGTATTAAAATGCAAAATATCTATCTATCCATAGGTCTCTCCGTCAATTCAACGTTCCGTCCGTTTCTAGTTTTCGAGCCGTCAGAATTTAACGGGTGGTTTCTTGCTAGTTGCCTGTGGGTCGCCGCCTCTTGTGCAGCATTTCGAGCTGATCGTCTCTTTGCTTTGTGCTATCATGGGCAAAAAGGGGTCGACGGCCACCTTCGACACGTTCAACCTGTACAGTAACCAGCATGAAAGTCCCTGGGCAGCAGACGAACATCAGCGATTCCTCTTAGCTCTGGAGCAGTTCGGAGGAGGGCAATGCTCCAGTATCGGCCAAGCGTGGCAATCCATCACAGCTGCTGTGGGCACTCGAGACACCGTCCAGGTGGTGTACCATGCTCGCCTCTATTTCGCTCAACTCCAGTACTTGAACCTCCAGAAGCGACAGGAACGACAATTCATGCAAAGTGTGGACCAACGCTGGACACAGGAGGAAGACGCAGCGTTCGAGAACATGTTGGCAGCTTTCAGCAGTTCTTCCGTGTGTTATCCGTGGGAAATCATGGCGTCTCGACTCCCAGGGAAGAGCCCAGTGGATCTCAAAGAGCGCTTCCAGAAACTCTGCTACGACGTCGCAAGGATCGAGAATGGGCAGCACGTGACCATGCATTTAGGCCAATTCCCTTGTCACTCTGGGCTCCCCTTGTCAATTGGAGAAGGTGGACGGTTGGCGTCACAGATGTCCTCTCCTCGAGTACTGGACAGTGTGATCACTCTGACTCCTGCTGAGGAGCAGATCTTGGTAGACGCCATGGCTGAGGCGTTCGTGCCTCCTGAAGCTCCTGCAGATTTGCTGGCTGGGATCGCGTCAGCTGTTGCTGCGTTCACGAGCTCGAACGGAAGAGTACCACCTCGACGCACACATCCGTTGTTCACCAAGGAGCAGGCTCTCGAGGTGCTGAATGGACTACTAGCAGCTCAGCAGACAGATCCTCAGATTGTGCTGGAGACGTTGGCGTCTCGACTTCGACTGCATCCACGAGCGTTGAATGTCTCGGCCGGTGTGTCGTTCAGTAACACTACGACCGAGTCGGAGAGTTCCGAGCCTAATTTGCATCTCCTTGCCGCCACCGGACTCACGTTTGGATCGATGTTACCGTCACCACTTGCCGCGGAGTTTGGTGAAACTACTCCCAGGTTTCTGAGTAGCTTGGGGCTTTTGTCGCCTTCTCCTCGACCAGGTCAAGCCAAGAATGGGAACAATGGGGCTAATCCTAATCCATTACCACCCCTGACACCCAGCGGACTGCGAAAAAACAACAACGGGTAGCTCGTTATGAAGCGCAGGATGTACAAAACGCTACATGTAAACCAGCATAATTGGTATTGGCTCATTCAACAGCTTTTCTTCCTATCCTTCCTAGTTTATTCATATTGGTTGCTAACTCCATAGTCCTAGCAGCTTTGCCTGACCTTGAAACTCTTCAATACTTGTAGCCGGTGTCAGAGTCTTCGGTTGTGCTGTTAGCAGCTCAGAGTTCGGATCCGAGGACGAATCAGGCTCCTTCCTTCGAGTCTTGTCAGTTCTCTTCTTCTGCTGCTTGGCGTTGAGTGAGGCTGAATTGCTCTTTGCACCGCCTCGACGCGGAGCTGCTCCGTACAGTCCGGCAGCTGAGACCGCAGCTAGAAGAGCAGCTTGACTGTGGACATTCGCACTGAGAGTTGACGTCGAAACCGAGAGACTTGCCAACTGTGACGGAGGTCTCGACGCTAGCGCTGCTTGTGTGGTCTTTTTCTCATTCTTCTGTAGTTCACTGTCCAGTGCAGACTTCGCGAAACATGGTGAAGATTGAGAGCCAAGCATGGCGCGAGTCTGACTATCGCCATCTCTGCGCTTCCTTGTCGTGGCGTCTTTAAGTTTCCGTGCTACTTGAACCGCATGGGCCTTCCGTATCACCACACGAGACAGTGGGGAGAGCGTGTAGCTAGGAGCTATGGACGCTCCAAATCTATGGCCAGAGTTTCCATGCGATTGCTCAGATGACCGAGTCTTGTCGCATTGATTCTGACTTCCCTTGATAGGGCCAACAACCCGGTCCTGCTCTTGATTTCCTGCATATCCTGTCGAACGGGTATCAACCCAAGTATCTTCTTCATCCTCGCGCTCCTCAGTTCCCGTCATTAATGCTAAACTCTCTTCAGGATCCAGTTTACTAAAGAACTTGGTCTCCACGAATTCGTAAGTTCCTTCGTCACACTGAGTCGTGGTCTCGTTCTTTGCGAGTCTGGTAGACGGACCAACGAGGTCAGCAGCGATCGTGAGTAAGTGCGGAGGAGGCGGCGTACTAGCAGCAAGTTCAGCCTCGAATTTCTGGCCATCCAACGAATTGTTTTGCGAGATTTCGATCGTGTAACTTGGAAGAACAGCGAACTGTTTGTGTCTTTCTCCACGTACGAGAGGCGGTCGACTCAACACTGCAGGCTGTGGCTGACAACTTGCACGTCTTGGCGCTGCACTTGCAGTCACAGAACCCACGTCCAGCGACATATTCAACAAAGCAGACACAGCCCCAGACTCCACTTTAGGCGAAGGTCCCGATAGATTGGATAGTGCTAGAGTGCAGTGTTCACGTATGGTCTCGTTTTCCAGCTTGGCGAGCTGAATCAACGCTGGCATGGCTCCTTCCTCGACCATTTTAGCGGAATTATTCTCTTCGGGAACAATAGTGAGGCTGCAGAGTGCTCCAGCACAGCATTGAAGGGTGTTTAACGACGCGATCTTGGCTGCTCGATACAATTCACTGACTAACATCGGCGTGACGCCTAGCTCGACCAATTCCTTTCGATACTCAGGCACCGATGACAGTGCCCACAAGCTGGCAGAACAACGCCAACGGGTTTCAGGTAATTGTTCTTCGCTCAAGAGTAACCCAATGGCACTTAGAACTCTGCGCTCCACTAGAAACTGCGAAGGTTTGGGTGTCAGCAGTGATTCTCGGCGCTTATCCGTCACTTGTTGCTCGAGGGCAGGTGTGAACACTATACTGCACAATGCATCAGCACAATCCAGGGCTGAGTTAACGTCCTGTTTAACCACAACCTGCTGAACGAGATTGTGGAATAGCTCGAGGATTGGAGCTGGCTGGTCAACAATTGCACTAGCAAAGCCACTGACGTGACTCAGCTGACGAAATAGGATGCACGCGAGCGCCACAAACTCTGGATCGGTCGAGAGTTGTGACGGAAGATCGTTGTTACCTATGAGAATCCCGTTCAAATAGGCCACAACGTTTCCCGTCAGCATCACTTCCAAGAGTTCACTACTGTGTGCCAAGCAGCAGAGCGTGAGTACACACGTCTTAATCGCCTCGGACGAATATGACACGAGTTTCTCATCACCACCATTTGCGTGAATTTGCAGCATCTGCGTAAGTGCACAGGGAATATCCGAGATCTGTAAAAACTGGCGAGTATCTTCATGCCACCCCAACCAGCACAAAGTCGCAGCTGCATACACGGCACATTCCGACGCATCGCAGTCGCTCTTGGCAGCGTGAAGGTTTAGAAACTTCAACACGGTTCCCAAGTTCGAGGACGACGCCACTGCCATTCGACTATCTTCACTCTTCGCTAGTGTAAAGAAAACAAGCGCTAGAGTCTTCTCGGCGCAGTGGCTTGGATCGTGCGAATACTGCTCTTCGTACATTGAAATCCGCTGAAGAGCATCCAAAATTCCAGCCTGAACACTAAGCAATCGCGAGTTTTCGTAGTACACGAGTTCACTTAGTAGCTTTTCATGTAGAGACGCCAACTGCCTCTCCTCATCGATCAGTTTGGGTGCTGCTTCCGAGTCGTACGTCATCAGCTGGAAGAGAGCGTGGAGTGACGATCTCTCTGCACACAGAGCATTCCGACCGACTGGATGATTCAATAGTTTACCAAAGATTATCGTCACGAACGTTGCCACTTGCTTGGATCCAAGCCCAGCGTAAGCAGACAGGACTTTCACTAGTCCCTCCTTTACCATGTGCTTCATAGTCTCAGCATTCACAAGATTCAACAACGCACGGATACACGTCTCCTTTGTAGAGACATTGACCGCTCGAACCATACTCATCATCATCAAGACGCTCACTGCTCCTTCTCCAACGAGAGCAGCTTCGTTTCCTCGAATACACGACAAGTTGCACAGCACTTTAGCACAGTCACATTGACTGTCTTCGCTGTACGAGTTACTAAGCACCGATACGATCGCGACAATACCCGCAGAAGCCAAGGTTTCCCGAATTTCCGGTTCCACCGAGAGATTGGCGAGTGTGATGGCACAACAGCGTTGGATCGTGGCGTCCTCCTTGATCTTTGCTAAAGTTGCTAGAACGGATATCACTCCCATACGTACGAGGGCCCTGCAGCAACTTGGATGGCGCGATACACTGGCCAGAACATGGCAACAAGAAGCCTTGCTCTCTTGGTCGTGAGACTCCACACAAGTGGCCAGAACCATCTCAATCGCCCCCACTTCGACCATAATAAGCGAGCACTGTTCGTCTCGACATAGCAGACTCAAGCATGAGCAGCAGAAACGCTCGATAGCGACGTTGGAGTGTGCAAGAACCAGAATTCTAGTCACACATTGCACCACTGCAGCATTGCACACATGAACGGCCGTGTGGGTATCGGCCGCTAAACAGGCAAACGCTGCGGTGCATCGAGCGCGAATTTCGCTCAAAACAGCAGCGAACTCTTCGGTGACCACTTCGTTGTCGATACTGGAAAGGAAGAGAAGCGCAGGGATCACACCTGCATCGGTCACTGCCGCTCTGGTCGCTGCCTTGTCACAAAGACCGTGAAGAGCTTTAGAGAAGAGATTTCGAGTCTCGTACGACTGTCCTGGTGCCATACTCAGTTGAATTAGTGCAGTAATCGCTCCTGCAGTCACGATATCCGCTGCTGCTTTTTGCACACTTAACAAGTTACAGAGCGCCAAGGTGCACATTTGCTTGGCATCGTCTTCACTGGACCGTTGAGATATCGACGATAAGGTGTTTACAGCATCTCGCTCCACTAACTTTGATCTGGAATCTTCACAGCATGAAACATTGTACAGTGTACGAGCGCAAACTTGCAGAATATCCTCCTCCTTTGTTGTCATAGAGGCAGATTCCTCTTCAGGTATGGAGTTCTGGCTCAGGTCACCTCGACACAATTCGTTCACAAGCAGCAGTAAACCTTCTTGTACCATTCGCACCGCATTTCCAGGGTCTTTACTGAGGTTCCACAGTGTGATTCCGATCAAACACTTGGTCGTGATAGCACTTGACGCTCCTGCAAGTGCCACTAATGTACCCATGCTGCCTTTCGCCACCATCTCGTTCCTGCAAGTCGCCAGTCGGGACAAATTGAGTAAAATATGCGCTAGCAGTTCCTGGATCAAAGGGATATTTGGATGCAGCAACGACGTTATCGCACTGATGATTCCTTCTTCCATTAGACGCAGGCGGATTCGCTTGAGGTTGGAAAGATTACACAGAGCTTTGGCCGTGATATCATCGTATTCTTCCTCCGTTCTGCCGGCATTTCCACTGCTATTTCGCGTCGAAGTGAGAGCGATAAACGCCTTCAAGACGCTCTCGATCTTATGATAGGACTGCGAGACGCACGTGAGATTGAACAAAGCGCAGCGGCAAATGTGCGATACCTTTTCGTGTTCGTTGATCAACGTCGAGAGCGCACTCACAGCGCCATCCTCAACCAAGAGGCCTTCTTCTCCCTGTAAGGAACACAAATTACACAGCGTGATGGCACACGCCGTTCGGATGGTCTTGTCCTCCATGTCGTTCACAATCTCTGCTACAGTCTTCACCGCTCCCTGCTGGACGATCACGCGTCTCAGCTCACAGAGATGCGATAGATTCATGAAGGCAGTGACGCAGTGCAATCGCGTGGTCTTGTCTCCGTCCTTACACAGTCGAATCAAGGCCTCCACCACATTTTCCTGCACCATCAGACGTGCGTTTTCTGGATTAAAGCTCCAGTTGCTTAGTGTTAGCGAACATCGTTGCTGTTGCTTGCGTTGTACGCTGGTCAAGGTCGATCCCGGCTCTCCGTCGTCTTCGTGAGGATATGAAAGGACAAGCACGGACCCTGCACGACGAGAGGCGGTCGAGACACTCAATTTACCTCCTCCAGCGACAGCAAACGCATCCGATACACCGTCTTTCAGTACACTCCGTCCTTCCACTTTTGCGAGTTCCCCCCATGGAGGACTAGCGAAGTTAAACTTTTTGCCACTAGAGAGCATCGCCTGGTAGCTTCTCTTCATTCGAGACATATAGAGCATGCCGTCAATGTAGGCGCCACGCGTGCCGAATATATCACCACCGTAAGGCTTGAGAGCTTGCGAGGAATACTCGGTGCCTGCACGTTTCCGTCCGTTCTTCCTGATCAGAATCTGTGCAGATTTCGGGAATGTCGAAACTGAGGATTGAGACACGAGCACTGGAGACGGCGACGGAGCGTGAAGGGAGAGTGTACTCGCACGGGTCGACTGGTTTCGCACAGTCGGGCCTCGAAAGCTTGAGGAAAAGCCGACGTTGCTGCTGGTCGGAGCTGGTGAGGTAAGACTCAGTTGTGGTTGAGCTGGTTGAGGGACAAAGCGACGAACAGCTCGGTCTGCGTATTCCATAGCGAACTCATTGCTGCCGAAGCACTGAGACGTGGTCTCAGTAGACAACGGGGCGATGCTTGTGTCCACCATCAACTGGAATACTTGATCTCGCATAGAGTTGGCAGCGGATGACGTTGATGACTTTTTCTTTGGAGGCTTCACCGTTAGGCTTGGAGTGACAATCGAGGTTTTGGTGCGGTTGCGACTGGCAGTCGGAACGATGTCGCAGTCGCTCTTTGCAGCAATGAAACTTGCTCTGGTGCCACCATTAGAGGGGCCAACTCCGATGAGATGAAGTTCCGCTGCGAGGCGAGTCTTTTCACGGTTCCAAAGCGCAGACAGGTCCATGGAAGACACCCTCCGACGCTTGTCTGCTTCAACCTTCCCACGCACGCTGGGTATTAAGGCAACACTTTCAAGGCAATAATAGATGGTAACGGTTAAAGCACCCCAAGTGTGCTTAACATAACTGGAGTCGCTGTGGCCCAAATGTGCCTGATCATGGCTTTGGTGTGAAAATGTCCATCAGCCGATGCATTGTTGGGCTACTTTGCAGGTATCATGGCACCTGTCTGAATGATAAGGCAGTCTGGACAGCCCCAGCAACTGGTACCTAGATCCAGGAAGGGGTAGTGCCTTTCGTGCTTTCTCGTAGCCCCAGAGAATGTGACGTAATTGATTCTTGTGGACATTGGCACGTCAATAAGCAACCGATGCATTGACTTCAAGTTTTGCATGGGTTTTGCGTTTAGTAAGCAAGGCACCACAAGATATTTCCCTTGTCAGGCGCTTTAAATAGCTGTATTACATTATAAACATGGCAAATTAGATAGATAAAGCGTTGAAGAATGATCAAAACCATTGCATAACCTTCCATATTTTAATAGTACCATCATACTGGTACTAATTACCCGCTGCATCAAGGCTCTATCATTTTCGCTTTGAACGTCGAAGCTCAAAGAGGTTTAACATGTCGCCACTGACGTCGCAGCCGTTGGGCATCTCTCTACCTCCTCGGGACACGAACGCCATCTCCGTGTCCATGCCCGACTGGGAGCACATTGTGGGCTACGAGGAAGGTCGACCGGAGGTGCTGGACGCCATGGCTTGCGGCTACCCTCGCTTCTTCCGCCACCCGTTGGTGGTTGCTCTGCAGACCGCTACTCAGAATCAGATTTTCTCCGAGGACGACGCCAGCCAATGGGAGGTCATGACAGTACCAACTTCTGACGTGGCAGAGCGTCTCCGCCACTTCCTATTGGCCAGCAATTCTGATTCTGTCAAGAGCGACGAGGTATCAGTCCATGTTGTCAAGAATGCCGTCCACGCCGTACGCTTCCCACGCCGCATCAGCCACACGGCCAAGCAGTTCTGGCAACACTCAGGAGAGATCGTGGCTTCTCGCCATGCCGAGAAGCTGCTCCAGGTGCTCAAGAGCGATGGAGAAGTGAAGACCCCAGCAGTTGCAGGGACGGACAGCCACTTGGCGCTCAGACAGCGCGTGGCGGAGCTCTATCTGCCCTCTTCAGACGCTACCAAGGTGGCTTTGTACCCGACAGGTATGGGCGCCATCTTCTCCACTGTGAGACTGCTACAGAAGCTCCGTGGCAAAGACTACAAGAGCATCTTGGTGGGATTCCCCTATGTTGATACTTTGAAGATTCTGTCGAGAAAAGAGTGGTGTGCTCAAGGAGTTCACTTCTTCCCTTCATGCGGAGAAGAGGATATGAAGCAGATTGAGGGCATCGTAACCAAGGAGAAGATTCTCGGCATCTGGACCGAGTTCCCCAGTAACCCGCTGCTGTCCATGGCAGACCTCAAGAGACTGGCTAAATGTGCTCATGACAATGGCACTGTACTGGTCGTGGACGACACCGTCGGATCCTACAACGTCAACACGATGAAGCACGGCTGCGCAGATCTGGTGGCCACCAGTTTGTCGAAGATTTTCAGCGGTACATGCAATGTCATGGGAGGCAGCGTGGTGCTGAACCCTGCGAGCCCGAAATTTAAGGAGCTAGAGGCGATTTTCGACCCCGAAGGCGACTCGTTCATTGTTCAGGACGACGCGGAAGCTCTTCTGGAACAGTCCAGGGACCTAAACGAGCGTCTTGCCAAGACGAACGCTACCACTGCCGAGATCATACAGAGGCTGCAGAAACACCCGCTGGTTAAGGTCGTGTTCTACCCTACGCTTGGCGACGCAAAGAACCTGTACGATCCGTTCCTGAACCCGTCAGACGACAAGGAAAAGCCTCGCTACGGTCCGCTGTTCTCGGTCGTGCTGCACGGTGGACTGGAGCCGGCCAAGGCCTTCTACAACGCGATGGCAGTTGCCAAGGGCCCGAGTCTGGGCACAAACTTCACGCTGTCGTGTCCCTACGCGCTGCTCGCCCACTTCGGCGAGCTGGATTTCGTGGAATCTTGTGGCGTGGACCGTAACCTCATTCGCATTTCCATCGGCCAGGAAGACCCTGAAGTGATCTGGGCTGATCTTGAACAGGCCTTTGCCGCCGCTAGCGCTGTCATCTCGGCGTCCAAGTAAGTTGACTGCAAGGTAGTCACCAAAGCGACACGACCTGCGCCGAGCGAACTACTTGCCGCCGGCTCATCTACTGCCATTAACGCAGCAAGACGAGCTACCGGCAGACATGAGACCGCTTCCCGCATGGCTTCACACATATTTTTAGTGGAATGGCGTGGACGCTATTTTGATGTGGTGAGGCTAAGTGACTTAATTGCAATTCGTTCTAGACCTCTGCAAGCGTAGTTTCCTTATCTGTCTGGTCTAGCACTTCAAAGCGTGAGAGATGAGTCCAGCCACCACCGCTGCGTCTTCATGGTCGGCAGTGCACTCGAGAGTCACAACGCCGAGATCGACGCGCACTGGGTGGAACGAGGAGGAAGCTGAATTCAGCTCCAGTGCCAACAGCAGCCGCTACAGGATGCTGGACGTTAACCAGAAACAGCGCGAGGTATTTCTCCATCGTTGCGGTAGTTGTAGTTGTTATCACCTGCAAACTCTTAACTGTTCATTGCTCGTTAGACGGAAGATGTGGAGCGTATTATCAGCGACTTGGAAGCTCAGCGACGATATCGCACGACGAGTAGCCGATCTAAGAGTTCTTCGAGCAGACAAGAAGCTGCGGTTGTCCCTATTCGAAGTGGTTCTCCGCGCTTGAAGGACAAGTCAACACGATTAAAGGATTCTGGACACAGCAGTGGCCGCTTCTCGTTTGAAGAAATGTCTGCTGAAGGTGACGAGAGTCTGCCTGTGGATAGAGAGAACTATCCTGCCGATGGTGTCTCTCAGTCCTTTCAAGATCAGGTTTTGAACGAGTTACGCAAGCTCAAGGAGTCCCAGCGTATGGAGTTCGAAGCTCTTGAGAGACTGCAGCGCGAGAAAGACGAGGCTGAGCGCAAGGCTCGTCGTCTGGAGCAGAAATTACGAGAGCAGCAGCGCCAACTGTCTCGGAACGAGGAAAAATCAATGCGCTGCTCTGAAATACGGAAGCAGAAGACACAACCGGAAATTATCCTTCGTGAGGATTCTGATGAAGAGAACAACGGTAAAATCTACTCGAGGAGCAACAGTGATACCGGGGATGCCTGCGATAAGGATGGGTCAGAAGAGGAGGAAAATCTAGAGCTCAGCGAATGGGACGACGCGACCAAGTCACCTCCACCGTACTACGTCACAGTTGCCTCGCCTTTGGTATGATACCAAGCTATTAAATTGGATAAGGACGAGAGCTTCTAACCAACCTGCTTTTACTCATGTAGACGTCACCATTCAAGCGCAGTTCAGGATGGCCAGCATGGACTGGAGACGAATCACTACCACCCGGGCCGAGCTCGGAACCGCAAGGTAAGACAGCGTAGTGTAACAGTATCCTTGCGGCAGTGGGCTAAACCATGTCGCTGTTGTGAGCAGAATGTAGCTCATCTGAACCGACGAAGCTCCTTGATCGGCGCTCTCGTTCTCGAAGCAAGCTGGACATGTCTTCATCGTCGAGGTCACGATCCTTGTCGAGGTCACGGTCAAACTCAGCGATGTCATCTCACGTTCATCGCCTCAGTCAGAGTCGATCCCGCAGTCCTTCGGCAACAAGAACTCATCGAAGTACCCGAGACAGCCAGGAGCTACGACGCTCGTGTGCATTCTTCGAAGAGAAGGCTCGTACCCATGCAGAGGCTGAAAAACTCGCGAAAGAAGCAGCTGAAAGACTTCAACGTGCTCGTCACGCTGCGCCTCCACAGAAACTTTTGGAACGCGAAGCACTAGCTCAGCAGCGTAAATCTCAGCAGCAAAAGATGCTCAAGCAGGAATGGACGTCTCGTCAGAACCGAGTGAAGGCTCGAGACGTGCCATTGACGACTTACTTGTCCGCTGGCGATGCTGAGGAGGCTGAGCAGAAGCGCAAAGAGAGAATTCGACAGCGAGCCGAGGAAATGATGCAGTCTGCGGAGTTACCACCAAGAATGGCTGTAGCTAGCAAGAGCTCAGTCTCGGATGCTGATGCTGGCTCTGAAGGCGAACGTGTGACTGTGAAGCTGAAGAAGAAGCTGCGAGCTGCAGCCGAAGAGGAAGCCAGACGACAAAGGCACCGACCGAAGCCAGTGCCAAACTTCGATCAGCTACATTCTAAGTGGGAAACTGCGTTGAAAAAGCGGAAAGAGCTTGCGAGACGCAACCAAGACGAGGAAGAAGTGAACGAAGATGCCGAGGCTTCGTCAAAGAAAAGTGCCGAGTTTTTCACGTCACGTGCTGCAAAGTTGGCTGAGTTGCAAGAGAAGAAGGAAGCACGTAAGCAACGACTAAGAGCGAAGGAAGAAGCCATTCAACAGCACGCAAGACGAGCTCAAGAGAAGCTGCTAGCACGGACGCGTGCTTCACTAGTGACAGACGCTGGCAGTCAACGGAAACCTACGAAGTCCGAGACACTGAGAGTCCAGAAGCTGATGGCTGAAGCTGCCAGGCAAGAGAAGGAAAGACAACGTGAAGAACGAGAAGCTGGTGCTCGGGAACGACGACGCGAGGAAGCGGCTCGTCGTGTGCGCGCCCAAGTCAAGCGATCGGAGACTGTCCGACGTGACAATTACTCTGGGGACTTCGTGGACTTGAAGGATCTGGACGTCGTCGCCAAGGAGAAAGCTCGAGAACAGCGACAACAGTTCAAAGAGGCGATTGCGCGTAACAAGGAGAAGCTCCTCGCAGCTACAGCAGCGCGTCCAAGTCTCATGGAGCGATTCAGCACTACCGTCAAGCGAGAAACACACCGTCGTGCAGCGCTCGAAGCTGTCGTGAAGACGGTCTTCCAAAAGGATTTATCCACTCTAAAAGGCGTGTTAACTGACGACGAGCAGGAACTCGCCAGTGCAATGATCGCCGCGGACGATAACCACGAGAACAGTGAGACCTCGTAAGCAAAAAAAAAAACAAGTTAGTAAACTTTATCTCAGTACACATCTCTAAATTCCCCTCAATCGATCAAGCCCTTGAGGAAGTCGTAGGTCGCGAACTGTACGCCCATATTGGGCATGGCTCGCACCAGTGTTGGCGTAAGACCTCTGTAATAGACTGTCCAGCCTTCGTTCTTCGCCAACTTGACATAGCAGTCCCACGCGCTCTTGTACTGCCTGGCCGCCCCTCCCGCTCCCTGCATCTGCAGTCGTCGTCTCACTGTGTCGTTCGGGTACGTGAAGATCGTGGCGAGCACTCCAGCTCCTCCTCCACACACGATTTTACCTGCAAAACTCGCCTTGTGGTCGATATCTTCAGGCAATAGCCCCGTGAGAATGTCATAACTCCCAAACTTGATCCCTTCGTAGGGCAACGCTCCGAAGAGTGTGGGGCCGATGCCACGGAACAGAGCACGAGGCCCTTCCTCCCTCAGAGTCCTCAAGAATGTGTGGGAGATGCCACGATAAACCAAATTCGCCCCAATTTGACCCGACACACGCGTACGGATGAGGTCCAACGGGTACGTGATGATAGACGCCGTGAAGCCCGACAAGGACCCGGACACGAATGGCCCCCACACCGGCATTTTGTGCTGTCCCGATGGGTCCATAGACCGGAAAAGGTCCTTGTAGAAGTCCGAGAAGGCGAAGAGTACAGCCTTATGAGGCACCACACGCACACAAGCCGCCATGTTGCCACGCCAGAAGCCCAGTACGCCCTCGCTCACGAAGATGCTGCGTGTGGTCTGCAGCATCCCCACACTCTCGCCGGTCTGGCACACGATCTTGACACGCTCGAACGGAGCCACGACCGTCTTGGCCACGATGCCGGCTCCTCCACCTGCCGCCATTTGCTGGAGCTGCTTGACGTTCCATTTGGGCGCGTGCGTCGGCGATGCGGTGGCTGCCATGGTCGACGATGGAGGGGAACAAGTGAACTCTCCCGAAGCCGTCCAAACGTTGGATGCAGGGACGGGACTACTGATATTCAGCGGCCAGTTGAAACATTTGACAAACAAGCGTCCATGTGGCGTGGCGTTTGCTGCCCACAAACGTCTCAACAACTTGCTTGTCTTCGTCTGAATAAAGTCTCGGGTTTTGCGGTCGATCATACATGTATTAATGGTTGGGACGAACAACATGACAGTCAATTATTGAGTCAGACAAAACTGCAAATACCAAAGAAATCAAGTTTTACTGACACTGTTCATCTTTAGTTTGTTCATTGAACGTTACTGTACCAGACTTGGTCACGTGGTACACAGGTTCGCTGGGAGAAAGTAAGGTGTACGTTGTAGCATTGCCTTCCGTCCTGTGAGTCAGCATTCTGTGGTCTCCACTCGAGTCTGTGATAAGTTGGCAACGACCGGTCTTTCTTATCCTCGAAATCCCTTTCAAGATTCTCCACTCAAGCATGCGCTGGTTTTTAGGTGGGTTGATTGAAATACAATCTATGGTTTGTTCTCTATGTGGATAAATAACTTGGGCTAAAGCTTTTTCACTGTCGGATTCTTCGTGTCTTCTCGTCTCCGCTGTCCAACGTGCGCTTTAGCCACTTGCCCATGCGCTGGAAGAAGCCGTTGCCGTTGAAGATTGTGACAGTCACCATCTCGCCGCCGACAGTTGCTGGAGCACCGTTGACCGGGACGGAGGCTCCTCCGATGACACGCGCGGCGGCTCCAGCGTTTTGGGCTCCTCGCTCTTCATCTGTAGCGGGAGATGCTGCTAGGTTGATGGCCTGGATGGGCTCCGCAGTACGGAGATTGTCGGTTGCCGTCTTGACACCGCACTTGGCGGCGGTGGCAAAGTCGCAACTGCTCGCCAGCAAAACGACTATGACCGCGAGGATGAACTGGATCAACCGCATGCTTCTCGAAAGGTTGTGCTGTGAAGTTGCTCGATGCGATGCAAATTGCGGAATAGCGTCTTGCCCGTTTACATGGTAAGCATTAGGCCTCGACTTCGATGTACAGGGTACAGCTTTGACTGGCGTAGGAAACCGGCGCAATCGTATTCGTAGCCATGACACCGAGGAGCTGGTTCTCGAACCGTAAACTCCCTTCCTCTCGTTGGCTGGTGGAGGTGCCTTGACAAATCCTAACAAAAAGTCTGGATAGTCCAAACAAGACTTGCGAGTCGGACAGGTGGCAAGTTGCCATGTCCGACTCGAACAAAGCACACGAACGGAATTGCCTTGTCACATGCGAGTTGATTACCGGGTGACCAACATAGCGCGCTGTAGTGTGCGGCTGTCGACGAACCATGTTGGCCAGGGAATCAGGTGAGGGGTTTATGTTCATAACTTCGTTCCTCGGTGGTCTTGATTGCTTACAAGTCGCTTTCGATACGGTACGCATTTGGTGCTGACGCTGAGAGCATCATTGCAGGGGGGGGGACAAGTGGCTGGCCCTCTGGGCTTCAATTCAGGTGTACATGTATTATCGCATGTATTAATATTCCCTCTTGTATTCGCATGCCTCCCATGTATTTGCCCCATCAGCTTGAGTCTGCGAGAGAAGCACTACATGTATTTTTAATAGTAAGCTTATTGTATATTTTAACTAGAGGTCTCATGAAAGAAGTCCTCGACCGTGTCATCTTCTTCTCCGGTCGTCGCTAATGTTTAATAGTACTAACTTCAGGAATACAGTGCGTTCACTTCTCGGTGCTAGTTTTGCTACGAAGCCTTCAAGTCGAACTTGTGGCCTCTGGCTCGCCACCAAATTTCGGCTGGAAATGCACAATACTTAGTACTTCGAAGTACATATACTAACAGGTAAACCTTAGTATTGATCAAGGACGCACGATTCCTGATTGGATGCCATTTTTGAACCTAAGTTTACGGGCTGCTTACGAGCTCAGTGCCGTTTCTAGCCCTTTTGGTAGGGACTGGTTATACTGGGATAGCCTGAAAGGTTGGGACAGCCCAAATCAGATTAATTCGTTGCACGGTAGCCGAAGCCGGTATCTGAAGCCAGTAGCTGAAGCCGATAAGGCAAACGATCAGTTTAGTAGCCTCAGGCAGTGGCATGCACAAAAATGTGTATAACTTCAAAAGCAATTATCGTATTGAGGTACTACTTGCGCCATTAGAGAGAGGAGACACGGAGCGATTTTTGTGATTTTTTTGGTATCAATTGGTGCAATTGTTTTAGTAGCCGTTTTAGACTGGACTTCACTATGCATCGCTTGTTCGACCGATAGACTGGGACGTCTCACGGTTAGGGAAATCGAATCCTGTCTCAAATCATAGCGAAAAACCCATCACTCAAGGGAGTTTATCAACTGCTACAGGATCTGCCGGTCCAACACTACACGTTGTACGCTAGTTTACTGTGTACCTCTCCGTGGTCAATGGAAACAGTATCATTAGAATACAAAAGGTAGTTGTTGGTATACGTGTTACCTTAGCCTCTTACGACTTTATACATCATTCACTACTGCTCTCTCCGGAGTCTTTCATATTCTGGATTGTCAATGAGATCAGATATCACCCTATGTGACGGGTCACACGGCACCTTGCACAGAGGAAGTGAGAGCTTCCGAGAGTATACAAACTCTTAGTGAACGACAGTTCACTAGTCCCTGGCCTAAAGGGACAACTGACTAAGACTAGGTAGATTTAAGACTGAGTGTATTTTTTATAGGTGTTTCTAAATCGATCTACATACTAAATGCAAGTTACCTATAGAGTATCCTAGATGTTATCCTATTGGTTGGCTTTGAGGGCATGTAGCCATGGTGTGGATGACTTTGGCTGTGGTGGTGTGTCCACACCACAGATCCCCGGAAGAGTGACAGGCACTCTTCCATGTAATCCTGTAACCTTTGTAAGAATCGAGGACGAATCGAGGACGAGTCGAAGATACTAATCTCAACGTTGGTGGATACTCCTTGCAAACTTAATATGACCTCTTTTTGCCTTCAAGAAGAAACATCCTAGTGCGCAGGAAACGTTTTCTGATTTTGGTAGATGGAAATCCTACACGTTTCCACACGTGTACCAGGAAACATGTTACCGATACCTGCGCTGTAACGGGGTTACACACAAGTGGCTACACGTAGCCACTTGGTTACATGGAGGGTTCTCGAACGTTGGTGTAAGACACACCAATGGTTACACTTTGCATTTCACTGGTCTGTATGCATTTAGGTTTCCTATTGGTAGATAAGCATTTCTTTCTACCAATTAGATTAGCAGGGTTCTGACAGCCATCGGATGGCAGAATACCTTTCATATAGGATATCAGTTTTAGGAGGAAACCCAGTCCAGACATAAATCATAAATAACAGTTCTCATTTTAACCCAAAACGGCTTTTAGCTTTTCTTATTTTAGTAAATCTATACTTTCGGACGAAAGTATAGTTAACCTAAGTTTAAGCAAACTACGCTTCCTCGATCACGTGCGCTAATGGCTATACCATACTAATCCACAGTCAATTCTAGGCTACCTCCTATTGGCTATAATACTAGCCACTCATATTCTTGATACAGCATAACTTAACATTCGCAAGTGTGTAGTACAACACATATTGTGCCTATGGCTTACACTGTCAACCTGGAGGTCCATTCTTTTAGAGTTTGTTTAAAAGCTTCCCAGCTTTCTAATCAATTTTGTGCCCTTACTAACGATCTGTTTAAGACAAATCGATAAACAAATAGGGTGGGACGTTCGTGATTCTCTTTCGCTTTGCCCCCGGATCGGCTTCGAGGAAATCTGGTTTAAACTTGCATGGCGCTGCAAGTACAGCGGGTGACGTTCAGAGATTTCTAAGCCATACTTGATGTCATGCTCCATGTTCGGGTGACGTTCAGAGATTTCTAAGCCATACTTGATGTCATGTCCACGCTGGAGCGGTTTCTTCAATCCTTGTGGTATGTCGATATTTGTTCAATTTCGGCTGCAAATTTCCGTCGGCTCTCACCAACTCTAAAACAAGTGTGAATAATTCACGAAGTTAATCTATCTGTTTCAAGGCCGACTGCTATAAGCTATTGATAACAGACCATTTTTCGATTTTGGCGGTTCAAATGATAAGAAAACCAGACGCGATGCTTTTGTTACTTTGGTGGCGGTAATAAGGTTTCTGAAAGCACTTCGGACGGGTCTATTCGCATCCCTGCTGCGATATCTTAATACTGAACAAATATTCGTTCCTCGCCAACACCAGCGTCCGCAGCGCGCCATCATGGGGCATGGACAACAGCAGGCCTTGCCTTTTTAAACGAGGGACGATTGGGCCGAGGGAAATTGGACCGATTTCCCTCAATTATGGAGCTCGCGGGATGCGTTTTTGGATGGGGCCAATCAGAGCTCGAATTTGCTGGGCGCGGCTAGGGTTATAGGATCTGCAGTGCTCCATCGGCCTCAGCTTCAATGGTTTAAAATCAAATACATTTTTGGACGGATTGATATGACAGCCGAGGTTTTAATTGAGTATACTAAGCTGCGCAGACACAAGATGTGACACGATCACAAAAAAAACACTTTTGAGCCAATTGTAGTTGATAATTTAAAAGCCTAATCAACCAATCGAATGCTTTAATTACAATCCTGCTTTTTCCCACGCTCGTAAGAGACAGTTATCGCTAATCAAGATCCACGCTTTAGTAACTCTATCAACGAGGACTTCTCTCTGCTTCTGTGCTGGGGTATTTTTCAGAAGCTTCAGGCGGTCTCGCAGGGATACATTGCGGTTCAAGGCCAGGAGCTGAATCTCGTAGTCTAGCGACAGTGCACACATCTTCTTCTTAAAGGGGCCCATAATGCCCACGTCTAGCAGTTGGAGCACGGACGTGGTGTTCTTGGGCAGAGACACCATTTCAGTGCTCCACTCTGACAGATGATCACGAGACTCGACACTTACGTGACACTTTAGGTTGTCTACATACTAGGGTGCTCAGCGCTGATGTAGTTAGCCCAGATCCCTTTCACAAACTCATCGTTCCACACGGTTGCATCCATCCAGGCGTTCTTCTGAACCGTCGCACGCACGCCGCCGTTGTAGCGATTGCATTCCTCTCTTACTTACGCCCCTCGCACGCCGCGAAAGATGATCAGGGGAGGCAGCTTTCTTCCAGCTGCTGAAACCGTCAGCAGCACGCTCGCGCGAGATGTTCGACTGCGGCCTCGCACCTTTGCGCTTTTCTTTGACCCTTTCTCTGCGATGATGGTACCAGGTTCGTCAGCGAAATAAACGGCAGTTTCGTCGGTGTTGAACGTACATTCACGGCTGTACGCTGTGCGACTAGCTGCTCCAGTTGTCCTTGCATATTCCGCTTGTTCTTGGTCCAGTTCAACCATAGACAGGACTGTTCGCGATGGCCGCCGAAATGAGAATCCATGGCGGTGAATAAGCCGCCGAATTAGGCGACGAAGACTTTCTTCTTTCCGGTCAGCCAAACAGTTAGTTGCCCATTCACTTAAATCTTCCTTAACAAACGTAACTATGTGGGCTGTTTTTAAAGGAAAGTAATCTCGTCTCATTTACTTTACCAACTGTATCAGCTGATCAACGTTGATAAATGCGCAGGGACGTCCTTGACCACCTAAACATACTTTAGACCTATTTTTGCTATCACACGCATCTAGGATTTCAGTCTTCAGCTTCTTCCATCCATATACAGCGGTTCTAGATTTTAGACCGTTGTTTTTAGCTGCTTCAGCAACACTGACCCCACGCTCGATTTCAGCAAGTACTCGAGCCTTCACCGTATTAGTGTACGTCCTTCGTCGTTCACGGGGGCTTAGCTGCTCAGCCTCACCGCTCGCCATTTCATCGGCATCCTCCTCCGCTTTGGTCTCCTCGTCTTCAAGCTGCCCACTAACGATGAGGCCCTCTTCATCAGCCCCGTCCGGAACGATCCCCCATAACCGAAGGTGGACGAAGGCCGCTTCATCGCTCTCGTCCATCACTTTTAGTGTCTGGAACAAAAAGAAGCCGGTGCTGGACGAGCGCCACGAAGTTGACTATGATTGGTTAATTGTTTTGTATCGAGTTTTTGTCAAAAAACCTCGTGTCACAACTTTGTGTCTGCCATATCAATCCGTCCAAAACTGTAGCTTGATAAAAGACCGTTTTTAAATATTTTTTAACCGGTTATTAGTTTTGGATTAAAAAGCTGATAGAGGCAGCAGCTTACTCGATGCAATTGGGAACGCCGGGTGCGAACTTAACGACTACTTAGATCTCTTCCTTTTTGTACTCGAAAACCGTCGGTACCCGCTAAGTTCTATTAATCATCGCGGCGACGATGTATCGTGCTGGGAGCACCTTTGAGTATCTTTAGTGGAGTGTTAGGTGGTGAGTATCGAAATGTGATGACACTTTGTACGATAACTACACGTACCGCGTACTAAAGTTCGCAAAGCAATACAGGTGGCGTATTGTGGTACTGTAGCTCGCTCACGGCTCAGCAGCTCAGCAGATTTGACACCACTGTGTAATTGTTGAGGACGATCGGATTCTCACTTGCAGTCAGTCGATCGGTGAACAATAACATTTCCGTCTTCGTTGCTATTATACGAAGACAACTCAATGCGCGCTCCTCTGCTACCAGCTTTGACGACCCCACTTTCAAAACTGGGCTATTAGTATCGATCTACCCACTTGAATTTAATATTCAGAAGATAGATGACATCATGATAATCGCGAAGACAAGTGTTGGCGTGTACTTGTCGCGATCACTAGGGATTTTGGTATAAAGGACGAAGCTGTCCGGAAAACCTCTTGACTAGCCCCATATAATTAGCCTCATTGGGAAGCTTGATCGGCAAATATAGAATGAAGCTTTTTATCTACGCCAGTTATCGGTATCTGCAGAATGTCGTGGTCTTACTACTGGCTACACTTCTTGGCTCGTGTGTCGCAAAGTCCAAGTAACAGGAGTGTGCTACTTCTTGCTGTTAGCTTTGAAAAAAGTTTTTATAAGCGCGGGAGATCTTCATGCCCGTTGGATCCGGATTGCTACGTAACCATAGCATCAAACCCACGTCCGAGAGGTGCTTATTCTCTTTCACCCATTTCTTGAACTGCATCTTCTGCAAACTATCCACAATATCGTGTACTTCTCTTGTAGCGGTCTGTTTCGATATATCAAGCATCCGTGCCAGATCAAAGACGCCACCGTTCTTCTCCAAGTGGACGATAATGGATCGTTTATCTGGTTCCTCCTTCAGATTGTTCAGTTTTGTCACGTACGAGCTCCAGGTGCTAAACGCTGGAGAGGCAAACACATCCATTTCATATTTTATGTTGAGAAGATTGAAGAGATCATCCTCTGTCTTGTGTTGACTTCTCCAAATTTCCTCCTGTAGCTTAGCTTAGCTTTTTTTTTTTGAAGTGAGGTGCATTACAGTCATTTAACGTATCTAACGACCTAGAAAATGCCCACCGTCCGACGCTTACAGATCATCAGACGGTTTGCCGGTTGCATCCGCTCCGGCTAAGGCGCAGTAGTCATTGTGCGCCTGCTTGTGTGGGGTGCCGGCATTCCTCATCCGGATGAAGATCAATCCAATGAGCGATATCCCCTTGGAGGGATTCAAGCACCGGAGTCCATTGTTGTGGTAACGAAGGCAGGTCTTGGGTGAAGACTTGTTTGCTCGACCGTGTATCCATCGCAATATTAGCGAGGCCATCAGTCATCTTGTTAAATTGGCGAAGATGGTGAGTCCATGAAGGGACCATGAGGCGATCTGCCAACATTCTGCATTGGGTGTAGACGCCTTGGAGATGCCGAGCACGGGGTACTCGCCGCTGGCGAAGCTGAGTATGGATGAGATTGCTATCTCCAGCGACGTAAATCCCTTGGAGACGTGAGCGAACAGCATGGCGGAGCCCGACGAGCAGCCCTTGGTATTCAGCTGTGTTATTGGTCTGTGTGATGCTTAGGAGACGCTTGCCATCCAGACAATTACTGGTCCAACCGAGTGCTTGCCACCAATCCGTATTACGACGGAGCCGGATCCACCAGGTCCAGGGTTGCCCCCATCGAAGAACAAAATATAGCGTTCCAGCTTAGGGATCCTGTAGCTTAGCAACTGGAGTGCTTGTAGTACCGCTGCCCTTCGCCTTAGCAACCATTTCCACCAAACACGTGTCGCCGTATTTTTTCTGCAGGATCAAAGAGCATTGCCTGGCCTGGATTTTTCTCGTTTAACTTGGTCCCCAAGTGCTGAAGATGGGGGATTCGAGAACTCTGTCACCTTCCTTGTCCAGTCGAAGCAGTATAAAAACATTTTCTGCTGTGCTACCATTCTTTTGGAAATACTGGAGGTGTATGTTCTCCAATCGCTCAGCAATGAACACCGTATTGCGATTATTTTTAGCAGCTGCAAGAACCTTCGCCAGTTCTTCGTCGTTGGAGCTTCCGAGAACAATACTTTATCCGGGTTCTTGTTTAATTGTCTCACGTAGGATTGCCAAATATTCAACACTGGGCTCTTCAAAAGGGCATCGCCTTTCTGATCAACCCGCAGCTTGAAAATGTCATCAGTGCTTTTGCCACAATCTATCCATGTCTTGACTTGAAATTCCTCCAATTTAGCGCTCGTTACGTCGGTTGTCTTCCTGTGACGCAGCATCATTGCCAAGTCCACAGCGTCATCAGCTTCAAAAATATTAGCTGGTACGGATCCTCGTTCAACTTCTCCGCGTAAGACATCCAAGCGCTCAAGACAGGACTTTTCAGAAACTGATCGCCATCTCCGGTGAGTTTTAGAAGGGTAAAGGTATCATCAGCTGTTTTGCCACTACTATGCCACTGTTTCATCTGTGTTTCCAATACTTTGCGTAGTATAATCCTGTTTGGCTGTTAGTAGCATTTGCGTTAGCGATATCTCGTCCTTGTAGCGATTCACCAGTCTGAACAGTAAGATTTCGTACGGGTTTTCGTTCATCAACTTTGCGTAAGAAATCCAAGTGCCTAGCAACGGGTTCTTTAAAATACCGTCTCCCTCCTGGTTTAAACGCAGTAGTGCGAAAACTTCATCCGTGGTTTACCATCGCTCCGCCAAGTCGAGCGTTGAACCTTCTCCAAATTTGCAGCGGTTTTTCTCGTTCTGTGATCCATCATTGCCGTAGCCAATGCCGCTGCCAACCTGTTGTCATTGCCGTAGTGAGCCTTCAGCGTTGATATCATGGCAAAATCCGCCGATTCTGAGTTCTTCTTGAAGTTTTTGGCCACTTTGTCCGACCACAACGTCAACTCACTACTATCGAAGAGATTCGTTTTTACTTCCACCTTGTCAACTTTGAAATTCCGGAAAAGCTTGTCTGTCGTCGGTTGATTGTTTTTTGTAACTTGAGCTTGCCATGGCTGCGAGATTTTGTCTTGAATATTTCTTTAATGCTTGCTGAACCAAATACTCTGTTTTCGAAACCGTCCACGTCTATCGACGCCATCGTTGACATGCCAGTCGTTCTCAAGCTTCGCGTTTCTTGAGCACCAGGGAGATCAAAATCGAGCGTGTGTTTGGAAGTAGATCCTCAGTATTGACCGGCGTCGGGTCCACCAGCACTGACGCGGTACCGGCACATACCAGCAGAGCGACGTAACAGAGAAGTATGAAGCAGAGGCGCTCAGACATAACAGTAGCTCCAGAAACAATTAAAGTGGAGCGTCTAGGGCCTGAGTATCGAATTGCGAAGTGGGAGCTCCTATGTTATTAATAATACTGAGTATCGAATTGCGAGGTGTACTGGAGATGTGGAAGATGCCCCGGTCTTGAGATAGACAGAACGTTTGCTTACGCAGCCGAATAGTGCCGTCATCCCAATCACAAACGCCGAAGCAAGTATCGTTGTATCTGTCATGAACAGAACGAAGTGGTTACTGTCACATACTATTTCACGAGAACACGAGGATAACACTGGGATCATGTTTAGCAGTCCTGTGTTAATAAGCCGCTAGTTTGTGGCTACGACACTGAACGTGAGCGATAGTTCTAGAGATTCATCATCAATCCGACATTGTACTTGTATTTCTGGACAGCTCAGCCCCAACCAGTGATGCTGATATGAAGTGCCGCTTTGATGCAGCATACACGCAGTCAATTATGAAGTCGTAGTGATGATGTGGCCGTCTGGTGGCGGCTGGCGGGGCGGTGTCCGTTAGCTGTGCCCGCGGCGCAGTCATCGGGTCGTCGTCGATGCTTGCGTAGCTGTCGTCTGGTACAGGATACTCCACACCTGGCTTATTCTAAAATGTAAGCCTACGCACTGTAAAGATGTTTCCTGTGCGGAGCACCACGATACGAGCGCACGCCAAAATCTTGTCACTAGCAATGAGGACAAACTGTAACCTCAAGAGGTTGGATGAAGTGGCCTCTTCAAAAGGATTGATTTGGTTAGACCCGCTAAAAGATCACTACACGAACGCTTTTCACCAGCTCGGCATCATCCGAAGTAATATGCCTATACTGCTATGTTTTTTCTTGTAGAAATCTAAGAAATCGAGAACAACCTTCGTTTCCGCGTGTCGTTGCTTGCCCCCATCATTGCTGCAACAAATTCTGGATTCATTTTTTTAGCCA
The DNA here is from genome assembly GCA_016864655.1 of Phytophthora cactorum. Classification (NCBI taxonomy): domain Eukaryota; phylum Oomycota; class Peronosporomycetes; order Peronosporales; family Peronosporaceae; genus Phytophthora; species Phytophthora cactorum. Next base: position 137,233 of record NHQK01000050.1, read on the forward strand.
GCCATTGTTTGAACTGCAGTGTCTGCAAACCACTGGCCAAATTCTTCACCTCGCCGGTATTCTTCATCATCGCGTCACCGATCATTCTTGCCAGCTTCATGCTAGTGTAGGTCTTCTCCAGCTCTGAGATGACTCGAAATTCACTCGGTTTTGTCTTATCCAGTACACCCAGCTTAGTCACGTCCGAAACCCACGTACTTATTGCTGGGTTCTCAAACAATTTGTCGATCTCCTCTTTCAGCTTTAAGAGTTTGAAAATATCGTACGCCAAACTTCTTCTTGCAATTTCGCTGTAATTGGCTTTGTTTGTGGACTTTCCACTGCCTTGACAAGCACACTCGCCAAACCATCCTCGCCAAAGTGAGTCTTCAATGCCAAGTACATTGGCTCGTCGGGGTTATCCTTCTGGAACTATACGGTCGGATGTCATCCCATCCCGGTTGTCCAGCACGGGAGATGTCGGACTCAGACGTCTTCAGACTGACTGAGATTCGTTGCCCGTGATCAGATTCATTGATCAGACTGCGTGTCTGTCTTCGTCGGAGTCGCCTCAGTAATTTATTTCGGAAATCAGGTAACATATAATTGATAGACAATAATTTTGGAAATTTTAATGTCGTCAAAATTATCCCAGCGAACGGTCCGATCGCCTGTCGAGGAATGTTACCTGCCTCGAGGTACATGCACGGTCTCCACTAGAAGCAATTTGCATTCATGCCGATATTATAAGAATCTTAGAGCGAACAACATTCGGCAATACCATACTTTCGACTTGAACCGATTGTCTCGTGCCATACTCCAACCAGTTTCCGCGCATTAGTTGCTTTGAAGAGCTTTTAATTAAACTATTAAAAAGCACGTCAGTCGTGAAGCACAGCAGTGCCAAAATTTCATTCGCAACAGTATAGATATATAATCACGCCGTGCTGGGATTCAGTCAGCCCCTATCATTAACCCGCCGATATCTTCGTCATTGTGCACACTGTGCACTGCACGGTGCTGCGGATTAAGCACCCTTGTTAATTTCCTCTCTTGTTGATATGTGGTAGCAACGCACTGCCGCTCATAATGAATACAGACCTGAAAACTGTTCAGCAGTGAATTTCTGGAAGCTTTAGTCGACAATAACTGGACTGTGTTGCAAATGCGGTATCCACGAACAACGAGAAAGTAGTTACACTCAAGCTACGTTTCATTTTGCAGTAGAAAGGATCCGACCTTACGTGGTTTTCGTCTAGCTGGCGCTGACTGCCACAGGTCGAAACAAGGCGGACGCAGCTCACCACTTCGATCTTGAACCCCCCCACTGGACACATGCACTCGGTTACTCGAACGGCGCCTTCCTCACCACACACCATCGCTCGTAACAAGAGAAAACGGGATAAAAACGACTCATAAATCAAATGTGCCTGGGAAACTCTTGGGACTTGAACCTCCGAGCTGGCGCTTGCTGTCAAGAGCTGTGAATCACCACCGTCACACGTTTACACGAAGTACATCTCGCTCTTCATGGTTTGGTGTAAGTCATACATCCGCGTGTCCGTTTCCGGTGCAATTTCACTGAAGCCCGATACGGTCGAGGCAGTGTCACTGCCTTCTGCAAGGAAGAACCGAGCACGGAACGCCACGAGATGCGAGTAGTAGGCTGACGGCACCATCGAGACGGAGCGAGTGCAGCGCGCGAACGTGTAGCACAGTTTATAGGTGAGCGTCTGCAGCTCATCCGCCGTAAAGCCGATCTCATTCAGCAGCACATGGTAGTGCGTGGGACGACTTGTGCCTTGCAGTCCAGCGTGGCTCATCAGATAGAAGTCGTTCTCGATCGGGTGACAGATACCCGTGTCCACTACAGTCCCTGCCTTCACGTTGCCACTGCGGTCAGTATCTTTCGGGTTGTTAGGGAACAGACGGGTATTGTGGCGCTTCTGGACAATCACAAACGTGATCGGCGGCAAGTAGCCGACCTCCAGTGCCTGGCAAGCTTCGCGGATAGCAGTCACTTCGTAGTTTAAAACCATGTGGAACTGTCCCTCACTCACTCCATCGCGGTAGAAGACAATGCGGTCTGGTTTGCCACGCGCCTGGCGGTAGAACTGCTTCATCAGCTCCACCACCATATCCTTCAGGTTCATAATCTGCTCCACTCGGTGGCCTTGCGCGCGGATCGCCGATGCGTGACGGATGAAGTTCGCGTCCATCGACGCCGTAACCGCAGCGATAGACGGTCGAGTCTTGTCCATCGGACTGGGGTGCGTGACATCGGCACCAAAGATAATGGTGCGCGACGCCGACACACGCGGCAGCGGTCCACTGATCACGCCGTTCTTTCCGCCCAGCTTGGTGTTCACCTTCATCAAAATATTGGCGATGTACTGCGGATTGCACTTTGGGATATGCTTGGACAGCATACACTGCGACAGAACACCCATACCGGCCTCACTGTCGGACATGAGCTTGAGCTCTCCATAGGCTTGAGCATCCATCCTCGGATTGATCATCCAGATGATCTGCGGCGGCGTCTTGAACGTTTGGTTGGCCGCTTTCACCGCCGCCTGGAACATTCCACGCACGGAATCCTCTCGGCGCTGCTTCAACAGGATCGGCGGCAGTTTAGGCGGGCATCGCATCCCCAACTGACCCATTTGTGCCATCACCGCCTTGAAGAACTTTTCGATGCTGGCTTGGTTGCAGTATCTCGCGTCGGCCAGGCTGATAACAGCCCACGATTTCAGTTGAGCTGGCGTGTTAAATCTCTTGCCGCGCATGTTCCACGCTCCATCACGAGGACTCTCACGAGCTCCTCCACTGTACTCGATAGTAGGCGGAGGCAACTGGCGGCCAGTCGTCTCCACCATACGTGGCTCCACGTCCAGGCCAAAGGCTCGTAGCGTCGGGTCTGAGCTGAAGCCAGCCTCGCGGAACTTTTGCTCGATCGCGCGCTTGCGCTGGTCCGGCGGCGTGCACGTAAACTTGATCATGTTGGCCACCTGGTTGTCTGTGACCTTACGGGGACATTTCTGCCCGGCCATAATGTGGCAAACCTCCATAGGCAGATAGTTTTTTTTCTGTGGGGCGCCAACGTGGAGACACGGCAGCTTCGGGTAGCGGAGACGCAGGTTGTACGTCTTCTGGAAATACTGCACAATGGACACGCGCTGTCCTTCGTCGTTCTCAAAGTACGTGTCCTGTGCACTTATCTTGGTCAGACCGTTAACACGGTAGCTGCGTCTCACTCCTGGACGATGAGTGATGTTCACCTTGACACCACGAATGGCCTTACTGAAGGCCGAGTGCTGGTATTTGGCTAGCGACGTCGGGAGGTCTCTCAAAGACAGCGTCTGACGGAGGAAGTCTAGCACGTCCATCTCCTCTACGAAGGCAGTAGCCGCCAAGTCCAAGTTGACTACGAGGCGATTCTGCGTGGCTCTCAGGCTCTGGAAGTAGCCGAACCAGAGCTCGGCTCCTTCACCGAGGGATTTGGCTCCATTGCCACTGAACAGGTTCCGTCCCACCACAGTGAATCTCTGCGACGCCGAGTGACGGAGAGCCACGTCCAACGCTTGCAGCGCGTCGTACGGCGTGTAATTCAGTCTGCCCGCAAAGAGCTCGTCCAATTGCTGCATGCGGATGGCCACAGGGTCGGCCTCCTTCACGACAGCCGAGAACTCTCTGGCTCGGCCTCCGTCCTCGGGTAGTGTGAGCGATCCGAACTCCTGGTTCTGGAAAGGCAGACGACGAGGAGCGTAAATGTTCTTACGGGCGTCTGAGACCACGTGCACGTCCGGGAACTGGCGCTTGAGCTCGGCCATGAGCGCCGCCATGATCTTGTTGGCCAAAGTCTTGGGTGGGCCATCGTTGCCGAAGCTCCGGCCGCCCTCGGCCATCATCACGTCGTAGTGAAACACGTCGCCTGCCAACTTGAAGTTCACCTTGAAGTGATTCGCGTGAATTTTCACGGGTCTTCCAGCCGTGCCGAAGCCCGGACGGGGAGGGAAGTGCGTGCGCACTAGCGGCTGCACGAGGCGAGGCTCGTCCGGGATACGCGCCTTCTCCTCGAGCTCCAGGGCGAGCGAAGAGACGCTGGGGGTTGCAGCCGAAGCGGCAGCTGCTGGCGCTGGAGGCGGCACGACGGCGCGTGTGGCTGGCGGAGGACCAGGCGCGGGGGCAGTAGTAGCGGGCCCACCGCGTCCGCGACCTCTGGCGCCGCCTTGGCCGCGGCCTCGATGCGGACGCCCGATGACAGGCTCGGGATCTTGCTGCTTGTTGCGCCGTCCCGGCATTTTCAAGAATGAGAAGCCGAGCGACAGGGCGGAGATTCCCCTCTCAAAACTGATTCACGTTACTTCACAAGCTTGACCCAAGTCTGTGATATAATAAAACAGCCAAGCATATAGCAAATTTGGGAGGCATCGAATCTGGCGTACGACATTCTCCTACTACAGCAACACCACATAGGAAATTTTATGCCAGCGTAACCAGAATCGGCTATGATTTCTCACAAAACATGTTGTCAACCCCACTAATCAAGCCAATCAGGCCTGACTTGTGTTGGGATCCCGTAACGTAACGCTGAAGTAACATCATGTGATTGGACACAAATTGAACCATTGACAGACTGAGCTGCTGAGTGACTCAGTATTGATTCTGGCAGTCGCAGTCTGCGACCCGCAGACACTCGCCAACGACAAGGACCAGGAAATAATGTTAATCGGTCCACCTTCATCGCGTCTATAATATAATCTACTTAATGGTATATTGAGCGTTCTTCATGTGAAAGGGCAATAGCGCCGAGCAGAGTCGTCGCAGCAGGCACAAAAAAAAGCTCGCCCTTATTGAACTCTCGCAGCGCGGGGACAGCTCGCTATGAACGCTGCTTGTGTGGATAGGTATAACAGATAGCATTATGGCATTCAGGATGCTATTATAAAGGCAATCTGCTACCGATTGGCACGTATGTAGATGATCGGAGGATATTGACTCTATCTTCAAAGTGTGGTGGCAATACCGCAGACCTGGAGCTGTTCTGTTGCGTTCAGTTTCTAAGTACTGATGGTCAATTGCCTTTGCTGCGATGCAGGCAGCTAATGCAAATGATAGGAAAGCCCAGGTTTCGCGATGTGGCTCTAATAGTTGCCACGATTTCCATCATCGCCGACTCTAGTAGCGAGCAGCTTGGTCGTGGCTGCGGCGGCGAGCATCGGGGTCGTGACGTGGGTGGTTGACGGATCGATCGCCTGTTTTAGTGGTGGACGACTTCTTTCAGTCGGCGGAGCCGTCCACCACCGAAGGAACGGTACGGCGGCAGCCTCCACAGCTAATAAAATCAAGTGAGCATACCATCTGCGCAATAACTTTAAAAAGGGCACTTTCCATTCGTACTACATGTAGCTTGTACGAATGGAAAGTGTCCTCTCTGATGTTTAACCAGAACTAACGTTTTGCCTGGCCAGCAGTTGGGTTTCCAGCGGCGGATTGGCGTGGCGATCCTATTGATCATATTTAAACCAATTAAATCGTAGAAACTGGTTACCCGTTCTAAAAAAAACGCGTTGTCGGTACCTACTGTAGGAGTGTTTATCGTTTTTTTTTTGGCAGGTGTTGGAGGTCAGGATTATAGTTATGGAAACGTCCATACTTGTGTACAGGATTAATCATGGTTCACTGAATGCTTCCTCCAGTACGAAATAAACGCAGTATGCGTATGGACAGGTACACAAAAAGAACGCAGCAAGTCAAACAAGATATTTCGATCATATCACTTTTGAACTAACGTACTCGCCCGATTAAAAGCCCGGGCACAATTGAATAGTGTAAAGGCAAGAAGACCAAAGGGGTTGTATTCGGGTACCGGGCTTTATTCCGATTCCTATTCTCGCTGCCTACTCGTCTACAACTGCAATGTCGTCAAGGGCGTCGTCTAAGGCTTGCATATTGAGCGTGTCCTCGTCCAGATTCTCGTCGTCGCTGCCCCACAAAGCGTTGAATTTCTGTCCATAGACATCGTTCTTAGCAATAAACCAGTCAGTGGAGTCTGAAGCAAACCCTCGAGAGACCAGCCCTTCGTGCGGAAGTGCGCGATGGCTCGGGTCGGCTTGCCATCGCCTTCCGCCTCAATCCAGGCGATGGCCTCTTGCTTGCGGCCGATGTCGATGGCTTGGTGGTGCTGTGCCATCTTTGGAAATGAGGCCACGACTGCACTCAGTGCATGCTGACCAGCGACGCTAATGCATGGTAGAGACAGTGGAGGGCTCTAATCGGTAGGGGGCACTATTTATTAATGCCGGGTCAGCATAAGCAAGAGGGCACTGTTCCGGCAAGGCCTTTTGATCGGGCGAGTACGTTATCTATAAGATGCTGAGGTATTCTGGTCACAGCTCAAAACAGCATAGGCTGACCGGCTTGTTCGAGAGCCCACACAGCCTGTTCGTACACCGCCAAGTCACACGTGATCGCGGTCGGCAAATCTCCTTTCTTGCGCAGCGCTTCTTTGCCCATGTGTGGGAGGCGATACCGGTTCTCTCTCGTTCAGCAGGATACACTGCATTACACATTGCAGGGTCAAAACGATGTTGTCTAGAGCCGTAGTGCTGGTCTCCTCGAAGGCCTCTGTGACCGCACGGATCAGGTTCTCAATGCCGCGCGTCTGCTGGCGGTACTGAATGCACTGGATCGAGGCGAATATCCAAGATCCAGCATATTCAAATCGGGTGAGTTCGGCGACTGAAATAGGAGACGAATATTCCAGCCTTCTGAAGTGCCGGCTGCAACAACATCCGGCCCCGACACGGGCACGCGGGGAGTCGCATTATCCTGCTGGATAAAGATCGTTTTCCCATGCTCACTCGCTGGCCACTTGGCCTTGATGTCGGGGATGACTTCCTCGATGATGTAGTGTTTGTATAGTGGACGATCCACATACGCCACGTTTCTCGAACAGAGAGTGCCCTTCTTCCGGTTCACGCTGGCTCGCATCGCCATGTAGGTCTCCGTTAACGGCCACAATTCGATCTTGCCATCAAATTATAGAGGTTAATAAAATGCAGAAATTATTGCAAAGAAGGGGGTTACCTTGGTCTTGCCACCGCGGCCAGGAACATCATCTTGGGAATGAAGCGCTTGCTCTTCCTGTCTCGTGGAGGCGGTTCCTCGCCATCAAGCAGCAGATACGCACGGTCGACTTTGTCTTCATTAAACCACTTCTCGTCAACATGCACAATATCATACTCTTCATCAAATTTCATGGTAGACTCATTGAGGTGGCTGAGGAGACGCGCGATACGGTTCGCATCCGTAAGCGACGGCTTGATGCGGTCGGTGACTCGGTGGAGCAGGCCGTCGCGGGGGAGGATGCCGACGAGCCGTTTCGACACGTCGGAGGCTCGGCAAGCTGGCGTTGGTTCTGGCGCTGTTGGATCGAGACAGCTCGGACCTACTCGACCAGCTGGTTACGGTCATGCGGCTTGCGGCCGACGTTCTCTTTCATATGGGAGGTGTGGTCACCACCCTTCACGCCTGCAGCCTCAGACTTGAGATGGCGATCCCACACGCGCGAAATGGACGTGGGGTGACGGCCGTACTGGTGGCCGATGGCGGTGATCACACCGCGAGGCACAATACCATCCACAGAGGCCCGTAGGATAGTGTTGATAATCGCGCGGCGCGTGCCATTCTTCAGGCGAGGATTGGTTGTAAGTGGCTGCACTCGGCGAGGCTTTTTCCGTTGTGGAGGGGGTCCACAATGGCTCGGGGTGTAGCAGCTTGACCATTCATTTCGCCACACCAAATGTTCTAGAGCAGATTTTGGTGCGTAAAAACTACTGGTAGAAAGCCCTGATTCAGACGCGTTTTTTTAGCCAATCCGCTCGTCGTATTTCGATATTCTCAGCGAATGACATTGCTTTCAATTTGAATCCCGCGTTATTTCGTACCGGAGGAAGTACTAACTTAAATCATGACCAGTATGGGGAAGATATGGTAAGATTCGTCGAGGACGAGAAAGATACGCACTATTTGGTTCTGCGTTGTTGCAGGATTAATCTCTAATTAATCATGGTCAAATACTGGAACTACAACGATTGCATGCTGTCACACTTATTAAAGTGTTGTTACGCCATGAAAACCGAAGCAAAATGTATTCATTGTCGGGGAAGTGTTCAGCCATAGCACGCTTTCACCTAGGCTAGCTATTAACTTAGCTATGTCGCGAGTTGTGTTGGCGCGTCGTCCTCGTCGTGGGTTTGCTGGTCGCCTTGACCTGGTGGACGTACTTTTCCCTCTCCGTCATATTTGGTAGCACTGAACCTACCACACGGAGAAGATGACCTGTTAGCAAATAGTAGAGCAACTCAAAGAGACGTTTTGTCAGCGAGTTTGCGCTCATATCCACGGGCGGCCCAGTGATGACTTGTCGTATAAACACCCAGCAGACGTACACACCGCAGCTATAGGCATCGGATTGTATGGGGTTGTTCTGCGGGATGATATCGCACTCTTGTAGACCGCTGATCTTGAGATGGGTTGCAACAGCATTTGCAGCGTTAAAGCGCGGAGCTTGATTCAGCGGGTCGTAGTAAAAGATACGCTTCGCTTGGATCTTGATTACTACACATCACCAGTGAGAATTCATAAAGCTCAGTGGCAGGAAAACCGTATCGACTCCATTTTCAGCAACTTGCTGCAGAATACGATCCCGTGTTGAGGCATTGACCGGACTTTCATTGTTATTGCGCGTTCGTTTTTGTTTTGGCTTGAGTTGATTGAAACCCTGCTAATCGGCACGTCAGGAAATCGTGTACTAGTCGCTCGCATAAAACCCGGATAGCTGCATCGGAGAGCCTGTGGATGTATACAGCATTGATTATTGGAAGTCGTTTAGGTTGGGAAGCCAGTCTATGCGCTTGTACGGATACGTCACCACAATATCAGCAGCAACTTTGTGCACCAGATCATGGTATTCATCAGGAAGAGATGGCAGTGCATTCTCTAGAAGCCACTTGTGCATATCCAGACCATCTTTCAGGCTCTGCAATCGCTTAAACGTTTCTATCAGCTTCCATGAACAAATACCCACATCTTTAATCTGAGCAGTATCAATTAAGAGTTCTCCTTTTGATTCTTCGAGTCGTCGTCGTCAATTATAGTCGCGCTGGCTTCGGTATTATAAATAGGTAACACTTTCAGGCACGCGTCTAGAAGCTTGGACGGTAGGATATAGAACGGATCCATGATTAATACAGGATTTTTCAAGCGTTTGAACTTCGGCTTCTTGTTCTCCGCCTCACTGAACTTGTCAATGATCCCCGACAGGCGCCACTGGATTTCGTTCAGAGAAGGTGGTTCATAATCCAGCGCAATCGTCAGACCGTCTAATGTAACTTCTCCAGCTCGTTTACCCCCCCCCCCCCTCTTCGGCTGCTTCAAACCACTTTCTATCAGATTCCTGCTGCAATTTTCTTCTTGAGCTTCTTGGCGCCCCAACCTTTCCGGTCTTTGGGTTTAAGCGTATCTTTACTGATTCATGCCTAGGTTCTGAAACCGAATCAGCATCGTGAGTCTAAATAGCATCCTCTTCACTCGAAGAAATTCCGAGCTCCTTTTCTACCGCTTCATCTGCAACGGAATTTCCCAATATGGATTGGGATCGAATTGTGGTACTGGTACGGCCATCTTCCTCTGACGTACGTCAAACCACTGGTTCAAAACGAACGTGAGCATCTCATTAAATTAGCTCTCGTCGCCAATATCGACCAACTCACTGGTGATCAGGTGCGTCGCCCTAACAGCCTCTCTGTATCGCTCTACATGCATCCTCAAACTCAGTTGGTCTTTACGGAACCCACGTCTCTCGAGCTTCTCGTAAACAAACTATTGGACTTTCTTCAGTTCTCGTGCAAGGCTTGTCCACCTAACAGTACATACAGTCGATATGTGAAATCATGGTCAAATCCTGGGAAAATCCTGGACATATCATGTTCAGTATCTACCTTTCATCTATACAATCCCATGGGATGAGAGGGCCTGCAACACTTTCACGCTTTCGAAATGCTATTGCATGTTGACGCGGAAGGAGCATTGGCATTGAAAACTGTTTTTTGATTTGGTCAGCAACATAGTGTGTGGCGAAGCGAAGAATGTTTCGTCGTAGTTGCTGTTAACAAACTGCCCAATCCTGGAAAATCTGTACTGATATTCGTTCTGCACTCGGCGGTCATACGCCACAAGAGACTTCACACACATTGACATACTCATAGAGCCATCGAATCCATCTTTGAATTTATCAAAGAAGTTTTCGAGCGGGTTGTTGGTGTGGTTCTTGAAGTGCGGGGGGTGAGCACGGCGATACATCACCCAGCGATCCTGACTAGAGTCCCAATTCCTTTCAAAGTATTGGAAAAAGCCAGTATTTTCTATTCTCTCACAAATGCCCTTTAGTGATTCATGCGTAGCGTTGTAGTCTTCTTCAGACCGGGCATAAACCACCTTGTGGATGGTTGCGTCGATCGGACTGACGTCCTCTCCAGAAAATTTCCGAAATCGGGTTTTGATCTCATCTTCTTTCATTTTAAATACTTGATGACACAAAAATGACATATCAAGACGCGAGCTTCAGGGAAATGAGATTCAAGTACCCGGATCTCATTGCGGTCCTTATCCACGACAATAACGCGCAGCATATCAAACCGCGTGGGATGCGATCGCTTGAAATGAGCTATAGCTCTATCCATATGCCAGTCGCCATTAGTCTCGATAAGTGATTGCTGCACCACAGCCCCTTCACCAAATTCGTTCATAGCCATAAACGTAAGGGGGTGATAGTTCTATCAGCCAAAATATGAAAGTCATGGTAAAATCATGTAAAATCCTGTATAAAACAAATTAATTAACCTGTTGGTCTTGTGGCTGCTATCCACGAGCAGAACTTCACTGAAACGTCCGTAAATACGGCGCATGTGTGCTGTATATCGTATCAACGATGCGGTGGCTGAGCGCGACAAACACACCAGTATATTTCTTTGAACTCTATACAAGACGACGTCGATCGAAATTGCTTCATACATCATGTACTTTACTCGATGATCATCAGTGGAGCGTCGCCGCGCAAGCTGAAACTCAAGAGAGGGGTTCCTATCCTGGTGATGCGAAACTTGAACCCAGATCTGAGGCTTTGCAACGGAACACGCCTACTGATCGTCGACCTCGAGCCACATGTAATTCACGCCACCATCATGCCAGGTGAGCGACAAGGACAGCACGTGTTGATTCCCCGCATCATGTATACCAGTGACGAAGACATTCGGAATTTCCCATTTCGACTGAGGCGTTAGCAGTTCCCCATCCAGCCGCCTTTGCCATGACCATCAACAAAGCTCAGGGGCAAACGGTTCAGTACTTGGGGCTGTATCTTGCGACACCTTGCTTCTCTCACGGACAGCTGTACGTGGCGATGTCGCGAGGGATTTCGAGATCGAAATTCAAGGCATTGATCGAGTACACAGATATGGAGGATAAAGACGGAGTCTATACGCAGAACATTGTCTACTGGTAGATTTTTGACGCGGAGTAGACAATGGTAGTTATACGTACATTTAAATTTATCGCTTCTATGTTGGACATTTATTCTCGCCGGAGTGAAGCTGAGGCGGGCGGCCCAGCTAACAGGGACTAAAACCTGCCACCACCGCCGCGAAACGGCGGTGCTCGGCTAGTCTTCAACATCAACGCTAGTAACGTGTCCGTCACACGTGTCCAGTGGAATTTCATTGGCTGCCGATGGTGGCCCCGATTGGCTATAAAATGATTATGTGGCTTACATAACTAAATCCATGTGATTTACATTGTCCATATGGAGAACATAGCACGACCTCACAAGACTATCAATTGTAGCCGCGGCACCGTTACAATAAGAACTACTAGCCGAGCGCCACCGCTTCATGGCGGGGGTGCATGCATGTTGTCTATTCGTTTTCGTGTATCTTGCGGGTAATCGTTCCGCTCGCCGCAGGCTCGCTGCACTACTTGCACGTTAGACCATAAATTTGAGCAGAGGCGGACCCTTCGGTCCCGCAAGGATGTACCAGGTGCCGGCTTGGACCGCCTCGCTTCGCTCGGCAGCCAATGAGAAGGCTCCAAAATTCTAGTGGAATAGCGTGACGGACAGACACGTTGCTAGAATTACTGTTTAAGATTAATAGCTATTTGCTTGCTAAAGCGCTACTTCTAATGCTACCACACCACGGAGGTGTCACCGTGATAATGTGTGTTTTCTCGGACCCTTGGAGGCAATACACAGTACTCAAGTGAAGCAAATGGTACCGGGACACAACGTCTTGGTTGATTCTGTTAGGCTCCCTACGAAGCCACCTCCACTATATTCGACTGAAGAAGAACTGAAGAAACTGGAATTGATTTTAGTTTTAATTAAGAAGGACCTTACATGTGATCTAAATTGGACTTCTTTGAGGTAATACGCTTGACGGTCAAACTGTACTACAAGCTGGCCTGGAATCCAGGTAAGAACAACGTTGTCTAAGAAACATTACGGCTCTTTAGTTTGTTCGATCCATAAAGATAGAAAATTCTAGATACAACGATTAAATTGTAACTTAGTGTTAATGTGTATTTGAGCTAATGTTTATTGGTGACAACAATCCAACTACAACCGGTAAACGAATTGACACTTGATAATTATTATCTATACGTAGCTCTTTTAGCTTTAGCTACAGCAAGAACGAGACTACTTGCGCCGCTGCTTCTTCAAAAGACTGGTCATAATTAGTATGGACTCGAGTGTCTGATTTGTTCCACACCAGCACTAAATGGATGCACTAAATATAAAACAGTTTTTTTACAAGTCTCATAAAATCGAGTGTGATAGCCTTGAGATCAAACTGAGGGTGAATAGATAAGATAAAAATATGACCATCTTAGGTTTATTCATCTCCAGCTGGCATACGCACTTTCACCACTTTGATAATAAATAAATACCTTTATGGATTTTATTTGATAAATCGACTTCTCAAACTGATCGCAAACGGTCTGGACCACACTAATAAAGTGTACCATAGCTGCATGTCAACTCCTTTTAACCCTTTAGCTACCAGTCCTGTCGGTAGAGGCCCACGTGGACCTCTGCAACATCGAATCAAATCACTCCATTCAAAAATGTGAATGACATTACACCCAATCAAATGCGCAGCTGGTACCAACCACTCCCTCTAAAATCTAGTGTAGCCAAGGTCCAGACAGCTCAAGGTGTTACAAAGGGTCTCATGGAACCCGTTAGCAGTGGTGTGTGCGGCTGGTGCGGGATTGCACCTTGTGAATGAGCCCGCTGCCAGGAGGAGCTCTGGCTTACTGCAGGTTGTGTGCAGAGGAAGCTAGTGCATCAGAAGCACCGCAACAAAGTGCTTCGCCAAGTACTTGGGCGACACTATCTTTACCTGAGCGACGGAAGCTTTCAAGGCGCTATTCCTCCATGCGTGGCAAGCAAGCTCATTGAATATTGGCCAGACGAACGATCTAATGTATGAACCATGTATTATTGTGCTTACGCTTCCGGTAGTTTGATACTCTCAATTGGTGTGATCATTCTGTTGCTGCATTTGCGCGTGAATCTTACCGGCCCGTCCGTTGACGATCGGCAGACCGCCTCAAGTGAAGACTGTAATTGAGGTGAGGTTTTGAGTACAACACGGTGATGAAATGCAGTGAAGCACTCGACATGAAAGCCCCTCTCACATTTTGTGCACCCGTATTTGGCCTTCTTTTTGATGTTCCTCAGACTGCACAAGTAGCAAAGCAGGTTTCCGTTGCTGTTCTCCGTTGAGTTCGGAGTGATCATGTGGAGTGACGTGTCGGCACCGACAACGTCATCAATAGTCTCACGGACACGCTTTTGTTTTGCTGCAGCAGCTTATTACGCTTTTCCGTTTTTGTAAGCCAGTCAGCCAGCCTTCGTTTGAATTCACGTAACTCCACGCCACTTACCGCAGCTGGTCGGACCGTTTTGAGTAGGGTGTGAAAGTTAATAATAGCAGTATCGATCAGCCAGGTAAACATTGTCATTCCCAGACGCTTCTCACGGCGGCGGATTGGATTGGTGCTACGCAGTTGATCCGTTCTGTCGACTGCATTCATGCAACGGTCGTAGGCAGCAATTGGAGTCGGGGCCATAAACACTTTGCGATGCAGCATTCGATCTTCTGTCCAGCGACGTATAGGGTAGGTGCCATGGCAGCAAACCTGCCTCAGGTGAAGTCGAGGGTAGAGCTAGCTTCGACGACGTAGATTTCAGATCATTGGTGTAGAAAATGACGACTTCCCGAACCTTGTAAATGATATAGCCAGCTCGCTCAGCTTGGATAATTGCTGATGCGTAGGTTGTTCATTTTGCTTTAGCAATACGCCGTTGTGCATTTTGATGCACCTGTTTCTTTTTTCCCCAGCCAGGTTCGGGATCAACGGCAGCAACTAGCCCCCAACCACCTCGTGGACCACCATCGGCACGGGTTACTGCTACTGAGACTACTGGCTTGTTCCATTTATCGACCAAGTTGATGCGAACGGTCCCAAGAAGATGCATTTCACCGTCCGTGAACTTCAACAACGCCTGTGCAAATGTATGGTGAGTATAAAAGTTGTCTGAAACAACTAGACGGTGGCCAGTGGGAGAGCGCATTGCTCGAGTCTGATACCCTGCCATAGTGATCCACAGCGCGATAGCAGATTCTTGTTCAAGTGTCACCTCGTCGGCACGCAAAGTATTGTATAGCGGCGTTCTTAGGATAGGAAATAAGCCTGTATATCGTTCAGCAGGTGTTGATGGCATTGTGTTGCCCGACGAATTATCCCACAAAGAGTGAACGTAGAGAGAAGACCATCCCACAACAGCGTAAAATCGAACACTATATTTGTCCGGCTTGGAGGGCATAAATGTCCTTGCACGTGTCCTGGCCTTAGTCCGAACAGTCATCGCGTCAATACTGCTAACGCCAATTGGCACCGCAAACTCTGCAAAGCGCTTCTGGAAATGTTCCATGATTCCTCTACAACGCCACAGTGGATCTCTCTCCTTGTCAAACGTGGGGTGTTCTGGCGGGTGTAGTGTTAGTGCTCCAGGTATCTGCTGAAATCGCGTCCCTGTCCTTGTTTCACTAAAGGCAGACTGACCGAGCAAGCGACGATCAGGCCAAAACTCGGCAATCTCATTCATCGGGCAAATGCTCATCGCAATTTCAAGACCTAAATAGGCGTCGAACTCACTTTCAGGAACAGTGATATGGCCGTCCAAGGCCAACACATCCGATGTCCACTTGCGCTGCCGATCTTTGAGTGTGGAGGTGAAGAACAGCGAAAATACACCGACTTCCCGCTGAGAATCGTATGAGGTTGCCACTTGATCCGATATAGCAACGTGTAGGCTGCTATTATTGCTGAGAGAAGCGATATACTGCTCTGCAATGATACTATCCTCTTCACGGATAGGCCGATAAGTTTGTACCTCACTAGCACCCCTCGAACACGTAGATGCTGCATCGCCAGCAGCACACTCCGCCTCTCCAGCACGTGCACCACCGGCTCCAGCGCTCGCCACACCTTGAGCAGCTTCACCGCTGACTCCTACGACGTTGTCCTCCTCCGCGTCGACTTTCCAGTCGCCCGTCGGGTCGCCGACGCTATCATCTTCTGTCGACATGGTGTGCGTGAAGTCTGGATCAAATCTTTGTGACGAAGGAGGGGGAGACCTCTAAAAGGCTTATGTCACTGGAATGTTGTCATAACGTGACGTCAGGGGATACTCTGGTAGGGGTCCGAGACCCGTACCTCTACTAGTGTCACGACAATGCTAGCCAATAAGTGACGACGACTTTTGCCCAATCAAATCCGTCTTACTCACCTGCTAGAGGTTCACCGAGACATTTACTAAGCATGGCAGCTAAAGGGTTAACATTAGAGTGGTTCCTGCTCCAGACTGGGTTTGTAAAAGGACCAATTTGCTGCTTTTGGCAAGCGTTGGTACGTAGCTTCCAGCGAGCCTTGGGCAGACCCCATGGCTGGATTCAGGAAATTATTGAGAGGCTACCCAAACCACACAGCAGTATCATAACGGAGAAGGTGGCATCGTTGTTGTGTTTTCAAGTTGGCCGACTAAGTTGGCGCTATGTACAATAACAGCCGTTGTTAGGCCTTCTTAAGGACCACTTACCCTTATTAAGGACACCAGATGGCTCCCAGTCTGAGCAGCAACACGTGTCTTTTAACACAGCTATTTCGAAGCAGGTCTAAGTCATTTCGCATTATTAATAGTAGGTGATTCCCAAGAACGATACAGAAAAAAAGTAAATAGACAGAACAATAATAACAGTAGTGCACAGTCCTGGCTGCAAACCAAAACAATGAAGCGTTTGTTTTAAGGATTAGGGCAGGCCAGCACGTACTAGCATCACTTAATAGTGGTAAGTGTGTAGTTCAACACATAGTCTCCAGGTTGATCAGTGTAGTCCATAGTTATACTAAGTCTATAGAGATTGTTTAGAATATTCAGTGCTTTATAGTCGACTTTGTACCCTGATTTTAAAAAAAGAAAATATGTTCACAGCCAATCGATAAACAAATACTACGCACAAGGTGTTTAGAACTGGGGTATTCTCCCACCGAAGCGAAGCGGAGGCGGAAAAGACCTTAACAAGGGGGACCAAACATAAATTAACCGCCGCGTAGCGGCGGCACTCGGCTAGTGATGCCTACTACTGTAGCACCTAGCGGTGCCTTCCAGAACCCCACTCAATGCACAGTAGGTTGTTCAACCTTTCAGAAAGATATGACACATCTAAAAAGGAACCATTTGTGTTCAGGACCTGAAGCTACCGGTACCACTATACATGTAGTCTCATCCTCTGTGCAGACCTAATTTGCCATTATGCTTATGAATAATATTTTGACTACCGAGAGAAGTATCATCTACTGTATTTGCGTAGTTATCGTAGTTCATAGATTCTTTGAAAACTCTTAATCTGTGCACGAACTTGGACTCATGTCTTGGATCGACGAGACATTGCGCCCACGTGGGCGCAATATCTACTCCCCTGAATCAGGTGTCTTAGTAAGACTATATGTATAATACTGGTAGTGGTATTAATACCGGTAGCTTACAGAACCGTATGCTTAATCCGACTCGGAACCGATTTGTAAGAAAATATGCCGAAACGCCGCCTTAAAAAACGACATTACGAGCTTATTCGGCTATACAATGCTAGTGAACTAGACGCGTGTAGGTGAATCGTACGTGACCGCGAAGGACTGTGAGACATCTGATGAAGCTCAATAGAAGGTTAAGCTGACATACAAGCCCGCAAATAGCGCCTATTGTGCTCGGTAAGCGATGAGGCGGTTTTGGTCATTTATAATAGTCGGTTTTATATCCGGTTGTCTACACCTGGTATGTGAGAATCCGATTATGATAAATGGATTAGCTAATACAGTAGCCGCGTTTCACTATTCTTTAAAATACTAATGTTGCTCTTGATACCGCACGAGTCAGTTTGCCCTTACCACTCTCGAAGTCTTCACGCTCAGCGGTTCTCGAAGCGGAGCTAGAAGCTAACAAGCCCAGTTAACTCGTAAAGCCACACGTGTTCATGCATTTCCGAAGATAGCTTCTTTTTTTTTAATAATCTTGTTGGTTTCTGTCCTGCAAACTGTCTTGATAAATTCAGATAAACAGGAGGCCAAATTAATTAACCTTTTTAAATGTTTGCTATTTTAAAAAGAAGTTCAAAGCTAAAGATTAACAACCTAGAAGTTGTTAATCCGAGAATAAATCTTAGTAGATAGGGTGTGCAAATCTCAAATGGCATACCCCCCCCCTAAGAGTACCAATTAATACTAGAAAATACCTATCCAATTAGGTGTACTCAGAGTTGCTTTCAGATAGGTTTTCAGACGGCGATTATTGGCCTATCACAGGGTCGAGAATTTCATCTTATTTCAGATCGCCATCTAAACGATAAGTTACTGTGTCGCAATCTGAAAACATATGAAAACCGGAATTTTTCAGCCAATGAGATAATTTTGAGCGCCGATTTTCTACATGTATCTGAAAATCGATCTGAGATGTGACCGCAACTTTGATGACTGTAAGCTTATGGTAAGAAGCGATTCCTGCCGTCCCAATCGGCAAGACTCTCGCTTGGGAACAAGATCAGATGGTGCTGCTTACTTATCCGAAGATAACTGATCCTCCGTATGCTTGGGCTGAACTTGCTTTGTTGATTAAGCGACAGTGTTCATTTTAATATCCTCGACGCCACTTCGCAATCTGCGCTCCAGGACCAGGCATATTACAGTAAAGGTTTCTTTGACCAACGCCCTTATACGAACTGAAAAAATCGCGTTGTGCTTACTACGCACGCTCTCGATCCTCCATGCTTTGCGCTTTGGATTACCGTCTCGTAAAGGTTTCTTTGCCCAACGAAAATGCGCTTATACCACGTCGTGCTAGCAACCGCTGTTGCTCTGCATGCAAGCAGCGACCTCATCGTGGCCGAGACTACTCGCGATCTGTTGTCCTTCCCCGACATCAGCGAGGAGCGCGCTGCTACCAAGACCGCGACCAAGACCGTTGCGTCCACGTCCGGATCGGACAGTGACTCCGGTGTCTCTCAGACGCAGAAAAACAAATCCGGCGCCACTCAACTAGAGGAAGATGGTTCTGGCAGCAGTGGCAGTTCGTCTCTCGCGGCTACGAAGTCTACCAAGGCCATGAAGGCCACGAAGGCTCCGATGACGAAAAAGAAACAG
This sequence comes from Phytophthora cactorum, assembly GCA_016864655.1. Lineage (NCBI taxonomy): Eukaryota > Oomycota > Peronosporomycetes > Peronosporales > Peronosporaceae > Phytophthora > Phytophthora cactorum. The sequence continues at coordinate 156,031 of NHQK01000050.1, forward strand.
CCAGTCTTGACCGCCTCAGGATCGAGCGACGATGACAGTGGATCGGACGACTTGTCCTCCTTGAGCGGCAGTGAGCTGGACGCATTGTTGAGTTCGCTGGGCGGCAGCGATCTGGGCGACTGGAGCGGTAGTGGTTTTGATGACTTACTGCTGTCCTTGAGCGACAGCGGATTGGACGACTTGTTGCTTTCTGTGAGTGACAGCGACTCTGGCAGCGACGACTCTCCCACCGATACCGATGCGAGGAGGATAGTCAAGTTTAACAGGAAGAAAAAGTCGAAATCGGCGAAATCCACGTCGGGATCAAGCGGGTCGGGCAGCGACATGAGCGGTTCGCTATCAAGTGACAGCGCATCTGGTAGCGAGTTGGGTGACTTGTTCTCCGATCTGTTCACAAGCGACAGCGCGTCTGGTAGTGACTTGGACGACTTGTTCTCTAGCAGTGCCTTCAGCAACCTGCTCTCGAGTGACAGCGCGTCTGGCAGTGATCTGGATGATTCGTTCAGCAGCGACTTGGATGACCTGCTCTCGAGCGATAGCGCGTCTGGTAGCGACCTGAATGATTCGTTCAGCAGCGACTTGGATGACCTGCTCTCGAGCGATAGCGCGTCTGGTAGCGATCTGGATGATTCGTTCAGCAGCGACTTGGATGACTTGCTCTCGAGCGGTAGCGCCTCCGACACTTCGGGATCGAGTGACGACTTAAGCGACTTGCTGTCTTCGTCTTCAAGCGACAGCACCTCGGAAAGCGGGAGTTCCACGAAGAAGACGAAGACGGCGTCGAACGGGAACGACGACATCCAATCGTGTACGGGAGGATGGTGGGGCCACATGAAGTCGTGGTGGAAGGATACTTTTGGCAAGGGCGACAATTCCGCTTGCTCTTTGCGCTCTGGTTGAATCTAGAAATGTGTTAAACCACACGTAAAGCATCAATACATGCATTGACAGCCTTGAAGAGTACGAATCATATTATTCTCTGAATTTTTGATCTAGAGCTCTATTCATATGTCGGGATCGAGTGGTAGCGACTGGAATAGTGACAGTTCTTCTACCACAGGGATGAAGCAGTCGGCCAAGAAAAAACAAGAAGACACCCACATGTATACTTAGTATCGCTTTATTACATGTATCCCATTGGATACCACGTTTTTGGTCGTTTTTATCGTGTAGAATACAGGATATATCTGCACCGTCGTAAATACAGCAATCCCCTCCTAATCCGGAACAGGCAAGTACCTTCCAGAGATAGTTACAGAGTGCAGTCAAGATTTGATGCCCACCGAAGAATGTACTGACTTAAAGTCGAAGGAGGGAAAGTGTCGTCCAGGGGGAACCGTGCATGCTGCACCACAAGCGTTCTCCAACCTCACGACCAGGGCATTATCGCCTGTATCAAGAGTCACTTCACTCGTATCAAAGTAGAGGACAGTATCGACCAATACATTGCCGGACTGCCACAGGAAAATATCTGTATTCGCACAGCAGTGGGCTGGGCATCGCAAGCTTGGGACGCAGTTACACCAGAGACTATCAGGAATTGCTGGAAGCATTCAGGCATAACTACGTCAATGTCAATGCGTCGCATTCTCAATTAGCGACAAGTTTAGATTAACTCAGTACATTTTGCATCTATGTGAGACCTGTGCGAATCTAGCCACCTCGCAGTACCACCTTGCCGGACTATCCTACTTTTAGAAGTGTTCAGAACAGTATACAGTTGATTTGAGATATAAATGCTGTGTTGATCATAATCGGGGCGTCTTTCCCGGAGCCAAGAATGATGGGCTCACTTGGCGTTGTATGCCTTGACTTGAATAAAGTAAACTGAATTGTTATCCTGTATGATACAGGACATCATACCAGGCCTATCCTACCCCTTTAATACTTGGTGACTCGGAAGTGCTTCCGACAGCGGCAGCTCTCTCGCTGCTACGAAGGCGCTTAAAAAGAAGACATCAACAACATCAGGATCGAGCGAAGGTGACAATGACGCATTGCAACTTGCAGCGGTCATCAAGCGCGAGTTTCTCGCGAGGGCTCGTGTTACTCAGGCCTCGGAAAAAATAATTGCGGAACTGCAATTATTGTGAATTTTATTTAATAATAATTATTATTATTGGTCCTCATACAAACAAGTATAATAATACATTGATCCAATTATTGCAATACAATCACTGGCTAGAAGACAGTCCGGGCCAGCCATAACTCGGTGTTTAACTATAGTGAGTGGCTAGGCGAGCTCTATGTAGACTTCGCTGTCAATACTAGCAGCTACAGCATACAGCTCATTTCCTAAACTACGAAAATTGCGACAAACAGAGACCTGTGTGCGTTCTTCTTCGAGCCTCAAGGCGAAGGAGTCCATTACTGCAAGATTTGCGGTGCTGACCACAAGCAGCTGCCCGGTACGGGCTATTCCAACCTCCTATCTCACCTATCAAGTTGTCATGAGGACTTCCGCGCCCAGTACAACACGCAAAACCGCGGCACTGACCGCCCACTTCAGGATTGCGGGTTCGTTTCCGAGGCAATCTATCATCGCTACCAGTGGCTGCGGTGGGTGGTCGTGCGGGGCATGCCGTAGACGACGAGCTTACGAGGGCCATGTCGAAGTGGCAGCCGACCAACTCAAAAGCTGTCAAGGCAGACATGATTACGGTGGCTACAAAGCTGGACACTGTGATCGCCGAGGAGATGGGTATCGTGTTCGGCGTTATGTACGACGGCTGGACACACGGCACCATGTATTTACCTGCTGTCTACGGACTCTACGTTGTCGGCGGCCAGCTCCGGCGATGTAATGGGCCAACTCTGTGCCCACTACTTCGGCTTACACGTTAGCGCACGTGTACGAGGAAGCGTAGTTTGCTTAAACTTAGGTTAACTATACTTTCGTCCGAAAGTATAGATTTACTAAAATAAGAAAAGCTAAAAGCCGTTTTGGGTTAAAATGAGAACTGTTATTTATGATTTATGCCTGGACTGGGTTTCCTCCTAAAGCTGATATCCTATACGAAAGGTATTCTGCCATCCGATGGCTGTCAGAACCCTGCTAATCTAATTGGTAGAAAGAAATGCTTATCTACCAATATGAAGCCTAAATGCATACAGACCAGCGGTCTGCAAAGTGTAACCATTGGTGTGTCTTACACCAACGTTCGAGAACCCTCCATGTAACCAAGTGGCTATGTGTAGCCACTTGCGTGTAACCCCGTTACACTTGCCGTACTTGGACCTGCACGCCACGCTTACTTCGTCTAAAGCTACGTTGCGTCCTGCAACAACGTACTTGGGTGTCATCTTCAGCAAATTGAGTAGAGGCCTGATTCTAGCTTCGACGCATTGAAAGCAAAATGCTTGTCGAAGCTGCTTGAACCGACGAAGCGGCATGACTGCATCTAGACTAACTGAGGATCCTCCAAAAATTGCATCCTCCACCTGTTCTTCCCAGTTGTTACTGTACTCATCTTTATCCACTAGCTCTATGTAGAACAACACACCAATAAATGTCATGATTTAATCCAGCGTAAATGGTTTCGCAAGCGTGATGTCATGCACTACATAGCTGTTTGTCTCTCCAACCACTTGCTGCCACAACGACACAGGAATGTACGCGAATAAGCTCAGTGCTCAAATATATGCTTGAACTGAGGTAGTAGGCGCGTCGTAGTTGTACCGTCTGAGTGCCGAAACAAGTCTGGCAGTTCCTCGCTCTGCGCTCCGGGCTCAAAACGCATATTCGTTATCGCTTCCACCTCCGCTAGCGTTGTTGGAAGCTCCATCGGTGGGTCAAATACCTTCATACAATGACCCATTTCGTCAATGTCGCCTTCCACCTGAATATTTTCTCCTTTGTCAACTGCACAGAGCTGGCTCCAGCCTACCGTGATGAACTACCATGCAGAGATCGATAGTTAGCGTTTCCACGCTGAATCATGCTGAGGTTCAAGTGTTCATCTTTGCTCTCGTCCTGCGCGTCTAACACCCTTGATGATCCGACACACACGCCCGACAAGATAGGCACTTCGCAACACCTACATACTTGTCCTTGGTCTTCTGTCGTTTTGTCCAGCCTTCTTTCTCCAGTGCAAATGCTACAAGTGTGTCAACGTACATGGCTGAAATGAGCGGCAGTCGGGTCGAACGCTTTCGACGCGTTCCAGCGGATGAGGTCGACGGTGAAGCCGAGTGCTGCACGGTAGCACTACACGGCGGTGGAACATTGGCTTTGATTGGGACAGAATGCGTCACAGAAGCACTAGCGGCCGAGGTTTCTCCTGCAGCGATTTGCTCGGTATCTATGCTGGGGTGGTTGCACCACTGGAGACACAGTGTCTTGAGAATGGCCCATTGCCCGAGCAAGCCTGCGCTTCGGTGACGCCTTGCTTTCTGCTGGACAGCCACGTATTCGTGTAGGCTCGCCGGCGCTCGTAGGCTTCGGTTTGTTCTTTGTGTCTTTGTGTCTTTGTGTCTACCCCGCTTTCGCTTTGGGGGCGGACGGTATCACCCCTACCGCGCACGCAGCAGCCGCCACAACTCCCATGGCATCACCAGCAGCAGCTGCTACGCTTTGAGCGGGCCTGCCACCAACTATTCACCGGCGCAGACACTCCAGGCCACTGTTCTCGCCGCCACTGGCCACTGACCCCAGCAGACGTGCCTGTCTCCGGTTGACGCCACCACCACCACCAGACGCTGCTATGACCAGCTGATGCCTTCGATTGCCCTCCATAGTAGTCGTAGATACTTTTGGCAAATGGATAGTCAATTGTAGGCATCGATAAGAAACTGAATTTTTATAGTTAAATTCATAACAATACAGCAGAAATTTGGATACTGAAATTGAGAGACATACATGTCTTCCTTTCTTCGAGCAGTAAAATTGCTGGAAGTATCAGCTCGCTACATGAGCGATCAGTATATCGATAGTAATAGGCACCCCACATACGCAGCTGAATAAAAAACCACCGCCCTGTGTGCTTTGTCACCTGAAGTTCGACACGGCTGCAGTTGTCGACACCACTAATGGTGCTCGCTCAGCCAGCATGCCGGACACGGTTGCCCTCTCCACGCACAGATGACTGACGCCGATAGATTTCAGGTGGGTCCTGATATCTTACCGGGATCTGCCGCTTTACGTCATCACTCCAACCAGCGGTATAGCCAATCAGGTGTCGTGGCTGCAAATGAAGTGGCGGCAGCTTTTTTCCAACCAATCAGAATAGTGTCGACCAGGCTGACTTGGTAGTACCGTGGCTCATCAAAGGGGGCACTCTGCCCCTTTGATCATAACTTCGCGACCTAGCCCTCCTAAATCCCGTCTCCCTTCTACTATCAGAAATGACAGGTTCAAGGTGAGTTATGAAAGGGGGCATTCTACCCACTTTCGCTGCTTAACATCTTGACTTGTATGGTATAGTTTGATTAAATGACTATCCTGCGTTCACGAAAGAGTTAATAATGCAGAATTCCGAACACAAGAGGGAGGAAAACAGCAGGTAATCGATGTTGCACTAACTACTTCTACGGTGGTTTCTTTATCTAACAATGCGTGTAATATCGTCGATGGTTCTGCCGAGTTGACGTTAGGCCGACTGGACGAGATTATGATCGCTGAACAGGACGATATTTTGAGACGTAATGAAGCTCATAAGCGCTTCAAGGAGAAGTGTGCTGCTGTCTGGGAGACAAAAAATAACGAATATTAGTTTTGTTCATAGCTTCAATTTCGTCTTACAAACTTCCGCTTTAACTAAAAGAATAGCTGATACCTCAAATAAAGTGTATCATGAGCGGAAATTAGACGTACACTTAGCTATGCTTTCTTAAACCAACATCGTGGCGTTTGACACAGAAGAGCAAACCTATATTGCGAGGCCGTCTTCCCGACACCGCGTTGCGCGAATCCTTGCAAGTTGACCTGAGGGCAGACCTTAGGGAACAACACGCCAAGGCGACGTGTCGTGTCTACCGACTGTGTAGAAGTCCCACCGTATTCGCCATCCTGTCAGTATTTCCTCCTTGAGTATTTATCACGCTCCTTTGGCCCGACCTTCGCTCTCCAAAATTCAAGGCATACAGTAATTAGCCATAGTACATTGAAGTAAAGCACGAGTCGGTCGCTTCAACGGCTCGTCGACGAGGAAGTAACCTTAGGTTTATAGCTGGCGCTACTAACTGCATGCGGCGCATGCCTCAACGACAGGAGCAGCGTCGGCCTTCGACTGCGTAACTTTGGCTGCAACTCGAGCCTCTTCCATTTCGAAAATAGCTCGTCGTTTCGGAGTCAAAGTCAAATTTTCATAGTTTAGTGGCCGAGTGAGCAATATCGCTGATCTGTGTCTGACACGCGATAACGCAACGTAGGCAAATGCAACATTCGGTAAAGAATTGCAGTGAAAAATGATCTTCTTACACGTTAGTCCTTGCACTTTATGCACCGTCATCGCGTAAGCTAGGCTTAGTGGTATTCCTCTCCGAACCACACGTACATCACTATTCTTCTTTTCCCAGCTAATATCTCTCGGAGGGATGGGAATGATACCGGGAACGTCATCCAAAAACGAAGGGCCGACATAAATGTTAGTAAATTGAACAAGTACGATAGGTAACTCGCTGTCCGAGATGAACATGAAATCGTACACAACGCCGTTTGAGCCATTACAAAGTCCAGCTGACTGCTCAAGGATGTAAGTTTGAGTAACAGGAGCACCCACACATAATTTTAATTCTGTCCCAACAACTCTGTCTCTATCCGAATTCGGATTCTTAGCTTCAGTAACAAGGCTGCCATCAGTTCCAGGTGGTATATCACGCTGCCGGTGGAGGCGCTTTTGCTGAATGTGATGCAGCGATTTTATACGGACAACCGGTACTGTATTTGCCCGAAGGCATTCCTGATTTGCAACCTTGACATCTACGTTTCTGTGTGCAATATGCTTAGCTGTCTCCAATTCATTAGGGAATAGACCGTCTAAAATACACCGCGAGTTAAACAATGCAACGTTTTCTCGTGTTGGTAGTCCTTGCCGTGACCTCCTCAGTGCATTGAACCACTCCGGATCAGCGTTTCCTCGATTTTGACTTGTAAGAGTGCAAAAGATTCAATTTCTTCCCATATTTCTCTTCCTTTCCTGTGAAAGTTGTGTGCAACTTTGTGCATCGGTGTCGATAAGGAATACGGTACTACTGAGCAGAATCGTCTGTAAAAATTACGCCACGGCCACCAAATCGTTGATGGCGGTGGCTGGGCCATCTCTCTCTCATCCTTTCGTCGATCCAGTAGAGCATCCCGCACGAAATAACACTAACCACGTCAATTATAACTAAATGTACATCTTTAAAACGTTGTTGAAGTTTACTAAGCTTATGGGATCTTTTTTTCTGCATTGCGAGTGATGAATAGGGAACTGAAAAGGCCGATCTAGAGAAAGATGCGAATCCAAGCGCTGAACAAAGGGTTTGTCCGTCTATATTGAACGCTTCCGTCCCTTGATGAGCTAGGAGCAAAAACACGCTGCTTTGAACGGTTCGGCTCGCTAAACGCATATTGAACATCTTTTACAATATGATCTATCAACTAGCTCTTTCCGGAGCCACCTTCACCATTTATTATAAGTTGAATAGGCTTGCATTCTTTGCATTCTAGACTTGCATTTAGGCGTCTTCGAGACTGACGCATCGCAAGCGAGAACGGTATCCACTGAGACTCACCCATTGTCTCGTATAAGCTAGAACTATCATCGTACATGTCAACAGGGTATCTGTATGGACTACTATCGAGACCGTTATTTCTCAATACCATTGTTTTTTTTCCTTAACCCACGGCCTAACATATTTTTTTTAACAAACTCCCGTGCTCGTATTACATCCTCGGGCGTATAAGAGTGTTTCGATTTCCACTCAGTAGGGCGATTAACTAAGGGCGAGGTAGTAGCAGCTTCAACGCGATCAGGTTGCGCTGAATATATAAAGCTTTCATCGACGAAAACATATTCTGAAGGTGATAGATGTTCTAAGGTGTGCGAAGTGTTCGCTGGCTTCATTAGTTCTATATTATGCTGACGTGCAAATACGTTTGATTCCACCAATAATTCGTTGTCCAGACACTAATTTTGAGCATCAATAAATGCTGCGATACATTCATCTGTTCTAGGGAGTTCTTCCAATGAGCGCCAAGGTACATGAAGAAATAATTCTGCGTAACAAAAGTTGGGGTTTTGAATATCAGGCGCGATCCACGGAGAAATACGAATGACCTGAGGCGTTCCCCTTTTCTTACAGTTAATATATCCCTCTCCATCGGTCCTTTCCCAGTACATTTGGTTAGATCTGGCATTACTGACACTGTCTATCATGTCGTATTCCTCGACAAATGTTGCAAAAATCATGCTATTGGAAAGGCCACACACCGGTCGAGCCGCATAAGCACGCTCAATAGGCTCAACACGTATTCTGGAGTCAGACGAATCGCCTAATCTAGCTAGATTATACAATTCAAATCTTTCTACACGATAGTATCTCAAAGGGTGGCGCAAAACCTTTGCTCGCTTTACTGTTCTCGATTTTCCGTGAAGTGATAGCTCGCGCAACAAAATGTAGTATGCTTCCTGAGCGCTTACTTCTCTAATTGACAAACCGGCATTTGCAACACACTTCAGCAATGCATGATGAGGTAAACTAGGGTCACATCGTTTATTTGCACCAGCAATAACTTTCTTGAATCGAATAGTATCAGGTTCTGCTTTACTCACTTAGACTCCTGCATATTGTGCAGCGCCATACGCAATTCCTATCAATTGCATATCCATATTTGCTCTCCATGATGATAAAATAGCCAGCGAATAAATATTTATTGTTCGTACTTCTGGTTGTAGCTTAACTGTGAGAGATGGTGCTCCATCAGGTGCAATTTTTGCGTCAATCTCTGTGTGAGGTTGCAGCGCTTTAGGGTACCCAGAGCGGCACGCATTGCTTTTTTTTCCTACAGGGAGCTCCAGGGTAACATAACTGATGTTGCACCCGCCGAACCAACCGAGAAAGATCACATTCACTCGTTCCATGGGCAGGAGGTCTCATCACTAAGATGTCAATATTATTTTCTTTTTGCGTTGTGCATACTATGTAGTGCACTCATTGAGAGCCTGGAGCGTTTTTGAGGCATATTGCTCTTGCCTTCGTCACTCATGTCACTCACGAGAATCTCCTAGCGTAGTTGGGCTCAGTACCTGTTCGATTGGGACGCAGATTGGAGCGTGTGGGTGAGCACGAGCAATAGAGAGAACTTAATGAAGACACTGGGAATGTTTGGGATTGAGGAGGAAACCTCGCGGGTGACAACCCCCTCGTTATATACACCTAATGGACGTACAGCTAACAGATCGTCTACCGTATACTGAGACCAGTCACAAGCAGATTCAACATTAAGAGCAGTGAGCTGGCGGAGCTCGACACACCATCGTCATAATATTAATGTCTTCATTTCGAACTGCTACCGGTCACCAGTTCGACAAACACGAAACCTGCAATAGGGATGACGCAGGAGTATAGCATGACTTCGTTGACACCGTCATGCTCTATATCTATCACATACTCGTTGCGCAAGTTCAGCCCTTGCACGACTCCCTGTAGCACCCCATCTACTACACCATTGCACGGCGTTATTCACAAACTCAGCACTCAAATTCAAAACGTGCGCACTCAAAATCAAAACCCTGTCATAATTACTACCTTTAAGAAAGTGAGTACCTGACATATCTGATCGAACTCGTTACGCGCCAACTTGCATGTCCTCGAAACGAAGAGCGCGCTGATGGTGGGGTAGGGAGTGGCAAAACGCATTATTGCACAGCTCAGGAGTCACGATCTTTGCGAAGAGTGGATCTACTGCGAGCTCCAGGAAGCCAGCGCGATGCCCCGTGATTGTCACTCCATCGGGAACTCTTAGAATGGCCGGGCGCTGCCGCGCGAGAAAGCGCTCCACTGCGCACTTGTAGACAGAGAATACGTTCTCTATAGGGTTTAGCATAGGCGAGTGTGGTCCTAACTTGAGCAACTCGGCGTCTTCGAACTCTTACTCTTTGAAGACTGCCTCGGCGCTGCTATGACACGGAGCGTTGTCGAGGACCAGCACGACCTCACTCAGCGGTGTGGATGCTTGGATGTGGCGCAAAAACCGCCTAATTAACTCGTTCGCCAGATCGGCGGTGAACTATCCGAACTGCGACTCTTGGTAGGCAACTCCCGTACTGGAGATAACAGCAATAACATGGATGTTTTTACCTTTGCTTGCCACGCTTGTCTGCACAGCCCTTTGGCCATCCGCGTCCGCACGAGCACCACAAGTTGAAGTTTGTTTCATCTAAATAAAACACTTCCTTGTTGTTCGCTAGGGTCGCATAGAAGTCCACGACGTAGTCGTACCGCTTTTGCTTGTTGATGGGGCTGTTGCGGTTAACAACATCGCGGTGCAGCTTTTTGAGCGTGAAGCTGCGTCCGTCTAGTGCTCGACGCACTGTCTCGCCGTTGACGCTCACGCCAAACCTTTGCTCGACAAGCTCTGCCATCTGGACGAGCGTTAATTCCGGGGTCGTGGCAAGCTCGCCGAGCAAATAGTCGACGTAAGCGTCAACCAGCTTCTTGCTTGAGCCACCGCGCTGCTTGTGCTCGCCGCTCCAGTCGCCGGTGTCCATGGCCGTCTTGATCCAGCCCCACGCTGTGCGTTCATTGATGTTGTGAAGCTCCACGACAGCCTTCCAGTCCTTCGCTTCCTTAGCGACACGCAGAACACATGCCCGCACTTCAAGCGAGTATCGCTTGTAGTTAGTTGCGGGCATGGCACCAGAATGAAAGTGAAATCATCGACGCCACTGCACCAGGAGTTGGCGCCAAAACTTCCCGCCAGTTTTCGACGAGCCTCGGCCAACCAACATAGTCTACAATAATACATAACTGATTTGATATAAATTCATGCAGGTCTTTTTGATTTTGAGTGCGCACGTTTTGAATTTGAGTGCTGAGTTTGTGAATAACGCCGTGCGATGGTGTAGTATCATGTAGTCGTATAGCGAAGTCGATACTGCCCAGCTCTACGGACAGTCTTCTGTCCATGCAACCAACAAGCATACTACGAGGCAAGGTGAACCACTGCATCGTTCTCCCTTAGATTACCACGTACTTCGTGGTTCAAGTTGTCTCAATGAACGCTTCACCGCCGAGCTATACTCATGCACGTCGTGCACTGCTACGCCTCCGTCTTGGCTAGCCATTCGCTAGTAGAGGAGGACGCGGAGCAGGAGCTTCCCGGCCTACACAATCTGCGTCGGTTAGTACGGAGCCACGCTGGCTACAGGGATGCTTGATATAGTCCTTACCGCGGTCGATTCAGCTAGGGTCACGGGTAGCGTGACCATGGCGTCCATCCAAGTAAAGATAACACTGAAGTTAGGCAACCCCAATTTACTACTCTTATTTAATGTATCAAGTATCAGGGTACACTACCCTACTATTAGTAGTAATCGATGGCCCACGGTGCACGCAATTCTTCTAGAAAAAGAAGGATTTTGAGCTAACTTGAACCTCGGCGGTTTGAAACGGTCCTTCACAGTCAAAATAAAAATAGCCCTCGCTATAGCAACCGTTCGCACATTCATTGAGGAAGGCCCACCTGACGTATCTGTTTACTCCCACCACAGCGACTGACCAGTCGTCGTGCATGACTACTAAAAAGAGGTATTTTTGCAATTTTTTTACCCCCAGGAAACACAATGATAGATATGAACCCTGCCTCTTCCCAATACCTCAATAAGAAAGAGTAAAAGAAGTAGTAAATAAGAGGTGCCTAATTATAGGGGGGCTTCGCCCCAATACTGTGTTTGCAAATAGTTTGTTAGTGTATTGCAAAAAAAAAACTAACACGTTGGTGGAGTTATTAATAGGTTATTCTCGCTTAACAGGGTCCGCGTATTGTATTCGCCCATCACAGTCAGCCGATTGCATTTCAATGGCAAGTTTGCCAAAGTAGGTTAGTGAGTTCTTTTAGTAGTTCCGGTCGAGCTAGAGTACAGTAAGGAATAGAATCGCGCTCCTAACGCGCTCAGCAGCAAAGCAGACGACGTAGCTACCGTAATGAGCCAAATAGAATCAGGCAGAGCAATCGGTGAAGGTGAAATCATGAATCGGTTCGCCTCGAATTGTTTTGAAGCATAAACATACAAACATGTTTGCAAACCTCGATTACAGCTAGTTAGTTAGTGTGTAGTGAAACTCGCAAACATGTCTGCGGAGTACACTAGGTAGAGTACATGTAAAAGAAAAAGGATATATCACCTCAGCCCTGTTGAAGTTCAGCCTACAGTGGTCTCTACTAGAGAGTCTCTACAATATATTTAGTTCCGTCCTCTGGAGCAGAATTTGTCACTTTTCCTTTTTCTAAATTTGAAAAACGAACTAGTTGCCTCGCCAGGATGTGGAGGAATTTCGGAGGATAAACAGCGGCTAGAGGCGACGAAGTTGCCAGGAGTTATCAATGTCCAACTTTGAGTGGCTGAACCACGCACAACGTCCGTTATAAAGCTCCTTGAATTCTAGGTTCGCATGATTTGTGCTATTTCGCCGTGCAGCACTTCAGTCAGATAAGTACCGAGATTTAGCATTAAAGTACCAACAGTATGCAAAATTATGATTGGATAGTTCACTATCCGCTCAGCAAATTGCCGAGCCCACTCTGTAGATAGCAGCTCCCGAGTCGAAGGAATCAACCGATGAAGTTTCCTGGAGCTGCAAATCCATTGATGTTATAACTTTTGTCATTTGCACTAACGGTGGAAGATGCTCCACCGGTAGTGCAAATTACAAAAGTGATGGGACACAGTGAATAGGCAGCAATATGCATAGATAGGGCAATTACACGAGAGAATACGAGGTTGTTTGCCCATGGATGTCATGCTTTACTTTACTACTTGTAGGTCTCACTGAATGTGCTGGCGGCCAGTAGAGGGTCTACAGAAGGCAGCGCTGCGAGGTTTGACGCCTATAGAAAACTAGCACCCTTTTACGGCCTACAATGATCCTTCGCGCTGATGTCTGGTGCTATACTGTATGTGCATGTGTGTTGAGGTTGCATATAAGCTAGTTTGAACAGCACCGTCGAGGTTGCCGCTCGCGAGAGCAGTTATGGAGTTTGCACTACGTGGGTAATAGTGGAGCCTCGTAGTGAATAATCGGCCTCTATTCACTACGATTCTCCCGTAGTGCACAATCATTTTTTCCGTGCTACTTTATGGCTACTTTTTGGTCCCGATCATTTTTTTGTAATAGTGTAATTTCTTGTCATTTTTGCGTATTTAGGGCGTTTACATGTATTTTAATGTTAACCCTTTCAGAAGACATGAATCTGTCCGATTGAAAAAAAAGCAACGTTATTTTGAAAACTCACTTGTTTTATGAAAGTATTCGGATCCACGTCAACTTGAATTTTCAGCAATTATATCACAGTTGGCTCGCCCCATGCTGCGCTCACTACCGTTTTGCCCGGGTGTACAGGGGTATCGCGCACGGCTTTTAGGAAAGACTCGCCAACACCGTCTGCATGTGGACAGTTGAAGACCACGCCATATTATACACACCCGAGTTTTCATTATTACGTGGACTACACGATAGCTTGGTAGCAAACACAAATTCATGTTGCACGAACGTTGACCCAGTCGACGACAAATTAATCCTCGTTGAGCTTCCCATATAGCTAGCTTACGCTACCTAATACCGTTTCAAGTTTGGCGTTTACTACATCGAAGTACACTGTAAAGCTTACAATGGAGTGATTCCCGCAGCCGTTTGAAACCGTTTAAACCCTAAACCACTGGCCTTTTTCATATCCCTTAACTCGTTTGACTTGAAGTCTGTAAGCCCTCCCCCTCCCCCTCCTCTATCCCTATCCACGTGATATACTGTACATGAAACTCGTTTACTTGCTGCATGTACTGCTTTGCCTCAGTTCGTAATCCTTATTGTCAAAGTACGAGATCTTTCAGATTTGGCAGAGAATATTGACACAACATGGGAGGATGGATGTCATGGAACTGCAAATTTCCAAAATTGGAGTCGACAGGAATTCTATCACCCTTAACCCAAACCAACCCTTTCTGCGCATTATCCCTACAGGGCTGAGTGGGATTAGGCCACGCTTGGTCCTGGGTTAAGCCCGCGTTCTGCGCACATGGGTCTTAAACCACAGGCATAGATTCGTATTGCCGAGCAAGTAGGCTTCCACCCCCTCCTGCCGGTTTCGTACATAAGGGGGAAGAATAGGCTGCCATACAAATCCCAAGTAATTCATTTTTTGTCAAAAGTCACACTCTTTCAGCTTTACACCCTTCGCTCTAATTAGTCGTGCTTTCGAAATTAGTCGTGCATTGGCGCTTTAGTGACGTCACAAATCTGGGATCTTTTACAAATCTCGTCAATTCTCACCAAAAAGACCAGTTTTGGACAGATCTCGACGAAACCTTTATTCTAGTATGATTGAATTGAAATATGGACCGGTAATTTCACAAAACGGGCAACTGAAATCATCAGATTTTGGGCTCCAATCTAAAAACCATAATTAGTCATGGCACGACTAATTAGAGTGAAGGGTGTATTCCTTTGAACTTGAAAAAGGCAGTTTTGACTTGGTGCGGGAATCGCTCCAATTTGTACATTGGTCTTCAAATCCCCAATATGCAAGCAAGGACCGATCCGCAGTACATACGTAGTACACTGTAATCAATAGGTTATTACTCCTCCAAACAGGAATAAAAAAAATTCAAAGTCAAGCTTGATTTTGTAAACATTTTCGGGAATATGCAATATTCCCTCAAACCCCTCAGTTGTCAAAACGAACTCAAAACCGGCAATATTTCAATTTCTGAGGTGCTTAGCTATGAAGAAAATCACAGTGTACAGGACGACTTATGCTCCGTACAGTGTTTCCTACTCAATTCTTTAGAGCGTGCGCTACATCCTCGTACTAATCTATTGAGCATCCAAGCTGCATTCGCACGAAGAAATTATCCATTCTCATTAGGTGTTCTTTTATAAACTTGGGAACGCTTCTTCGATATACCAGTTTGTTTCCGGAGAGCTGAAGTGCATTTCGTTCGATATTAACTACACGTCCCGTCTCGGTAACATATCAAGTTTAATTTCGGGAACCCCGAAGCTGATATCGGGGTCCTCACAAGACATACAATATTCTGCCATGGTATTAGTGCGGGAATCGTATCGTTCTGCTCTTTGGCGCGCTCAGACCTAGCGGAATCATTCACATCTGGAGGAATGATAAGCAAAAAATTGCCTCGCTGGACTAACCCTTAAGCAGCGTCGGACTCAGTCGCGTCTGAATCGCTCTATCAAGTGGTACATGTATACCGTTATTGATCTATCATTATGCTTACCCTGCTATAGGGAATCCCTTAGATACGAATAAATAGTGGGTTCCTGACGCTATGACTACTGAGAGGATTGTCTGTACAAAGTACTTTACCGGCTCGATCCAGTAACCGTATCCCGCTGGGATACGTCACGTATCATACGTGTAACTGGATCCCCAGCTCAGATCCAATAAACGTAAGTACATGTAACATAAAGTAATACAAGTACATGTAAACCACACCTGTCAGTGTTATATATACAGGTGTAAAAAGTTTCGTTGCCAACACCAGTATATAAATTGTTTGCAAAGTTTTGTACTTTTACTCGGTAAAAAGAATTCTGGCTGCTAAATGCAAACATGTGGGGATTTTAAACAATCTGATGTGAATATCTTATAAATGTTATAATAGTATTAATACTAAGTGGGGTGTCACCTCTATACTTCAAGAAATCGCACTTTTTCTTTTATGGTTTTTACGGTGTAGGCAAACAAATACTGATTATAATCGTATGAACACCCTTTTGAAAATCCCCAAAGTATCCCTTTTTGTTCAAGGGGGTACGATTTTGAAAATACATGTACTCCCCGGGGACATGTCTGGGTGTATTAGGCGCACAGCTGTGGTTTACATGTATTTGCTGTGTGCGTAAACGCCAAATCCGAAGATATACAGCCGGTTGAGTGCCTCCGGAGGCCAACTATTTAAGTACAAGCAGGTATGCTTGCTGGCATCATCACTCTGCAATTCACGCCAAAGGCACCAGGATGGTCATTTGGACTAGTCTGCGCCTTCTCCGCCTTGTACTGGCAATCGCGATCGTCCTGCTTGGGGTTAGCAATGGCATCACGGCCGCCCACGCGATCGCCGAGACAACCACGGCCGAGTCTAACTTGATCCACGGGGCAGTGCGCAGCTATCATGCGGCGACTCGCGAGTTGTCAGATCAAGACTCCGATGAGGACAGAAAAGGAGGTCGAGGCGGAGGTGGTGGTCGGGGTGGAGGCGGTCGGGGTGGAGGCGGTCGGGGTGGAGGCGGACGATGGACAACTTACTATTACGGAGGCGGAAACCCAAGCCTTGGGCTAATGAACACGAACGGCGTCACGCGTTACAAGGAGAAGAAATGCAATCGATTTACGAACTGGTTTAAGCGGCTCTTTAACAAAAAGATCAAGAAATGCCCGAAGAAAAAGGAAGAAGACTCGCGTCGACTTCGAGGTTAATCACCGAGTGAACCGAACGCAATGACCTAACTCTCGAAATCCATTACCCAAGTACTCGGTGTGTCATTTGCTTGTTGCTTTGATCGCTGGTGGAAAAGTAGGAAGTTAACTTTTGACAAACTAAAGAACACCCAAATTGTTGTCGAATATCACATGAAAACATCTCTCAAGTAGAACATCTCTTGGCGCACAGTTCGCAATTTGCACTCCATAACCTGCAAACGCCTTTTCTCGTCGAAACCATCGATCCATTTCGATTAATCTACGGCTTCGAAAGAGTTTAGTGCCTCCACGACTCCAGGATAAAATGATATGTTTGGTCAAGGAGAGCACGTGGTTATCGTACCGGGCCCCGGTGCTCCCAAAGCCAACCAGGAAAAAGGAAAGTAGCATTTGTATTACTTCTAAGTATGAAATAACGTTAATATACTGAAGTATGACGGTACTGCAAGTGCCTGTGTCATTCTTTTTTTTAGAGTGCTGAAAAATGCGAGTGGAAGATTGATTCATCTCCTTTTTTTTCGTTTTCGTGGGTCGACCGGCTCACGGTTTCACTTGATCCCACCCTGTTCGTGGGAGGCCCACAGTACCTCTGCTCTTGAGCAATGGAAACTTCTGATAGCCAGTGTCAGCGAGGTCATTGTGACTCGCCTCACTCCGTTGATTATCTTCATTTATGTTTCGATAAAAGTGAGATAACAAAGCTACGGTAGTGCGTTGTTTGTACCGGTACTACACAGCAGCGTTATATTGAAACAGAAGAGATCAGAAAACTGTAACAAACTGTGCGCTTTCTCCAAATTTGGAATTTGTTGCGCGACGGCAATGACTTCATGTGTTACGATTGTCTTCGTTTCATCATTGCTAGATTGCGTTACAGGAAAGTTTCACGAAGGAAGCGCCTAGAACACTGTAGTGCATCGAAGAATCCCCTCTAACACGTTTACAAGTGCTTGCTACGGCTTTGCGTCTGAAGCTCGAAGGCGACGCGTGTATTCTTCCTTTTTCTTTGGGCACTTCGGGATCTGTTTGTTGAAGAGCCGCTTCCACCAGTTCGTAAATCGATTGCATTTTTTCTCCTTGTAATGCGTGACACCGTTTGTGTTCATTAGCCCAGTGCTCGTGTGTGTTCCGTACACGTGACCCCCTCCGGTTGCTGTGTACCCTCCTCCCCCTCCATCTCCTACTCCTCCTGTAGTTACGTGGCCTCCTCCACCTGCAACTCCGTGCCCACCACCACCACCACCACCTCCTCCGCCATGCCCACCACCACCACCACCTCCTCCGCCCGTCCCCACCACCACCACCTCCGCCGTGCCCACCACCACCACCTCCTCCGCCGTGCCCACCACCACCACCTCCTCCTCCCCTTCTTTCCTCTAACGCTGCGTCTTCGTCAGACAGTTCTCGAGTAGCTACCTGAAGGCTGGGCACCGCGTCATGGATCAATGTCGATTTCGCCGTGGTTGTCCGGGTGATCTCGTTGGCGTTGGCTGAGATGCCACGACTGACAGCAACCACGGTGAACGCAGCAGTCAGTACGAGACGAAGCAAGTGCATCCTACTCGTTGACCAGTTGTATGGATAGGTGAAAGAGTAAATTGCGGATTGATCCCGAGTTGGAAGTCCCCGCACTGCGGCAGTTGGAGCACGTCAGCCTGACAGCTGGCACACCGGCTCGCATTATTTAATATCTCCAGCTTTGAAGTTTACCAAAGAGTGCTCACAGACGATTCTCTCAACAATGATACAGACAATCCTCTCGGCAGTGATAGCTTCGAGAACCACCACATTATCATAAACTGGAGTTATCACAATCCAGAGTGTACCAGTCCGATGGTACAATCTGATCGTTGGTCACTGTTGTATGTAGCCGGGCGGGTCGAACGGTGCCATTCGAACGCTGCGGTTCGTTCACGAATGAGTGGGTGTGGGCATGCTTTGGATGCGTCCGTAGCTTCATGGCTAACCGTGCTTGGTAAGCTGAGGAGGCCCGTCGCTCTCACTTCTGCAAACTCAACACCAAGGCCACAATGCCGCCGACCACTCTTCCCCCCCCCCCCCCCCCCCCAAATAGTCTCTCCAGCGCATAGCAGCTGCAGATATGCCGCCACCACGCCGAGAACCCGTCGATCAACCAGACAAAGGCGCAAGCAGCAAAAATCAATGCCGGGCTGCACTGCACTGCCATCATTCTGCTTACGGTTCATTTCCATAGTTAACTACCTTTGTTTAGTGATATGCCAGATTTCCTTTTCACTAACCACTAACGAGAGGACTGAGGGATATTTGACCTGCGTTTGTATACCGTTGACCCACCTTCTCCCCCTGTCTGAAGTGTATCACTATTTGGGATATCACGGTCGAGAGGGTTGTCTGTTGGCATCACTGGGAAAACCGCACGCCGGCTGGCATCACTTAATATCGCCAGCTTTGCAGTTTACACAGTAGTACCAAAGAGTGCACAATGTGCGTGAACAAGTACTGTAAGCATACTGTGAATGCTCCTTATCCTCCACAGACGATTCTCTCAACAATGATAGGATTATTAACTCGCAAATGCCTGTATGAGCCCGCCGTTTCTAGCAGATTTGTACGGTAGTCCAAAATTTAATGGATCCGGTCTTTATGAACGCATGTATAATTATACATAATCGGAAAGCTCGATGCACTATGAAATGATCACGGCTAACCCCGAGTACATACGCATTCGTGGTAGAACACAATTCCTCGCTGAAAATGATGCCTCCGGCATCTACGGTTGATTTTAACCTCAAACTTTATATGTCTTGTTGTCTTTCAAAAGTATCATTACGGATTAAACTTCAAAACCAAGCGAGCTATACTGCGTTGTAGTGGACTCGTTTTGACGGTTTTAGCACCACGAAAAGGCAAATACCAAAAAAAACTTGTGAGCGTCGGCGCGAGATGCTTCTAAAAAAACACACTGCACTTTCGAATGGTGCTGTCGGTGGCTCTAAAAGCACACCAAAACATTGTCAAAAGTCAAACTCAAGGTTTGCCGCTGGAAATACATGTATTCAGAGATCTGGCTTCATTTGAAAATGTCACCAAGTTAGTGAACCTCCTAAGGCTGCAGCAACCTTTCCTTCATCGTTCGTGGCGGTCTTCGCTGCGATACGTGCAGTGGCGCGCTCTCGGCGCTTCCTCTTGATCTTGGCAGTCTTCTCCACCATCGCCGCTGTCGGGGCAGCGTAGAGGTCGTCATTGACGAATTCCTTCGGCACGTAGGGCTTGATCTTGGCGTTCATGTCGACCATCTTTTCTGGATTGCGCTCTCTGTCCGTTGCGCTTGGGATGCTTTCCCACAAAGCCCTGAAGTCTTTCAGCGTGTGAAGCGGCGAGCTTGAAACGATAGCCATGGTAGGCTCGCTAGTGGGGCGACGTCGACACACAGCGACGCCAAGGTTCTTACGCAATGGTACTTATCAGCGAGATCGGCTGTTCTTCCTTGCAGTGTCAGTGTCGCTGTCAGGGGCGGAGTCGCCCTCCAGCCAGTCCGGATCGCTGTCAGTCGCCATCGTCCAGGTGTCCTTTTTTTGTGGGGGGACTTCTTTTGCCGTTTTCTCGAAAGCAATGAACCACCCGATTTCACCTCGCCCAACTTCAGAGGCCTCTAGCGAAAACCTAAAAAAAACGCGTAATGATACTTTTGAAAAATAGGGTCTCAAGGAGATATTATCTCCTTCATTTGCCCCCCCCCCCCGTAAAGACCCTGCGGGTTCTTACAGGCATTGCATGTTAATATATTATAACATGAGCGAGAGCTCGCTACGCCTGCTCACAAACTTTTGAGTGTCAGCAGCCGTCAATTGTATTACTTTCAGTTATATTGGTCATCCAATCAGAAGTCCGCAAAAGCGTAACATAACAGACGGAGACGGGAGCCGGCATCCAGATCCTTATTGGCGACAGCCTCATAGTGAAAGCAAGTGTTACACTCTGCGACAGGTTAGATCGCTCATCACCATAGTAAAACTAAGTAAAGTGTACCAGAATGATGATACGATATACATGCTATGACCTCCGATTTGTATGGAGGATGATGGTGCTAGCACCGACGCTGCGTTGACATCCTGTCGAACTTCCAAAGCTGCATATTGAGCCTCTTCGTACCTCCTATGATCACTAAGGACCATATTAGGGGTAGTCAACTTTGCGTTCAGATTGATTTTCAGATAGAAAAATGCCGCTCAAAAATATTTCATTGGCTGAAAAGTTTCCGGCTTCCATCTGTTTCAGATGGCGACACAGTAGTTAGATGGCGATCTGAAATGAGTTGATATTCCCGACCCTGTGATAGGCTAATAATCGCCGTCTGAAAACCTATCTGAATGCAACTCGGACTACCTATTGTAGGAGATATATGCATCTGGCTATCATACCCGAGGACTAGTTGAGCTCACCATGAAGGTGTCGGTACATTCTAATATTATTGTAGGGCAAATGCTTGGAGAATGGAAAGGAGGTCTTAGCCGGCTTGTGGGGACCATCGTGGTAGAAATCGGGCCACACCCTGGGTATGATGGCTATCACCATCGAACGCAGGTAGAAGTATCTGCCGACCGCAGAACTGCCTGTTTTAATCGTCTTCCGGGTACTTCTGCAACATTTCGTCGATCACGTAGCCTGTGAGTTACGAGAAGACAACACGGAGCTTGTCGTACGGAAAGCTGAGCCTCGAATAAGCAAAAAATGTCGCGCGCTCCCCAAAAGCCGGGTTGGGCCGAGTGGCTGCGGGGTCTTTTTAATAGAGCGGGCTCGTGTAGATGCCGGCGGATATGGGTGCTGAACTTAAACGTCTAACAAAGATAAAAATGAAAATCCCCCTTGTTAGTGTGTTCCTCTTGCTTGCTAGCTTCCGGGAAGAAATACGACTGAGAACGCAACAGCGAATGTCAGAAACGCGCCGCACAGGCTCCATATGCATGACACCTCTTCCAAAATACTCACCAGGCACTCTCCAGCACGCCTTCCACCCCCACGCGTGACACTCCCTCGCCTCTGACCTTGCAGTGAGTCCGTTCTGCGAGCGTGCCTTCTATCCTTCACGTCGCCTCACCGGCGACACCGTTTGCAGTCCAGCGAAGAGCGTACGTCGTCTCTCCTGGCGCATCTCCGGCTTCGCACGAGCCCACCTCGGGTCATCAAGCGAGAAGCTCTTCTTCAACTGGCTCCGATCACTAGGCCATGTGGGCCACTCCATATGTAGCCATATCTTGAGCAGCCATAGCCGAGGGCACTTGCACCCAGCACCCGGCCAACCTGCCGGCGTCCCACCCGGACTCGGGACACTTTCTCCGGAGGCTCAATTGTCTGTCCTGTGCTACTGCTGTCCTTAGATATCTGACCCTGTAATCGATCCCAAATTTGGAGCCTCTATGGGCTTGGGAACCTGTTTTATCCGCGATGACATCCTTCCGATTTCTTCGGACGTCGTTACTACAGTTCGAAAGGTACCTATTAACAGCTCAGTTCGCACGGGAAAATTGGTAGTCATATAAGGAGCGCCTGCACTTACGAAGGTTCAGCTAGAAATGTGTGGCTGTACTAGAGGACCGCTTCACCAGCAAAACAGAAATATGTGACTGTAAAAATATTTCAGTTTTAATTAACTCTTAAAAAGAAATAAGTCACACAAATAATTCTGATTGTGATTTAGTCAAGCACTCATGTAAGGGAATCACGGACAAATCAAAGAAATTTTTCGTTTCTTGTAAGCTGTCGCAATGTATGTATAATGGATGTCAGATGCGTTTGGACGCAAGAAACGAAAGCCAATCAGTCTGCTTTCAGAAGAGTAAGGAACCGGCTTGCACAGCTTGTAGGTGGTTAGAGATCCATCTAAACAAGTGCAAAAAATAACAGTGTTGGATGTTAGATTGAACTCTATTCATGGGTCGTGCCAGACCTATGCCTTCGTGTTGCCAGCTTTGCGCTCCTGAAGTTTGCGCAGGTACTGTTTGCGCTTGGCTTGCTCTTCCTTGTACTCCTGCGTTCGACGTCGCTTAATTGCCTCAAGCTCCTCGAAAAGCGCCAAGGCCACATTCTCTTGGAGGTCCAATGACCAAGCCTTCGTGCGTAGATGCGTCGTCAGCTGGTGCAAAATGTCCGCGTTTTCTTCACGATACAGCGCGGCTACGACGCTATGCAGGAATTCCCACAGATTCAACGGTGCATCGTCGACGCCATCACTGCCAGGAAGATGCGCCATGTCTACAATTGTCAGGAAGAAAGCACCCAGCTCCGTCTCCAGCTCGGTGGGCGCCGTCTGTTCAGGTCCTGGCATCGTCGTCGACAACAAGGGCTTCTGCGTGAAAAACTGCTGCACCAGTTCCAGAAACTCCAGCGTCTCTGCGTCCTCCGGCTCCGTCTCGAAGCCCAGCTTGCGCGCTACCTCCACGTTCTGCTTGACCTGTGCAGCCGCGTTAATACGTGCACGCAGACGGCTGACAAACGTCCAGCGCGTGGCCGATTGGAACGGAGGGCCGCGCACGGACGCACCCGGCGCCAAGACATCCACAGGCGGGAATACACGGCTGCGTGCTAGCGATGATTCAAGACCAACGTAGTCATCAACAAGCGACGCCACACGTTCCTGAAACTCTGACGGGATCTCCAGGCTGTCCGGGGCATCCACGAGCACGAACGATGTGAGCGATGGACCTGTCTCCTTCCTTGTGGCACCTCTGAATTGAGCCGAGCGTTCCATCAGCACGGCGTGCGCGCTGAGGCTGATCTGAGCGGCACGAGGTAGACGCAGCGCCTGCACCAGGCCCTCAACTACTGTCGTGTGTGTAGCCAAGTCGTCGTACACCACGACACTTCTAGGAGACCTGCCGTTGTACATCAAGAACTCGGCCACCGCGCAGCCCGTGAACGGCGCCAAGTACTGCAGCACGAGCGAGTCACGGTCGCTTGAAGCGATGATCGTCGTGTGTTCCAGTGCTCCCGTGATCCTCAATGCATCCCGAATCTGGTGAATCCTCGATGCGCTCTTACCAACGCACACGTAGATAAACTGCGGCGGCACATCTCCGTGGGCCTTGGCTCTAGCTACTTGGTGTGCGATCACGTCCAGCGCCACGCGCGTCTTGCCCGAGTTCCTCGGTCCCAACACTCCAAAGCGGTGTCCGTGGGCCATCGGATGCAGACAGTCCACAGCCAACAAGCCCGTCTCGAACGGAGAGCGCAGCGGTGCGCGTGTCATGAGGCCAGGCACGCTCTGTGCGCCCCACGTGACTTTGACGCGGTCGTTGGCTGCCTTCTCCTCCTGTTCTTCCTGCTCGCCCAGCTGCACGGGCCGGCCAAGCGGGTCCACGACGGCGCCAGCGAAGGCCGCGACGCTGCCGGGGATCTCGAGCTGTTCGCGTTGCAGCGTCACGTCCATACCTTTTCTCACGGGGCTCGCGTTGCTGACGTTCAGTAGCGCTACGTGCACCACCTTCTTCTCCATAAAGAGCACGAGTCCCTGGCTCAACGACTGGCCCGAAGCATCCGAGACGTCCACGACGCTGCCGATGGTAGCGTGACGCAGCCCCGAGACGCGCGCCAGCCCGTTCTGCACACCCATGACTACGCCACTGATCGGAAGCTCGGCCTGCACTGTGGATAGTGGCTCGTCGGTAGTCGGCAACAACTCCTCCTCCTCAGCGAGCTTCATGAAGTCCAGCATCTGCTGGGCTAGTGCGGCTTCCGAGTCGTCCGACGCGTTGCGGCGCCCACCCGCCAGAGCTGCGCTAGACGCGTGGAAGTCGCGGACGGAGAAAGAGGAGACGCATAGTGACGTAGATTTCGTGGCTGACAAGCTCTGCAACACGCGCTGGTGCGTGCGCAGGGCTCGAGAGATGGCCACCTGGCCGCTACGAGCTGCTTGCATGGATTGCTGTTGATTGAAGGGAGGAGGTCCTTTTGGACCAAATGACTAAATCTGTGTGAAACAGAGACATACGAGCAGCTTAGAAATGATTACTTTGGACAAAATATTTAGGTTGAACTTTCGTTTTGAAAAAATACTTTGTTTAAAAAAAGAACAAGCACGTTTTTTCGGAAACGCTTTTTTGAAGCTTGCACTTTTTCGTACAACGCGTTTTCTTAAATGTACTACAGTCAACGACGGAAAAAGCCGGCAGAGGCAAAAGCCGGCATAGTTGTGCAATGCACAATCCTAAGTGTTCAGCCAATCAGGTTTGCTCATTTGACTTGGTCTTTGTATTCCATTCGTATTTGAGTGTTTTCTATGTCTTTACGTATGTTTTATGATCAATTTAGTGTGTTTTATGTCAGGACATCTTCTGATGCGTATTGAGGGTTATTGAGGGTTGCTGGTTTTGGGTACTGTGTACCAGTTGTCCCCATTAACCGGTTAACCCGAACCGGTCCAATACGATCCCGCGATGATTACGGTACGTTGTTTACGCTACCGATGATTAGACGAGTAGGATGATAGGACGAGTAGGATGATTGGACGAGTACAGAGTGTTGGTGATTGGATGCACCAAATGATTGGATGCAGACTAGGTAGTGAAGATAGTGTAAGCTCCGATCAATCAATCACTTTCGAATCTTCCTTCTTCAGCTCAAGTGGTCTTCGCTCCGGTCTCCGCACCAAGTGCAGAACTCCCTCAGCTCAGCCCAAGCCTCACTCTAGACCTCAACACCGTTATCAGGTTATGAGCCCAAGCACCATGTCCTCTGCCCAAGACGCCTCGACCAAGGTCACCATTGACAAGTTCAACGGTGATAACTGCGCGACGTGGAGCCGCTACATGCGTGGCGTGTTCCTGACCAAGTCGGTGTGGCATGTGGTGAACCGCGAGACGACGCCAAGCTTCACGGACTCGCAGCCCAAGGACGACTACGTCAAGTCGAACAACATCGCGTTCGGCCTGATGCTGCTCCACATGGATGCCGACTACCATCACGTGGTTGACAACTGCGAGGAAGCGTGGGCTGCATGGACGCGCCTGAAGACGCTGTACGGTGGATCGCAGAAGGCTGGGCGCATCTATCTGAAGCGCCAGCTCTTCAGCATGGAGATGTCGGAAGGCGGCAATGTTTTGCATCATTGCAACGAGGTCCTCAACATCAGCGCCAAGCTCAGCAGTATCGGCGCCAAGATGGAGGACGAGGACGTGGCGATCTGCTTGCTGCGCAGTCTCTCCAAGAGCTACGAGAACGTCGTGCTCAACCTGGAGATGAGTAATGCAGAGCTGCGCTCGCAAAACGTTGTGAAGGTGCTCACGAACGAGCACATTAAGCGGCAAGGCGAGAAGACGGCGACGGTGAAGACTGAGAACGCGGCCAAGGCGTTCAACACCGACCGCGAGTCTCGCCAATGCACGTACTGCGGGAAATTGGGGCAATTAATTGACAAGTGCTGGACCAAGCAGAAGGACGAGAATCGGGGCCCAAGACGCGGCGGCAATGGCCGTGGGCGCGGGGCCAACAACATCCAGTGGGGAAACGACAGCGACGGCTACGACTACGATTACGACTACGATCGAGTGGCGTTCGGGGTTTCCCTGGAATGTGGAGTTTCGACGGGCAAGAATGTGTCCGGGATGTGGGCGGTCGACAGCAGTGCCACGCACCATATCTGCAACGACAAGTCCAAGGTCGCCAATTTGATCGAGCAAAATGAAGGCGAACTTTCGGTGGCCGACGGCAACAAGGCGGCCATCAAGGGTGTGGGAACCATCGTGGAAAGAGTGGTCCTGCCCAACGGCGACGAGCGCGAGATCGAGATCAAGAACGCGCTATACGTGCCGAACATGAGCAAGAATCTGCTTTCAGTACCGCAGATCAACAAGCATGGAAAGTTCCAAGTGGTGTTTGACGGCACTGATATGCACGTTTCGCGCAAAGACTCGAATCAAGTGGTGGCGACGGCGGATCTCGTGGATGGACTCTACTGGCTTCGCACACCTCATCGATCAGCAAATGCGGCCACAAGTGGAAGGACGGTCGACCTGCACGCGCGGATGGGTCACGCTCCAGTCGAGGTTCTTCGCAAGATGGTCGACAACAATATGATCAAGGACGCGAAGGCACCTTCCAAGTCGAGTGGACCAAGTCTGTGTCGCGGTTGCCAGCAAGGGAAGATGGTCCAAAAACCGTTTCCAAGCAACCGTGACAAGCGTCGTTACGACACGTTCGAGTTGCTCCACTTCGACATCTGCGGACCCATGGAAGAAAACTCACTTGGTGGCAGCAAGTATCTGCTACTGATCGTGGACGAAGCCAGCGGATGTATGAAGAGTTTCTGTCTGCGTGCCAAGTCGGAAAGCGAAGACTGCATCAAGACGTACATCATGAAGGTGCAGAAGCAGTTCGGCAAGAAGGTCAAGTTTGTGCGGCACGACAGAGCTCGTGAGTTCGCTACCAACTCGCTCAAGGTCTTCTACGAAGACGAAGGCATCGAGCAGCAAACCACGGTTCCGTACGCGCACCAGACGAACGGCACGGCAGAGCGAGCCATCCGGACTATCGTCACGATCGGCCGCAGCATGCTGCATCACGCCAAGCTGGACAAGTGTTTCTGGGCTGAGGCGGCCATGACGGCCATCTATGTGAAGAACCGCCTGCCGTCACCCAAGATCGAGCACAAGACTCCGTTCGAGATCGTGTACAAGTCCAAGCCGAGTGTGAAGCACATGCGCGTGTTCGGCTGTCGGACGTACATTTTGACTCCGAAGGAGAAGCGGCTCAAGTGGGATCCCAAGGCTCACGCCGGAATATTCCTGGGCTACGAAGAAGTGTCCAAGGCATATCGACTTTATGACATCGAGGCGGGGCAGGTGGTTATCAGTCGCGATGTCAACATCGATGAATCGACCTTTGGACTTTCACCGCGGATTTCCGATGAAGATGTCGACGACCTGGACTTCGACTCGCTCGACATGGACATCGACAATGACGGTTCGCACCAGACGGAGTACACACAGGCAGGGAAGCGCAAGAGCCGCCCGAGTGACGAAGATGAAGCTGCCAGAAGACCGCGAGCTGTGCGTCATCGACCTGGACTGGAAGAAGCAAGTGCGCCGAACGACTCCTCTCCGCACCGAGCAGACGCAGACGAAGAAGAAAAGTCTGGAGATCAAGATGAAGAATCGACTCCCCCTGTGTTTTGGCGTGCAAGTGCCAACGCAGTCGAAGCAGCTGTGGATTTATCAGAGCCGTCGACATTCCAAGAAGCGGTGAATGGCCCGGACCAAGTGCACTGGCGCAAGGCAATTCGTGCTGAGCTCAAGTCGATGCGACTTCGTGGTGTGTTTCGTGCTGCCAAGTTGCCCAACGGACAACACGCCATCGGTACCAAGTGGGTGTTCAAGATCAAGCAAAAAGCGGATGAATCGATCGAGAAGTACAAGGCGCGCCTCGTGGCCAAGGGTTTCAAGCAGAAGTACGGCATCGACGACACCGAGACGTTCTCGCCGGTGGTCAAGTACGTGACGCTGCGCATGGTGATCGCACTCGTCAAGTACTACGGATGGCCTCTCGATCAACTCGACGTGGTGACCGCTTTCCTGTACGGAATAATGAAGGCACTGGTTTTCTGCGCGGTCCCCGAAGGTGTTGATCTCGACGGTGACTTCGACTGCCTGGAATTGGTGAAGGCGATCTACGGTCTCAAGCAAGCTTCGCGCGTGTGGAACGAGACCTTCGACGTGTTCGTGTGCTCTATCGGCTTTCAAGTTTCGGCCTTCGACCCGTGCCTCTACATCAAGGTTGTTGATGGCCACTGTGTGCTCGTACTGGTCTACGTGGACGATGTATTGATCACCGGAAGCTCACCCGAGCTGATCTCACGCACGAAGAACGACCTCATTACACGCTTCGAAATGACTGACAGCGGCAAGTGTGTGTTCGTGCTTGGGATCGAGTTGGTAGACGGCCCAGACGGCAACGTGACGATGTGCCAGCGGCGTTATGTGGATGATATCCTGAAGCGCTTCGGTATGGACGAGTGCAAGGCTGTGGTAAGTCCGGTGGACATGAGCACTCGACTGGTTCCAAGCGACGCAGCGACCAAGGTGAACGCTCCGTTTCGCGAAGCTGTTGGTGCTCTGATGCACTTGATGACTGCTACTCGCCCGGATATTGCGTACGCGGTGGGCTATGTGTCGCGCTTCATGGAGAATCCTCAAGAAGAACACTGGGTTGCGGTCAAGCGCATCTTTCGCTACCTGTAAGGCACCAAGACGCATGGAATCTGCTTCAAGCCGGGTGACAACATCGACTTTCGCGGGTACTCCGATGCGGACTGGGCTGGCGACCTCGCGGACCGCAAGTCGACTTCCGGCTACACGTTCATGCTGATGTGTGCGCCAGTGAGCTGGGGCAGCAAGAAGCAGTCAAGTGTTTCGTTGTCTACGAGCGAGGCGGAATATATCGCGCTCAGTCTGGCGATCCAAGAAGGCAAGTGGATTCATCGCCTGCTGTGCGAGATCCTGGCAGCTGCCAACGAGACGAGACCCGAGCTCATGATCCGCGAAGACAACCAGTCGTGCATCAAGATGACGAAGAACCCGGTGAACCACGGTCACGCCAAGCACATCGACATCAAGTACCACCACATCCGCGACGAAGTCAAGCGTGGTGAAGTGAAGCTCGAGTATTGCGAGACTTCTGTGATGCTGGCGGACATCATGACGAAGGCGCTCCCGGGACCTCGCCACACGGACCTGACGGCTGCTCTCGGCATCCACGTGTGTTCGCATTGAGGGGGCGTATTGAGGGTTATTGAGGGTTGCTGGTTTTGGGTACTGTGTACCAGTTGTCCCCATTAACCGGTTAACCCGAACCGGTCCAATACGATCCCGCGATGATTACGGTACGTTGTTTACGCTACCGATGATTAGACGAGTAGGATGATAGGACGAGTAGGATGATTGGACGAGTACAGAGTGTTGGTGATTGGATGCACCAAATGATTGGATGCAGACTAGGTAGTGAAGATAGTGTAAGCTCCGATCAATCAATCACTTTCGAATCTTCCTTCTTCAGCTCAAGTGGTCTTCGCTCCGGTCTCCGCACCAAGTGCAGAACTCCCTCAGCTCAGCCCAAGCCTCACTCTAGACCTCAACACCTTTATCAATGCGGACGGGGAATTCTCGTACATTTACTATGGGGGATGACATTCAGTGATGCCGGATTTTTCTGTCGTTGTCTGTAGACGATCGCGACAAAAATGCGTGCACTCCTCACCAAGAATGGAATGACCGGCCCTGATCGCATCTGTAACTAGCAGGGCAGCTTGTCGGAGCAGCAACGTCCAGAGCACCACCATCAGCAGCATTCAGAGCACCACAAGCATCAGCAACCGAGCCACCACCAACACCAACATCCACAGCTCCATCAGAACCAAACACCAAACCGCTACCAGCATCCACAGCACCTCCAGGAACCGAGCCACCTCCAGCAACCGAAGCAACCCACGACAGAGGCCACCCCGACGGTGTCTGTTAGTGGGGGCTCTTGGCGAATACTGGAGGGTGATACGAGTAGAGGGATCTGGGCACCAGTCCCGCTCGCTGTACTCATTCCACACTTTTGTGCAAGTGGTCCAAGCGTGAGTCAACTTATTAGCAACCACCTCAACTTGTCATCGTCAAACCTGCATGTTAAGTCAGTCAGAATAGTCTTGATAATCTCCTCCTTTTCCTCGGCAGTGGTCCGGGGAGGCATGCTTGCTATCAGAAACGGCAAACTTCTTCGTTATGACAACCTTCCGCAAGTGGTGACGAATTTCGCTAGGTGAAGGAAATGGCCAACGTCGTTGGGCGGATCTTGCAAGGTGGAAGACTTGCACTGGCGAGGTTTGTTATTGTCGTTGTTGGGCTTGAAGTTGTGTCAAAAACTTGGCCGTCGACCTGCATGTGCAAAGGACCGCCAGGTTTCTCTGCGCGCGTGATGAAAGTCCTGAGCGCGATAGAGGATGCAACCATTCGTTTGACCGACGACAGCGGCAGCAGCGCAGCAAGCCTTTGCTCTCTTGTGCTCTTGCCTTACTATGCTGGACCATTAGAGAGCAGCGAAGAGAGCGATCGCCAAATGCAAATGGTGAATCCGCGCGTGCTACACATCTCGCAAAGGCGACAATCGAAGAGTGTCATCAAGGAGATTAAAGCCAACGCTAAGCTAATCCTGTCGAATCGCAAAGGCAGCGAAGGCAAACCGGACGTTCGCGCATTAGCGAAAAAACACGGTTGCTCGCGAACCACAATCCGAAACGTTCTCAACGGTAAATCAACAGGAAACGTGTGCCTCCGTCAAAGACCGCCTACAGCTTCGCCCTGCACGTTTCCTCTCCGTCGTCTCCAGCCTCGATCTGCTTCTGCTTGCCCTCATCCTGCTGTTTGATAACCTTCTTGCCAAACGGGATTTTCTTCCGCATCGCTTCAAATTCGTCCGGCGTGCCGCTTGAGCGCATAGACTCGTGTCACGCGCTGGGATGGCCGACTGACAGGCCTAGCAGGGCTGGTGGCCAAGTACGCGGAGGAGGAAGCGCGTCGATGGAGCCACTTCAGTATGGTACAGAGTACCAAGTGTAGCCATAAGTCAGAAGCAGTAAGATGGCGCGGAGCCTAAGGCGCGCGGCGATGATAAGGACGGCGGGCAAGGACGACTCCAGAGCCACGGTGGACCAGACCGCGGACGGGGTGTCGCCACTGCGCGCGAGGATGTGGACTGCACGGAAGAAGGAAGGCCGGCGGTGTGGTCGCCGACTGCGTAGGAAGGTAAGCAGTCGTGAACTTTCCAGGTCTTGCTGAAGACAGACAACTACAACAAGCTAAACATTTTTTTATTTTTCTACTCGTTACCTTCTTCTGGTGCTTAAGGCGAAGCCTATCACGACCCCGGACCTGGAGAGACCGCGATACTCGAGATGTCCTTCATCTTCTTTGCTCTGGCGATTTCAAGTCGTACGGCAGCTTTTGCCTTCCGTCTGTCGCTCGTGGACGACCTTGAGGCGGCCCGTTGAGTCTTCATAGCGAAGGCGCGTGCTCGCCACTTCGCCTTGGCATCCGCCACAGTGGAGTTGCTGAACGAATAACACGAAAACGTATGCTGGTCGCCTGTGGGTTGATTGTCCTTCTTACGGATAATATCGTGCTTCTTTTGGGGGGGCGCTGCTTCGAGTTCTCGTCCTCCGAAATGATGCTGTCACCCGTTAGCTGCTCGCGCCTCTGCTCCGTGGCCTGAAGTGGCGGATCTTTAAAGAACTCGCCATTGATGACTACGTCCGGTGCCATGAACATCCGACTGTGGATGCCAAAGGGGGGAACTGCAGCATCGCAACATTTGATTCGACATGTGATCGAACTCCATCATCGACTGCTCGACGCTGGTCATGGGGTTCCAGATGCCGGGGTGCACGATGTCCCAGTCGCCAAACATGAATGCTTCCTTAGCTTGACCTGTCGTTTTTGTTTGGTAGATGACAATTTCTAAAGGAGTATATCCAGCGAAATCGCTACTGCTGAATACACTTGCATGTGACGTGGTTAAATTTCTTAAGGAAGAGGACAGCAAACTCGAGCATTGGTCAGATCTCGCAGCTTCTAGAAGTGCACTCGGGATACCGATTCGCGGAATTTGGACTGAGGCTAGAGGTCGACGAAGATTGATTGCAATGTCGACAATAGGATGTGAACAATACGTTGTATGGCCATCGATCATGACCCGGATAATAGAGCAGCAAAAGATCAGCGCATCAATCATCTGCGGAAATACAGAAACGAGCATCGAGAATGTGTTGCTAAAAAGCCAGTACTTAAGTACACAATAAGAAGTTAAGGCAACTTCGACTTGATCGCTAACATGTCCGTGCGTCGAAAACCCGTCAAATCTAGAGGACATTCAAAGGCTAGGTGCGGAACTAAGTTGGTGTAATATGTAAACGAAACCACCTTTTCCTCATCGCCAGTTCTAGACTACATTAAAATATTTGAGCCAAATATGTCTGCTTCCAGTAGAGAACAAAGGAGCGCGCGTACCGTCAGAGAGAAACGTCGCAACGCGGGGTAACCAACACTATTCATACGTGATCTCTAGCATAGCATAACATGACAGTATCGTGGCAGATACTTGGTCAACCTTGAGCATGTTGCTCGGAAGAGCTCGCCGAGAGCGACAGAGGCTTTCAGTCAAGATTTTGCGCTTCATACGATAAGGTAAACGTTTATGTCCGTATTCCTGACTGTGGATACTACCGTAGCTGTTTGTGATGCATTCAATGCAGTACAGGAGGCAGGGGCTAAGGAAGGATCAACGGCGACTACGCTCAATGACCGACCGCGCTCGGAGGTACGTTCGCTGGTGTAGGCGTTGGCGGCATTCGCGACCGCAGTGACTAACGACGATGATGTTTTACTGCTGAAGATATGCGAATAAGACCTAGCAAGCGCTGCCGTGCTCCGGCAGATGATAGTGACGAAGATGATTTGTTACGGCACCTCGATATTGCCCATCGCAGGGAGAAATGGAGTTCTGAAAGACAGCGTTCGAGATTACAGAAAAACCACGAAGCAAGACTTAATGATGCTGCACCAATTGAAGATACGCCGAGACATTTTCACCCGCTCAGCAAGGAGGAGCAAGCACAGTGTATGGGGTTACTTCGTCGTGAGCTTGGTGCGGATGGATTGGATGAATGCGCCTGCGCTATATGTGATCGACTGGTACTTAGACGAGATGTGGTGAGAAACGATGGATCCGACTGGAAATACATGGATATTTTGCGTGAAATTCTTGGTGAAGCCGGTAGTGATGTTTCACGGCTACTTCGGGAGCAATACCGTGCATCTCCTTTGGTTGCAGGTTTGGAAAAGGTGATGGTATCACCTCGTGATATCCAGTGCTATGTTGATGAAAGCGGCTTCCCTGGTGCATGGCTGAGTGTTTGTAGATATTGCAGTGCTTCAATCCGTCGTCGGAAGCTACCGAAGTTTGCAATCGACTACGGTTTCTTCATGGGGGCGTTACCAGATAACCCAAAAGGGCTAACGATCCCCGAACGGCTGATGACACAACTCAGCACCGTTGCGGCAACAACGCGTGTGATGCGGCGTGGTCGCCATCGATGCATTCGATCGCACTGTCTTGCTTTCGATTGCACCCCAGGACCACCTCTTTTGCTGTTACCGCGCTCACTTGAAGACGTCACATCGTATCGCGTAGTTATGGTTGGTGATTTCACGGAAGGTCAAGTGCGCAAAGTCAGGAAGATGCATCGAATTCGAAATGACATTGTACGTGGCGTATTTAGCTTTTACAAAACCCAAACAACTTGTACGAAATGTGATGCCGAGCGACGACGTCCTCGATGCTGAATTTTCTGATGACTTCATTTACGACCATTTTGTGGAGCATATTGGCGATAATGACGGGGATGTCGATAGTATTATGGACGCTGAACAACAAAACATCCGTGGTCAGTCCGATGCTTGGTTTGCCATCTGTGAAAATGATGAGGAAAGTATTATTGAGCGTCGTGTCGGGCTAACCGACGATTCTTGACCAGTTCTTACACGTAAACATCCTTCTGTTGCTGAAGTTGGGGGAACTCCACAGGCGGATCGAGTATTTCTAGTTCGACGCTCGGATCATATTTCTAATGACATCTCAGGTGACATGTTTGCAAAGCTGTTCCCTCACTTATTCCCATTTGGAAGGGGCACCCCGGAGAGCCTCGACGCGTCGTTGTATCGGTCAAAGAGTGCGTAAAGTACTATATTGCACTAAGTGGGCAACAGTTTGCTGAGGACGAGCTATTTACATTAGTGGCGTTTGACCGAATTTCACTGCAAAACATGTTCATACACAATTCCGTTCGGTGCAAACGATTTCCACGCATTTACGAAGGATACGAAACCATAGGTAGTGAGCAACTTGGAAATGCTCTACTTACCACCGAAAGACGGCGGCAAGGGTGTTTGCCACGGACTCGATCAACCGATCGTACTGTGAGCAGCTTCTTAAAGACAGTTGAGATCGCCACGGGTGCAATTTGGGGCAGCAACGCAGAGCGTTCTCAGTGCAGATGAAAAGCATTTGCATATCAGACACGATTCGGTCAACCGGCACTATTCGTAACGCTGACGCCAAACACAGACAACTCCTTAGTACTGGCCCAGTACGCCGGCGTTTCTTCGGTAGAAACACTATTTGACGTGTTGGATGCTCGAATGCCAACCAAGGCAGAGCTTCGTGAGGCGAGTCTGGTAAATGACTGCGCTTCTGCCCGCCTGTTCATGAGGCAAGTGGACGTATTTATTAA
Organism: Phytophthora cactorum; assembly: GCA_016864655.1. Taxonomy (NCBI): domain Eukaryota; phylum Oomycota; class Peronosporomycetes; order Peronosporales; family Peronosporaceae; genus Phytophthora; species Phytophthora cactorum. Next base: position 190,974 of record NHQK01000050.1, read on the forward strand.
GTACGTGCTGGGAGTGGATCCTGCTACTAAGAAGCCTACACCTCACCGTGGCCTCTTTGATACTGTGCAAACATATTTTGGCATGGCTGAAACGCAAGGCCGAGGAACGCTTCGCATCCATTTTCTAATCTGGCTGAAAGACTGTCCCCCAAATTCAGCTGCTGTTGAAAAGCACTGCGAAGCGCTGAGAGGGATCAATTTCGTGACTCCATGCAGATTACGTGCAAGGTATTGTGAGCAACGAGCTCCCAATTGATTTGTCAAGGCATGCTTGTTCTAAGTGTGGAGCTGCATACTCTAGTCTGGTTGCTCTCCCTGTACCTGAAACGGCATACAAGGACCCCCAGACTGGGATGCATAGTGCTAAGCTGCGGAAGACAACCATGGAACCAGTGTTTTTGCAGTAAACCAACTTTAGCTCGCAACATGCACTACAAAGTGCTCTTCTTCAACGTCGGCGACTGTATTGGCCTGCATGGCAACGTTCGCTTTCGACAGATGAAATTGTGCAGCAGGCACATGCTGAAATGTCGTGCCGGAATACGCAACAACAAGCATTCGACATCGTACAAGAGCGTGAAAAGATATTTGCTAGCGTGCGCGACGAAAGTGACTTGAAAAATGAAAGCAGTCTGACTCCCTCAGAAACAACCGACTTTCTGGCGCGTGCCAATGATCTTCGAAGGGTTTTTTGCAAGAGCGACGGTGACCCGTTCCAAAACGACTACCTAACTCGCTTAATTGAGATACTATTCCGATTGTCGAATGGCGGATGAATCAATAGATTTTATGCTTTCTGCGCTCGTATTATTACTGAATCAGCAGTGGTAGCCTGCATGCCAACAGTGTGTCAATCCAAGAAGCACAAATTCATCGCCAGGTTCACCGTCCTCAGGAAATGCAGACAAAGGTTCAGCTCACACACCGGTTCATCATGAAGATCAAGTTCTGAACGGTGTGCAGGTCCGTGGTGGTGGCACAGACGTCCAGAGCTTGGGGGCTGTGCCGTCGACTTCGGAAATGGATTTGGCATCCAAGGGAAGTTCTGCAGCGTTAGCCGATAACGATGGCAGCATCATGGCGGCTGGTGATGCCAGCATTCAATCGACGACGACAGCCAACGTGGACAAAGATTTTCACACTCATTGCGATGTGATTCAACTGTTCATGAGGTTCCAGAGTCGTGACCAGAACCAAAGCGAGCAGTGGCGTGCTACCCACGAACGAGCGCTACTTGAGGAAAAGAATAGGTAGCTGCAGCATGACCTAGATGTGCGTGCAGCTCAACGGAGACACAACGAACTTCTAGATTGCTTGGAATCACTCAAACGAGCACTGGTGGTAGAACGCTATGAATCTAATGCACGTAATGCATAGAACAGAGCAAGTTGGACGCGTTGTTGTTCATTTTTTTCTTAACAACTCAAAGGGAAGTAGGCGCTTGTAGAAGGTGCGAATGAATGAAGCAGGTACAGATGCTGTCGAGACGAAAATCGAATCACGCAATGGCTTTATCCCTTTTTAATGAAAAGAGGACACAGCTGTAAGAACTAGTAGCTAGTCGACCGATCAGTGCTCAACATGCAGGCATCACTTCACAACATTTGCTTTCGACAACAAGATAATATTCCGCAGGTAAGGGTGTCGATTGCGGCTGCGTATGATTTTAACTCTGACTTATGTGGTCCTCATAATACATTCAGGTTTTCATGTCTGGACGAGGAAAGGGGGTGAAAGGTGTGGGGAAAGGTGGCTCTAAGCGTCGCCACTATATCTTGCGAGGTAATATTCAAGGTATTAGCAACCAATCCAACCACCGTCTTGCTCGTCGCGCCGGAGTCAAGCGCATGTCGGCACTGATTTACCAGCAAACGAGAGCCGTGCTCAAATTCTTCGTTCGAAACCTCGTACAAGACGCTTTGAAGCACACTTTGAGCACGCAAACCGGAAAAAAATGTCAACGATGGATGCCATCTACGCGCTAAAGCATCAAGGCCGCACCCTTTATGGGTTCGGTGCATGAGAACATCTTTGATGTTCTGAAAACAGGGCTATCAATCCAACGCGACCACGCAATATGTAGTGAATTGGAGTAACGCTTTGTCTTTAGCCATTACAATTGAATTCCATTGTGTTGTGTAGGTAACGTGGCCTACACACCCACGAACTGGGACCAACCGGCCCGGGTAGCCAATTTTGTTTTCGTAAAAAGCTTGGAATTATCGGTTTTACGTTCCTAGAATATTCTTTCCGGTAGTACATTCCGAGTGATGGTCAAAGTACCCGTCACTTGCCAATACTCCGCGATCTGCACTTATGACGCTCGCGGCAGCGTTGTCCCCGCTGGTTGCAGCCTCCGACGCTGAGCTTCAGCGCTATCTCTTCGACGACGACACCCTCCAGCAGATTCTACCGCTTCTCGACGATTTTTTCACGCGCGGGACGGTGCTGCAGACGTGTCACAAGGACGGCGAAGCGGCCAGAGCGCTATCGACCGCCAGTCACGTCGTGTTCTCGCTATTCCTGCGACTGGCGGATGCACCACAACCGCTACAACTGGCACTTGACCGCGGCCTGCTGCACGTAACGCGTCTGGTCCCGTTTTGTCAGATCTACGGCGCCAAGAACGCGGAGGCTGTGGCAGAGCTTCTGGACGCCGTTAGGGACAATGTTGCTGCATTCCCGACAACTATCAGCGTGCTGCGGCAACTTTACATTCGGCAACTTAACGAACTTCACGTTGCGGTGCAGCAAGTTAAGTGCAGTCAAGTGACGGGTCTGACTCGACGCTGCTTGGAGCTGAGTCTATCGGCGCGCGGCATGACGGCAGCCAGTTCGGTGACGCACTTGCTGGTGCTAGACGGGAAGGACCTGGAGACGGAGTTGGCGATGCAGAGCCAGTCGATGCTCTACGCACTCATGCAGTGCTACGAGGTGGCACTACCGACGCTGCACAAGGTGGAGACTCAAGAGAGTCCGGTGATTGCCGAGACTAGACATGCACTGTTGCTGGTGCTGGGACGGTGTGTGGACGCTATTATGGACAAGCAACAGGAAACGGAGTCTAGTGGAGAAGAGCTGTTGGCTGGACTGCACGCTCTGTGCAATGGCTGCATGGACGATGGTGGAGCTGAACATGGCTCGTATCTGAGTGATCTGTGGTACTTGTGCGAGTACAAGGACAAGGTGGCGGAGTTCTTCGACCGCTGCAAATTGGATTTGGAGAACTTTTCGTACCTGGATATGGTGATTGAGCAGCTCCCGCGACGTCGTATTCTTCCTATAGTGCCGGTGGACGATCTCGCTGCAGAGACCAAGCCGGAGACGGCGCTATCTGCAGATGCGAAGGAGTGGGAGGCATCTGAGAGTAAGGTGGCGGTTGAAGAGACGAAGCCTGCTGCTCCGATGGCTGATCTGATTCCGATGGTGCATCAAGTAAAGGACTTCTTCCCGGACCTGGGAGAAGGCTTCGTTGAGCTCTGCCTCTTGAGTTCGAATCTGGAGGTGGAGGTTGTGATCAATTTTCTATTGGAAAGTAACCCGCCGCCCGTGCTGATTGACGTGCCACAAGATTTGAAGCGCTCAGATCCTGATTTTGTACGTTTGGAGGCACAGATCACTGGCAAACCAGCGCCTGTAACGAAGGTTGAAGAATCCAAGAAGCTTGATCCTAGTCGCGTGTGGGTGGGGAAGAAAACGATGGAGAAGACGTACGATCCCCAAATCGCGAAGAAGGATCAGCAACTGGCAGAGAAGATGAAGCAGCTTGTAGCCATGTATGAAGAAGAGGATGAATACGAGACCCCTAGTGGTGATGGTGCCTATGGCAGAGATGACGGAGTGACCACGCTAGACGAGTACGACGACGACTACAACGACGAGTTTGACGACTTTGTGCCCTTCAGTGTCCGCGATGGTGGAACTGCAGACGATCAGGACGCAATTCGAGAGCAGAACCGCAGGATGCGCGCAAAGGAGGAGAAGGACGCCTTCTGGGACGGAATGAAGAACAGAAATCGTGACAACCCATTGAATGCGGCTGACGATGATGAAAAAGAAGAGAAAGAAACTGATGGCCCAGATGATAAGATTTCGCGCCCTAACTCTGCTGGTAAACCCTCCCAGAATTCGTCAGGCCCGCAGCACAAGTCTACTCGAAGAAAAGACAAGAAACAAGGAGGTGAGAAGAAACCAGACGAACCTCTAACGCCGCAGCAGATACAGCGCCAACGAGCAAGAAAAGACAAGAACAAGGCCAAGGTAGCTAACCACAACCGAAAGGACCGGGCGATGAAGAAGATGGGCTGATCGTCACTCTTATAAGCAAGCAGAAATAATTGAGGTAAAAGCCGGATGGTTACGTTGTTGTGGAAAATCGGTGAACAAAAGTGAAGCTCTACAGATTGACGATGTTTTTTTTTCTGGCCTACAGGACTTAGTACGTGATACGACGCAGTCTCATCACCAACTTCGCCTTCTGTCGGAGGCGTCTGCGCGCTGCACGCTCAGCGTCGTGCACGCCCGTCAGGTCAGGGTTCAAGTAGATGCTCGGAATGGGAAGCAAGACCTGCTGCAGGGAGGTTTCCGGTAGAGTGAGGCGAGGGAGTCTTGTCTTCGAGGAATCACTACGCATATCGCCATCGGTTCTCGTTCGCTTGTCCTCCAGCACTTGCTCCAGCCTCGTCTTGGTTGGACCGCGCTCGAAGAGATGATCGCGAGAATTGTGGTCGAAATCGTCACTTATGGAGGATCCCCAGCCTTCGCTGTTGCTCTCGCTATCGCTGTGTCCCCTACGTGCTGATGTAAGTAGCGGAAGACGTTGATCTTCCAGTGTCACGAACTCTGGATGAGGTGGTGGTAACAGTCCATTTGGCGATCGTGTATTCTTCCTAATAAGTGGTGGCCGGGGGACATCAGACACCGGAGCCAGCGCGTCAGCCTTTTCGTTACTACTCAAATTCTGGGTACTAGGATCCTCGTCGGGTGGGGTTGGATCATCAAAAGAGCGGATTTTGTCCAGCTCCGCAAACGCAGTGAACCACTGCAGTTTCACGTGGTCATAAATGATCATAGTAACCCGTTCGAAGAGCTTGTTGAGGAAGGCGACGTACTGTTCCGCTCCAATATCGATGGTCCAGATGTCAGCCTACCAACACAGCACGGTTAGTATACTGGAAACTGGAGCCCTCACAGGTAGAAGTTTAATTCTGCAACACACCACTTCAAACAATGATCCGAAGAAGAGCAGTTTGGACATATTCTCGCCGTCGATGGAGTCCTTCGCCCAGTCCTTTTCTACGATGTAGCGTGCCTCTCCAATGGAGAACTCGCTGGGGGCGACTAAAGCTTTGTAAAACTTCATAAACACGTCCACGTAGTCATGCATTGGGATCGCTTCGCCTCCTTGTCGAATGCAAGGGAATGTCACCCAGAAGCGCTCAATGGCTTGGAGTACGTCCGGGTCTTCCATCAGTTTTTGGCGCTTTAGTAGATTTTCTTCCGTGTACAGACTGTGGTTGCCCTGCTTGCGATACGGCAGCACCTTTGGAGACAGCGGACTTGTGAAGGCGCCGCCAGTCTCGTACTTGAACAGGAGCTTCTGAGTCTTGCCCTGACACATGACGCTGGTCTTGACCTTGGAGAGTTGAGGCACGAAAAATGGCACACCCTCCTCATAGGCTTTTGTGGCCGGTTTGTCACTCCGCAAGGATTGAGCGTACGCATTCAAGCTCGCCATCGTCACTCTAGAACTCCTTGGCTGTGGGAGGTATTGCTTTGATATACGAGGTAGTTTCCAGACTAGCAAGTGATCCCGCTGCGACGAGACTATTCCTGGCGCCGATCAGAACACTTCAAGACTACATACTTCAGCAGTATCATATATCGATGTTTAGCCACGCGATCCTACAGGATCTGGTCAGTTTGTTCATGAGTCATGCCTTTGCCAATTTGGTCATTGGTCAAGGCTCGTTGGTGGTCGCTGTGATGGCCTTGATCGGCCAAACGAAAGTACAGGAGGATCCTCAAAAAGCCGCTTGAAAACACCACATCCTGACTTCGTTGCCGATGAAAGAAGGTTAGCGAATCAGAGATAATAATGATCACCTCGATCTGCGTGATCGATGCTCCAGTCGTTTCTTGCTAAGACGACGATATGGAGTCTTCGCTGATATCCTGAAATTTGGAAGGGCGACGACACAAGTAACATTTGTTTAGTTTATAAACCTAGCACAAGTATCAATATCCAAAGTAACCACTGTACTTTTTCTCTGGACATTTGTAAGACCCCTCTTTAATTTTGTGCGGATATTCCGATATGAGTTACCGGGTCATCTTTTCACGGAAAATGACTTGGATGTTGCGCGAAGAATTCACGAGAGCTAATGCCCGTCCAAAGTGATACTTGCTGTTGGGTAACAAATATGAAGTACGTTCGAGTAGAAATACATCAAACCGAGAAATGTGTCAATCAATGACGTTCACATATTTTCACTCAGCGAAATCGAATTCAGTCCAAGATGAATGACAGAAAACATAATGCGTTGGTACATTAAACTTCGAAACATTTGAAGCAGATTTTGCTATATTTCAGAGCTTCTTCGGGCGAAGCACGACTTTGTTTTATAATATTGTTTTAAAAATTATTATAAAAATTAGGGAGTCATAGCTGCAGGAGCGCCAGGCGACTTTTTTTCCGGAGGATCCTCTGACAGTAAATTGGTTTTTAATCGCCGACCATACTCGTCATCCAGGTTTGTGTAGCTGCTGCCCCCACCTCACCCAATTGATTGACGTTGATTTGACTGCCGCCCTACGCGTACCTCGGACATTTTCTCTCATAACAAGTTTCGACCGTCCCGCCAATACAAAGCTCACAAGGACCTTATTTTATTAAAACCAAGCGTACACACACCGCGTTAGCAAGCAAGCGCCCAGCTTTAGCAATTAGGCTGCAACCATTTCCTTGCGGAGATGGCGAGATGGAGCATTGCACTTCGTCTAAGCTACGAGGTTTCAGTCGTCTGCATCACGTCAAACACAATGGTTGGAGAGATTTCGTTTTATCCAAGGATTTCGACAAATTTGACGTGCGTATCCTTTGCTTCTAATTTCCCATTCGCCATTTTCAAACCCAACGAGCATCGGGCATCGCAACACCCAGATCACTACCGCTAAGTGAAAAAAAAAACTAACTAACTTCACCAACCTATTAGCTAGATTTGCAAATTGCAAATAAGAGTTTTAGCTGTATCGTGTGTTTACCTATGCGAACTCTAATCTTCTTCTTACTGCACTGGAAGTTGGCAGCAGTACGCTACTTTCGAGCATTGCGAGCGGCAACGACAGTTCGTCTACCCGTTATTCTGATTTTGATGTGTCATCTTCGTACTTAGTCGCACCACCGATCTTTTCTTAACGTCATTCCCAAATCTGCCCTTCAAGTGCCTGGATCCGAATATGAAGTCCTTCCCGACGGCGTCTTTGCTGCCCAAGGAGGAAACCCTCGCCGACCGGTTCCTGCAGCAGTATCCGGACTATGACGGGCGCAACGCCGTCGTGGCCATCTTCGACACGGGCGTGGACCCGGGGGCCATCGGTCTACAGACGACGCCCGACGGCCGCCCCAAGATCATCGACGTCGTGGACGCCACAGGCGCCGGAGACGTGGATACGTCTATAGTCATCGAGGCCAAGGACGGGCAATTAACGCTGGCCAATGGCCGCATGTTGACGCTGAACCCCGAGTGGAAACCGAGTCAGGACGGTAAATACCACGTCGGAGCTGTAGCCGGCTTCCATCTATTCCCCGGTCCATTAGTTACCAGACTCAAGACGGAACGCAAGGAGAAATTCGATATTGAACAGCGTGCTGCAGTCAATGAAGTACAAGAGGAACTGGCCAAGTGGAGCAAGGAGAACAGTGCAACGACCAATGATACCGCCAAGTTGAGGGAGAAGAAGGATCTCCAGACGAGACTCAAGCAGCTGGAGGAGCTGGCCAAGAGTTACGAAGACCCTGGTCCGATCTACGACGCGGTAGTCTTTAACGACGGCACGTGCTGGCGTGCAGCTCTGGATACCAAGGAAACCGGTGATTTTACCGGTATACCGGCGCTGACCAACTATAAGGACGAACGGCAGTACGCGACCTTCTCGGATGAGTCTCAACTCAACTATGTGCTGAATATCTACGACGAAGGCAACACGTTAAGTGTCGTGAACGACGTCGGAGCTCATGGAACGCACGTAGCAGGAATCGTCGCGGCGTACCATCCAGAGCAGCCAGAGTGCAACGGTGTGGCTCCTGGAGCGCAGATTGTGGCGGTGAAGATCGGAGATGGCAGATTGGGCAGTATGGAGACGTCGTCTGCGCTGAGTCGCGCGATCTTGGCCGTCATGGACGCCAATGTGGACGTCGTGAACATGAGTTACGGGGAGTATGCGTCGCAGCACAATTACGGTCGAATTGTGGAGGTCAGCAACGAGTTGGTGGACGAACACAACGTCACTTTCGTCGTGAGCGCCGGTAATAATGGACCTGCATTGGGTACAGTCGGCGCTCCAGGCGGCACAACTTCGAGTATGCTGTCTGTGGGTGCCTACGTCTCGCCCAAGATGATGGAAGGCGAGTACATTATGCGAGACAACGATCTGTCGGGCATCGCCTACACGTGGTCGTCACGTGGGCCGACGTTTGATGGAGACTTGGGAGTGAACATCTGCGCGCCTGGAGCTGCCATTGCGCCTGTGCCTAACTGGACGTTGAACAAGAAGCAGCTCATGAACGGCACGTCCATGTCTTCACCGAACTGCGCTGGAAACATCGCATTGCTTGTCAGTGCGATGAAAGCTCAGGGCATCGACTACACGCCGTACTCTATCCGTCGCGCGTTGGAGAATACTGCAGTCAAAGTGCCGAATGTGGAGGTTTACGCACAGGGCAAAGGTCTGATCCAAGTGTTGCCAGCGTTCGAGTATCTAGCACGCAGCAATTCTTTCGATGGTACGAGGAAATTCCCTCTGCATTACGAGATCACGACGTCGTCGGGCGATGGAAAAGCTCGTGGAATTTTCCTCCGTGACAGTGTTGACTTTGCTCATGACAGTACCGAAGTTAACGTCACGGTGACGCCTAAGTTCCACAAGAAGGCGGTGCAGGACGATAAGGTCCACTTCGAGCAGCACGTGCGTCTTGTTCCTTCTGCTCGGTGGATCGATGTGGGACGAAGCCTGGCCTTGATGCACGGCGGACGTGCATTCAAGGTGCTCGTGGAGACCAAACACTTGGCTGCTGGTGAACACTATGGAGAAATTGTGGCCTACGACACGCAGAACGAGACTCGTGGCGCTCTATTCTCCATTCCGGTTATTGTGATCAAGCCAGAAGACGCTGCGTCGGTCGTCACCTACCAGAAGAAGTTCCAGCCTGGAGATATCTCTCGTCGCTTCATCACACCGCCTCAAGGTGCTACATGGGCCGACATTATCTTCTCGCGTGCTAGTGGAGACGAGCGTGAGGTGGAATCCAACTCTTCCGGGAAGCTCTACATGTTCGACGCTCTCCAGTTCCAGCCGTTTGTGCGCCAGAGTCTGTCATCCTTCCACAAGGCCTTCTTCCTTAAGCCTGGACAAGAGCTTGCTTTCAGTATGGATCTACTGGGCGGTTTAACCACCGAGTTCTGCTTGGGTCAGTTCTGGAGTGCATTGGGAGACTCGATCGTGCAGATCGAGATCCGATTCCACGGTATCAAACCTGACCAAGAGAAGATTGTGGTCACTGGAGGTGAAGAATCTCACAAGGTTCTTGTCTCCAGCAGCGTGGAGACCGAGACTCTGGCGCCTAAAGTCAGTTTTGCCAAGTACGTGCAGCATATCCGCCCCAAGTCGGCCGAGATCTCTCCGTTAAGTTCGAATCGCGACCAGTTCCCCGACAAACGTCAAGTGTATCAACTGGTCTTAACGTACCCGTTTACCAAGAAGGAAGCGGGTAAGGTGGTACCGTACTTGCCACTACTGAATGGCCGACTGTACGAGTCTCCGTTTGAGGCTCAGTTGATGATGATCTTCGACGACAAGAAGCAATATCTGGGCTGTTCCGATGCTTACGGTAATGATACGACTCTGAAGAAGGGATCGTACGTTATTCGAGCTCAAGTCCGGCATGAAGATGTGAGCAAACTGGAGAAACTCAAGCAGATGATTCTGGTCTTAAACCACGACGTTAAGGAGATAACCGCGTCGGTATTTGGACACCAAGATGACGTCGCGTTGGGTGGCAAGGCATTGGACAAGAAGAGTTTATCTACTGGAAAGTATGTGCCTCTCTTTATCGGAGAGCCTGCACATGACAAGCTTCCTGCCGGCAATACCGTCGGAGATATTCTGACGGGTAAAATCCATTTCGGCCAGAAGGACGGCGCTATCAGAGGGTAAGCATACGGCTTTTGTCAACGACTGAGGTTAATCAGGCTGGCTAACCATTCTTGCTTGTTAATAGGAGCGGCAGACGTCCGGGTGGCTTCGACATCACGTATGTCATTCCACCGGCGCCAACCCCTGTGAAGGACCCCGAATCGGAAGAGCCGAAGGACGAGCGCGACGAAGAGGAGATCGCCAAGGAAGCGGTGCGTATGCTAATACTTGAGCGAGTGACGAAGTTGGCAGGCAAATCTACCTTCCTGCCGGCATGGCAGCGCCTCGTGGACCAGTTCCCGAACCACCTGCCGGCAATGCAGGCGAAGCTGCACCACTTCGACTTCGAGGCCAATCGCTCTACTCAGTTAGCGGAAATTATCGAGGCAGCGGACGCCGTGCTCGCACTCATTAAACAGGACGAGCTGGCGCTGTTCTTCGGTACGCGCAACGTCCCTAGCGACCAGCCTGCAGCGGAGAAGAAGCTGCGTAAGGAAAAGGAGAAAGAGAAGGCGATCCTCGCTGACGCTCTCGCCCGCAAGGCTCGCGCTCTGGGTGACTCTGCGCAATGGGACGACTTCTTGCTGGCCTACGCTGACCTTCAGAAGTGGGAAGACGTCGAGGCGGCCACGTATCTGCACGTTTCGCTGCTGCACGACCGACACTTCAACGCGTTCGGGCTCGCATTGCAGCGTCTGCGCAAGGTGCAGGACATGGAGCAAGCCGACAAGACCAAGATCATCTCGGACGAGAAGCTCGCGGCTGAGATTGCCAGCACTCTTGACGCATTACAGTGGAAGCACTGGACGAAGTACGAGACCAAATGGGAACGTCGTCGCGCACCGGCCTCGTACCGCATCTTCTAGCCCGGCGAGTCGTAGCAGTACAGTAGTCGAAAGATAATGAAATGGGAGAACAGTACAGTGGCTGACAGTATTGCAAAAAATGTTGAAGCCATCGACTGACTGGACCTGATAAAGTATCCGGGAAAAATCAGCGGTCCATGGCGATCTTCCTGCAGACGTATCACTCCTCAATTCGGCTCATCCGTCGCACAAGTCCAGTGTAGCCCTAGAGTATCAAGGGCAAAGATGGCTGCAGCCTGTTCGTTGGTGGCCGAGTTCATGATCCCCGAGCTGGGTGAAGCCATCTCCGAGGCTCTCGGCAACGTGTTCGAGTTTATTCAAGAGATGAAGGAGAACGAAGAAATCTGTCGCCGCGTGTACGAGCGCATGAAGTTTGTGAACGAGGAACTGTACAAGATCACGGACGAGACGGTACTGCGTCAGAATCGCGTGCTGTTCATGTACGGCCGCACCATCTCGGACTTCCTTACGTTTCTCAAGCGCCAGTCGCAAAAGAGTCTCATCAAGCGACTGGCCAGCAACCGCAAGGTCGTGGACGCCATCCAAGACTTCCACAGCGACATGGACGGGCTCTTTAAGTTGCTCAACATCGCACACATGGCCGAGATGGCCAAGTGGAAGCAGGAGTGGGAAGAAGACCGCAAACGTATCCACCACCAAATGGCCGAGATCTTAGCCAACGGCCAGAGTATCCACGCCGAGATCCAGAACTCTGGGGCCACACTGAAGGAAGGACTGGCTATGATCAAGTACGAGCTCGAACACAAGAAGGAGCAGAACGATCCAGAGCAGTTGAAGCTCATGCACAAGGCCTTCAAGAAGGTCGTGAGCACCTCCAAGGCCAAAGTTCCAGTTGTCCCCGAGTGGTTTATCAGCAGTGACGACGTGGAGTTCGACGCTAAGGATCAGTTCGACTGTGGCTCCTACGGTTCTGTACACAGAGGGGTATGGGGAAAAGGAGCCAAGGTGGTGATCAAGTGTCTGCTAATGGATGACGACCAGGCCTTGAAGTCGTTCTTCAAAGAGGTGGAGGTCTGGAACAAGCTCAGTAACCCTCATATCGTCAAACTCTTCGGCGCCTGCCACGTCAGTACCCCCGCGTTCTTCGTGTGTGAAGATGCGATCCACGGCAACTTTGCTGACTACTTTATGGGAGATAAGAGCGAGATCTGGCGACTCTTTTACGAAGCTGCACTAGGTCTGTACTACTTGCACTCGGAGAAGGTAGTACATGGAGATCTTAAGTGCAACAACATTGTCATTGGCGCTGACGACATGGCCAAGATCTGCGACTTTGGGTTTAGCTACATCCGTAGTCAATCCGTGGGGCTGAGTGCAAAAGCTCAGACGGATACTGTGCGTTGGAAAGCCCCCGAGTGTTTGATGCCAATGGGTGAGAGCGACGCCGATGCTGCGCATAACCCACGGTTTGCATCGGATGTTTATTCTTTTGGAATGTGCATTATTGAAGCCTTTTCGGACGAACCTCCGTACGCTCTGGACGACGACGATACTATTCTGGAAAAGGTGTTTTCAGGGGAGGGATATCCTCGTCCGGAAGGTCTGAAAGACGAGGAGTGGGAACTTGTACAGCGGCTGACGGACCCCGACTGGGAGAAGCGAATCGGCCTCTCGGCTGCGATCGATGAGCTGCAGAGGTTTGCAGAGCGGGAGAAGGACGCACACCAAGCCACACAGGAATGTCCGAGCTGCTCCATGAATGTTCCAGCCGGATTCAAGTTCTGCGGCAAGTGCGGATCACCGTTGGGGGAACAGATTGCAGCGCTGGCGTAATGGTCGAGTGCGTTTGGCTAGCTATATTGAATCAAAGTGTGAAGTTGCTAGTAGCAACTTGCTACACTGTAACACTCCTGTTTCACGCGTTATTGGTTTGCAAATATGACTAGAGTACCCTGGACAATGCGTTCTGCAGATTCCTCCGCCAGGTGACGGTAATGTGTGAGATTATAAATGAGCTTAGCAAGCTTCGAAGCCGAATACGCCATGATAACAAAACGGGAGTCATCGACTCAGCTAGGCTTATACATGTGGTTAAATGACTGAATTGACTTGTAAGTCCCTGGCACCAACGAAACGATTCCCGTCTCCTATTGGCTAAAACTAACTGGATAATGAAAGCGGCCATTCACTATCAGCACTCGCTTGGAGCAATAAGCTAGCGAGCAGGGCTTCTAGGTCGTGTCGCTCAGCTACCAACGCGTAAAATACGCGTCCCGCGGGTATCGCCATGGGGTTGATGCGCCACATCAAGTATACGGATACAAAAGGTTGTGACGTACTGCCGTACGTGGAGCTGCAAGTGCGCGGCACTGTGCTCTCGGGGAGTGCGTACTAGGAGCAGCAGGTGAGCTGCGCTGCATCTTTCTCCTGCACCTTGCCTGATGACACTCAAGGCTGTGACGCGCTGACGTCGGAACGTACTGCGTACGTAGAGGAGCAGGTGCGCTGCACCGTGCTCTCGCCTGGAGATAACCAAGGCAATGAGCTCGACGCACCGTCGTCACTGCAGACTCCTGAGTGTTCTGTGCCGGTAATACTGCCAGCAGAGCCCGGACAAGACACCGCGTGGACTGTCGCCAGTAACGCCGCCAAAGCTCAGCCTGAGCAAGACACCGCGTCTTGCTGCCAGTAACGCTGCAGATGGAAGCATCGGATGCTACCTTTGCTGTGCAAGGTGGTCCTGCAACGGACGCTGCCGTTGCCGAGACGATGCCGCTGCTCGTCCGTTAACATAGCTGTAGCGCAGTTAGTATAACCAACGACCTAATATTACTCGCACGGGTTGAGAGGAGCGGCGAAGGCACTCGCGCGCTGCGCGCACTGGGCTTGATAGCTCACTCCTGAACTTACCACGAGTTCGCCAAGCCATCCTCAAGTCCCTGTAAGATTGCGCCTTGCATTCTGGTGTCAAGTAGTCTTTTCGTTCACTGCAAGCAGCACGACAAAGAAGTCGAGGCGTCATGGATTCCTGTGCAGACAAGTCCATCGACACCGCCTCGTCTCAAAGGTGGCGCTGCGCACCACATCAGATACGACATGTGATGCAGAAGATAAAGCTGCGCCTACTGTGGGCAGCCTTCACCGTATCGTGATGAGTGATGAGTATATGAAAACTGGTGATAAGGTATTCTACCTACTTACTCACGCAGTATCTGCTATACTTCAATGCCTATGTGTGTTGCAGGCTCTGGAGAGCTGTGTGATGAACAATAGCCTGGCACTAGTTATTGACTGCGACGATGCCTGACTCGCTGTTTCCAAAGTGCAGATGAACATAAGCTGCTACATCTGTCATCAATGTCCTATCTTAAGCGGAGTATCCGCGGTTATAATGGAAACACTCGTATGCGTGCCTTCGAGCAAGCCTCAGCATGGACGAGGATCTTCAAGAATCAACAGAGTAGGCACAAAAACGAATATGAGAACCACTACCATTCAGCTTTAAGTAGATCGGCATAACGTTTTAGGAGATACTTGGTCATGCTTGCCAGATTTTTATACTCTACTACCAGGTCCTTTGAAGCGGATCAATCAGAGTTTTATTAACATGTAAAACTCGTTTACAGCTGATCAGCACAAGTAGTTTTATCCCAGCGAAAACTATATCTCACAGGTAGTAGTCTCATTCGCTTCAAGCAGCACGCAATGCTGAAGTATACCACTGCGGAATCCACTCACTGAGTGGCACTCAGAGGAAATGATTTTTTGTGCAGACCCCCTTCCTCAAACCATACAAAAACACAGTCAAGTCAATGTTGAAGATTGGGCGACATTGATGGTGAATGGCTCGATTATCAATGTTGCTTTTGCGATGCCCTCTTTTCATCTGTGTTTTGAAGTACACATGAATCTCTGAGGCCATGCACTGGGTAATGCCAAATGGAGACCAGTTTTCTTTCTCCCCATCGCATATTAGATTTGCAAAAAAGCATTCGCTGATCCAAATTCCAAATGCACTCCACTGAGGAAGTTACGCAAAAAAAAATGATCTACAAGATCACTAAATTAATACGTGTACAGTCATCCCCGCCTAATCCGGAAAGGTGGGACCAAAAAAGACTGCGAGGTGGCTAGATTCGCACAGGTCTCACATAGATGCAAAATGTACTGAGTTAATATAAACTTGTCGCATATTAAGAATGCGACGCATTGATATTGACGTAGTTTTACCTGAATGCTTCCAGCAATCCCTGATAGTCTCTGGTGTAACTGCGTCCCAAGCTTGCGATGCCCAGTCGTACGTAGTGCTTCTTAGAGTGAGGCTCTCTGGGCATGATGAATGCAGAATGAAGTACATGAACGTACACGTAGCATGCCACTGCAATAAATAATGTTCCATTGTCAGCCTTTCATTTAGTGCTGTAAACTAGCAACCGATGCATGCATGCACGGTTTTCCCGCTAGACGTCCACTTCTACTTTAAGTCAGTACATTCTTCGGTGGGCATCAAATCTCGACTGCACTCTGTAACTATCTCTGGAAGGTACTTGCCTGGTCGCAATTCCGGATTACGCGGGGATTACTGTATAGAAATATGAAACTGGTTCGGGGTACCGAGTAGAATCGTACCTAAAGGAAAACATACGGTACGAGGTTTGTAATTTACACAGATAAAATACCCGCCTTCAAAATTTGGAATCTCAGGATTTGTGAAATGTGACACTCCTTCTCCCCCCTTTCCCCCATCCTCGTTCGCTCTAAGCCTCTCATTTTGGAAAAGCACAAATTCAGCAAGGAACTGCGGTTTGGAAAAGCGCGACTTCAGCCAGGGACTACGGCTTGGTACGGGCAGCTGAACGGATATTCTGTATGGGTTGTGTATGCACTGACGCTCATTGTGTTGTGCATATCAGGTTGCGCACAAACAAGAACATGAGCGATAATGAGCCCGAGCTACAAGTCTCACCGGGCAGTACGTGGGTCTGTCCGCCCATTGATGTCGAGTGGCACGAGGACTGAGACACGTTTCGCGCATACATGGACGGCTATCAAGAGATCACGAACCAGGTATTCCGCCAGCGGACTTCCGTCTCGGTGAGAAAGAAGAATCAAGAAATTTCCGGCCAGTTGAGACCGGTTAACAGCGGTACAACCACACCTGATGTCGCAGTTAGGTCTGCAACTGCTGCGGGAGGTGCTGAGGAAGAAACCACGGCGGTTTTGGATTTGTCTGGACGTTTGGTACCCGAAGCGTTCAACAATTTCTGGATCAAGCTCGTGTGTACGCATGACTAAAAGCGAAAAAGCCGAGGAAAGGGGATACGAAAGTCTTACTTCGAGAGGTCTACGGGGTGCCAGACGATAATCAAGGCGGCAATAGCGTGGAATGACGCTGAGAGTACTTACATGGTGCGCGTTGCCCGTTTCGACGTCGTACACAACCATCAAGTTTCCAATGCCATCTTCGAGAACCATGTGTCCAACAGGCGTGTCGAAGACCCGAATTTATTGACTATTGTGGACGAGCTTCAGGAGGCGGGATCCAAGCCCAAGCTGATTATTCAATTTCTACACAAGAAGACAGGTATGTCTCGGTAGTGTGACCAGTGTTGTTGTGTGATGACTTACTGTTTTCTTTTTTTTGCTTGTATGCAAGTACGTTACGCTACGTGACATGCACAACATGGTGGCGAGGATGAAGGCAAAAAGGAGAGAGGGCCCCACGACCGAAGAACGTCTAGAGCTGATACTGAGAGAGCTTTGGGAGCGCCGCGGTAACCGTGCGGTCTTTAGGTCCGCCCGAACGATCGTTTACCGTTCTGGTAGACGTAATGTTGTGGGAACTACCTAACTACAGAGTTCACGTGGGATTTCCAACACCACATGACAGATGAACTATCATGAAAGTACACAGATGAAGATGTATCATCATCTATTCACATTAGAAACAAATCTACTGCAGGCATTACCGCAGCCTTAGAAATTTTATCACAGCTGGGCTCGGCTTTGCTGGCATGGGAATGCTGTTCAAGTAGTACTCGGAAAACGTGAGCACCGCAGCACCACAACTTGAGACGTCAGGCTGGCGCGAGCTTGTGTCTCTCTTGATATGCATGAGTGTGCCTATTTCTCCGAACAGATTCTTCGGTTGTGGTTCGCATTCATCGTAATACTTGGACTTGGTGGGTTGCAAAAGGTCGAACAGGACGATGCCTCGATGCTCAGGCCGATAGTCGAAGACGGCTCCACACCAGTGGTTGTTGTCGACGTGTAGTGGTAGTAGGATGATCTCGTTTGTCTACTTGAAAGGGTTACCGGCGTTGATGGCCCTTAACTGTGCATCTCGATTGTGAAACCGACTGAATATTGGGTTGATAACGCTTAAATTGACGTGCTCTCGGAGCCAAGCAATTCCGTGTCCCATGCAATTGTCATCCCTCCAGAGATTCTCTCGCAGCGTCACAAGCGCATGATATGATACAATTCCAAATGGGGTATCACGTCCTCTTTGGAGTAATATGAGCTTTACAAGTCTTCCCCGTTCTTTTTCATCGCTGCTACGCCGTCTGAAAGCTCATCTGGTACAGTGACGCGCTTGGTGCAGGTATTTACCGCCCAGTTAATTGCTTCCTCAGTATCGGTCAAGTATTCCGTGCATACATGCCATTTATCCATCGCAACGATGTCTCTGTGCTGAAAACCCCCAATCGAGGTGCTCGAACACCAATACTGTCGTCTGCGCAATCGGCTATCAGGGTCTTGCGAAAGTTCAACATAGCAACTTGACATTTCTCAACAAACTGTTTTGGAAACACAAACCGGACATCGGACTTGCACGCACTGCTGGTGTATATCCCAGCCATCGCTTTTTTTGTCTTCGGAACTGGCCGTAAGGAGAAGTTTGGAAGCACGCGCTTCGCGTCTTCATAAGTGTAGTCGTTGTCCAAAACATTAACGATGTTCCGTACGCTTGGAACTGGAGCTAGGGTGCATTGGACTAACTTAGCAGCGTTCTTTTTACCACGTTCGACTCTTTGCGCTCTTCGACAAAACTAACGACCCAGACTGTGACTCCGACGAACTACTGCTAGCATATTGACGCTTGAGTATCCGTGGGTCTTTGTCAGGAGCAGACTTGCTTGCTGATGGATGCTGCGAGACGCAGTTGGCTTCAGTCACAGATGAAGTAAACCTATCCCTAGTAGTACACAATGAGTGGCTACAGGTACAGGTGGGGTATCATCAGGAATTCGTGGTAAGCAATCCAGCGTGGCTCGCCGCGTCGCGGGTTGGTGGTCTGTCGAATCATCCACAGTTGCGCTATATAATTCATCTTCATCATTTGGTTTTCCATCACGATACGGTTCTTCGTCACGACATTATTTTCTCGACCAACATACGGCGCCACTCCGACCTTGACAATGTCTTCGAATGTCTCCATCGTGCTCATCGTCTCTTTGAACACGAAAGTCCCATTTCTGCTCATGATATCGGCGATGCTCTAACCGAACTCGAGAGCATGCGTGTACTTTGTCGATCCGTTTAGAACTTGGTGACGTCTTGACAGGGCAGAGTCGCGAACCCGAAACGTTGTGCATGCAATCTCTCTTCATAGTGCGTCTTTTTCTACAGCAGGCTGATTCGGTTTGCAGGATAGCTTCCAACGCGGGGCAATGTGGCGAATGGGGATAGTCGGTTTGCCTTTCATCAAACGCCAATACATAACGTGTCGACATGGAAGCAGCATGTTTTTCATGAATACACATAAGCACCGATATCGCTAAGACACAAAGTAAAGAGCGTTAGATACTAAAAAATCAAACCAAATATGACAGATTTTAATGCGTACCACCGTGTCGACGTGATAAGAAGCAGCACCATCTCCACTGCCAAGAACAAACTTGAATGAATTTCCTGCAGGTCGTAGTGGGTTGTTCGGTCCTCCGACAGCCAGTATTGTTCCTCCACCAATCGATATGCGTACGGACTCACTGCGCTGGCTAGTTGTTTTTAGCTCTTCATCCGCTCCATCGTAGCGCATTTGACCACGTCCGTAATCTTCTTGGTGTACTCCATCTCTGCAACGGCTTGCCAAAACTGCGAGCCTGTTATTGGTGTGTTTGCCTAGGTGTGGTACGCCCGAACGAGCATACAGAGCCCACCGTTCCTTCATAGAGTCCCAGTTCCTCGTAAAGTACTTCAAAAACGAGTGATTAGGCTCCGGAACCAGATCCTTCTCCTTTCGATGGATACTTTGCAGCAGGGAGTACAGATACTTCAGATACTTCATATACATGGTGTATTCTGTAGCCGTTGCTGCCATTCGCATCATGTCCACGGCATCGTCCACTTGGTCTTTGTCAAAACTCAACGGTCCGCCATATTCGCTCTTTCCATCTCGGTCCGAATGTATTTTTTCAGGTGAAAGTGACACAGAATCACCTTTTGTAACGGGCCAGGTATTTACTCCGTTACTTGCATACACTATAGTGTAGAGGAAGCTCGCAATAGTTAGACCGAATCTTGGGTTTGTGGAAAATTCAACTCTGTTTTTATTCAGGACCAGGGCGGCAGCCCTGGCCGCTCAAATATACGTCGTTACCTAATTGGCTAATAAAAGGGGCTGGCTCCCCATTTATCAGCCAATAGGACGATGACAACTCGGCACTCGCTAACCGTGTGCTGATGTACCTACTTTTGTAATGAAATCTACCTACTTATGTAATGGGGTGGCCCATTACACCTTCACACCGGCAAAGTCGCTCTCCAGTAAGCCCAACTCTCCCATGTCTTTGTCTAAGACAATATCCTTGATAAGATGCCACGATGGGTTGTTGAACTTGAACGCACTGATAGCATCAGAAAGGCATTCCGCACATTCATTCTCCATGAGACTATGATGTACGCATTGGCCCTAACAGCAAACAACAATACGAACGTAAGTACATTTACATACTCGGTGTAGCGTACAATTACATATACGTCTTGTAGCTAGAGGCACTCTATATACACCGCGTGTAACTGGGGGTACACCGCACGCACTTTCATGTACAACGACTTACATGTCCGTACACATCGTTCACCATAAACGAGAGCAGTTTGTAGCCCGAATCGTTGGAGTTATGCGTGACGTCAATCAGCAGAATCTCAAGGAAAGACTTGAATCACCATCGCATTTGCCGAGTTTGCACGGTAATTGTTTGAGTTGTCTTATTTTTTTCATCCACGGAGATCCAGTTCTGCCCTTGCACCGGGACAGACTGGACCTTGTAAATCGCTTATATAGGCCAACCAATACAATACCAACACACTACTAGCACGAGCAAAGCTAGCAGGTGTTCTCACACACTTGAATCCTCGTGTTCCCAACAGCGGAAGGGTACCAGGCACGGGTAAGCCTTTTACGAGGGCGCCGAGGGTTAACCTCGGCTGAAAGAATAGATAGGAGGCGACACGCACTCCCCAATCGGGCAAATAGGCACAATAAAGCCGTCCCGTACACACCCGATACTAATCGGCCACACACACACTTGGCCTTGCCAGATGAACCCTCGCTACGGAGCTTCGAGCCCACCAACAGGCATAACACACTCAAACGAGCTTGAACAGACGCTTACCTTGAAGCCGGACGTTGCTCGTGTGCTTAAGTGGAAATTCTGTTCTGTATTTATGTTTGCCCCTTCGGGCCATGTCTTAATATGCAATCCTAATCAAGTATACAAATATCAAGTGAACTACGATCCGTTATGGACCACTTCGCATGCCAAGTGACTCCTCAGAGCTCAACGAGTCTTCCTGAACCATCGCCGAGCGTTCGAACGGTCGCCGTGCCTCCCCAAACGTCGCTCCCAACGGCCGCCGATTGTACGTACCGCGGCCGTCAGTTCTTGTTCGCTGAAAGCGAATGCGGCCAGTCCCATTATTAATAATAAGGACAGCCTGACTTGAACGACATCTTGACCATTATGGAGCACCGACGAGTCTTCGGTAGTGACCGAGTCGAGTCTCTCGCACCTCGAGGTCGCTTTCTGTCACATGACCGAGGGTTTGTAGCTTGAGCAACTTGAAGGTAGTCTCGTCCTTGCTCGCTGATGGTCGTCAGCGATCTCCGAGAAATCACTACACCACAGTCATCTGTAGTGATCAAGTCCCTCCGTAACTGATATAGTCACTACTATCTACCGAGGGTACACATTTATCTATGCCAACTGTAATGCCCACATACAGCCACATTGACAATCGAGTTACTTTTCTTTTCTTTCTGGAGCACATTCGCAGTTACAAGTCCTGCAGTTTTAAAGCAGTACCTGCCTGCAGCAGTTCTACTTCACATGAAATGTTCACGAAGTCTTGTGTACCTTCGCGTAACATTATTACATGGATGTTGGTTTCGGGCAACCACAAGCGTGGGAGCCAGTCCGCAGTTGCCTACGCTACTCGTTGAAATTTCTACGAACGCCGAAAATTTTAAATGTGTCGCTGGTATTTTACGGTATATTACCCCTCTACTCTACCCACTGGACCTATAGTTCATTAAGGGTACCTCCAGGTACGCGAAGACACTCTCCCAGGTAACCCTAAGCCTCACTTAAGTACGATCTACTCGGTGACTATAACATTGACCAAAAGAAATGTGCTCTGAGGCTACACTCAATTGTCTGGATCAGTAATTATTTTTAATTAGCACATGCCATTAGTAGCCCGCAAACCCGATCCATGTAATTGTGATATAAATCCATAAACGGGAAGTGTACCCATTGGCATCAATATACCTCAAACCTAATTACTCAGACCTGCTCTGAATACTGCGTATGTTACCTGTTTCTTCGACTATGCTAACCCTCACTGTACTAAAGTAAATTATACAGTATCATACCATAACAAATTCTGAAGTAAGGTATGAAGTGACACAAGAAAACACTCTGATTCCTAGTGTTGGTATTAAAACCATCAGATTTACTAAGACAGGAGTACCAGACTAATACTCCTGACTCAGAAAGCATTCGCTCTCACCCGGAAGGGCCACGACTGGCTTTTCGGATCTCTGCACGGCGCTTCACACGCTGAATTCCAATTCCCTGGAGTCGACTGATGTACTTCCTGTGGTTCTCACCGTCATCCGCTCGCAGGGGCCGTGGGCGGACGTGGACGTTCGTTAAGCTAACACACGCACGAAAAAACGTATCGTAGTGTTTTCTGACCATCGGTATTTGTTTGAGCAAATAGTCCAAAGCTTGCTGAGGCGCTCGAAGAAAATTTCTCCTCCCCTGGATTTTTACACTTCTTGCCGCGTCCAATATTCCGGGACGTGCTCACAAACCCGGCGATGTCATACCAGAGCTTGTTCAGCTCCGTGGGAGAAAAAAATCGTAATGAAGACGATCGCCTCAGCTCCACCAGTCTCGATGAACTTGTCCATGATCGATGTCGGGGATGTCATCTTCCTCGTCCGAGGAATCGGACAAATTGACAGCGTCTTCATCAAAGCGCGTATGCTTTCGCTGTCGTTCAGCCTCTAATTCAAGGGTCAACGCAATTCCCGCGGCAGCACTACGCCTGTCAACCCCCGCCGTATTCGATCTGCAGACTGTGTTTGGAGAAGCCGCTGTACGCGTGCGAGTTGAGCTGCCAGCGGCCACCCGGTTCGTAGATGTAGGGACGACGCGCAGAGGCTGGAGTGAAGAGATGACGCCCTGACGCAGGAGTTTGAGTCAACTACGGGGATGAAAACATCGCTTGTAGACGTAGGAGAGGTGATTGAGGATGCTTGGTCCGTCACTGGGCGAATTTGCAAATGGCTAACCTTTGCTACACAAAATCGAGCATCCTATCCACGCCATCGTGATTCTGAACATTAGCTCTATACCTCTTACTTCACCAGCTGAGTCCCACATTTTCCAGGTTTTGGTTAATTACCTGACATTAATTTAGCTGCCGAGTACTGTACTAACTCCGTCCCACAACTCATTTAACATTTCTTATTTTCTGCCATAACGTTTCATTCACATGGGCTATCAGCACTCTAAAACATTTATTCGAAAGCCTGTTGTTGGCTCCACAGGTATACCGGTTCTGCCTTTCATTAACGGTTAAACGGAAGAAGATAACAGGGGCTTAATCTGGACGAATCTGGGGTGCGATGGAAAACTTACGCCACGCTTTACGAAGTGAGCATTTTGGAGTTTTGTTTTCGCGACAAAAAAATAGAAATACGTAAATACAGTTTTAATTGATTAGAGCACCTTAGAGCTTCACCCAATCAGCACAAAGTGATTTGGAACATTCAACATAAAATCGGATTTAGAAGAATATTAACGTATCGTCGTGACATTTTCCACTAATCTCCAATCGGTTGTGGAACTACCACCAAGTAGATTGGACCTAAAATAAAATAATGACTAATCAAACTGACCTAACACTTTAGTGTATGCCACATCACATCCAAATGTTAAATCGCTGAGGGACGGATGTAGTACCATCAACCAGGTGGCTCACAGGTTAGTTATGCGGCTATCGTTTAACACAGGTTGTATGAAAGCATACCAACAAACTGATACCAAGCTCTAATTGGCTCAATTGTGTCGGTGAGCCTAAGTCTCAGTCTAATATCTCGCGGGATGCGGGATGAGGCAATCAGAGCTCGAGTTTGCGGGACGCGGCTAGGGTTATTGCGATGATATCCCATCTTGACCACGGGGTGTTTGTGTGGCACGAGTGTACATAACGGGATGCACGGAGGCCTGGGCCAGCTGTTTTTGTCCCAGATCCCACCCCGCTGTTGCGGGGATATATTGTGAATTCTGACCAAATTTGCCGATCGTGGCAGTAATTTGCCCGTTCCGTCGATTTGGCCTCAGTTTGACCGCGTCGATTCGGACCTCAGAAAGTTCAAGTAGAACGCGCAATATAAGACTGAGCCTTAGCAGACAAATTGAGTACTTCAAGAAATGAGAGTGACTATCGACACAAAATGAGCTTCTTGGGATTTGTATGGCGCCCCATTCTTTTCCCTTATGTACGAAAACGGCGGGTGGAAGTCGACTTGCTCGGCAACACGAATCTATGCCTGTGGCTTGAACCCAGGATCAAGCATGGCCTGATCCCACTCGACCCCATAGGGTTAATGCGCAGGAAGGGTTGGTTTGGGTTTAGGCAGGGTGATAGAATTTCCTGTCGACTCCTCCAATTTTGGAGATTTGCAGTCCCATGACATCCGTCGTCCCATGTTGTGTCAATATTCTGTGTCTTCACATCAGAGGTCGCAAACAGGACTTTTCAGGTGACCCAGCCTGCCCGCTTGGGTGCTCGGAATTGGATCGGGTATCCGGACCCGCCCGCATCGATTGAGCATCCAAATCGGCAGGCATGTCCACAGGTGGCATTTTCAATAACCTACCACTGACTTGCTTGAGGCACTTTTGGAAACCTTCAAAGTGGTAGTCAGATTTTGACTGAAGTTCAGACTAGATCGACTGTTGGGATGGGTACATGAGCTATGCTAAAGCTGCATTCAGAGCTCCTACGACGACGGAATGGTGCGTTTGCTGCCCGTGCGTTACTCAGCAGCATCAAACTGCAACGTGTTTGCTAACCCCGCACGCCGAGTTTGATCGTTCAATGCCAATTTGCAGCCAAAGTCCTGATGACCGTCGGTCGACAAGCTGTGTCTCCCGCGCCGGTGTGTGCCCGTCTGGCAGCACAGCCTATTTTATTTGCGTTTCGTTCAATCAGTACACTCTCTCTCCGACCGACTTAGTCTCTTACGCCGTGTTTTCGTCCGTCTAGAGTCCTTGGAAGTCTTTCACCGTCGCTCACTTGGCCACTAGGGCTTAAGCCGCAGGCGCCCCCCTCGTGCGGCTTGCCGCAAACTTGAGTAGCTCGGCTACTCTGTGCGTCCAACCTCGCTTGTTCTCTCCGTCAATCGCCGTACGTCGTCCACTCCGCAGTCGTTCGTCTTCTGCGCCTTCGGGTGCAGATTCACGAGTATGAACAGCCTTACGCTGGCCGCCTCACTGGCCTTTTCGTTCTACAGGCTTCGGCGGCGCTCTTGTGCTGATTCAGCCGCACGTTCGCAGTCAATGCGACTCTTCAGCAGCTGCTCACTTCGTCCGGAACCGCGATCTTCTTCATCGCAGCCGAGATCTTCGGAAGAACGGCCGCTCTCAGCCGTCGCTGCGCCGGTTCGTCTCGCACACTGCTGTCCGTCGTTTATGTCGGTGGCGGGTTGGTCCGGTGCTATGTCCACCCTGTTACAGGACTTCCTCATTGGAGGTGTCTTCCACGACCCTGCCGTCACTATGCAGTCGCTCAAACCCTGCTCCGTTGACCCAGCGGGCCGTCGTTCGTCCGTTTTTTGTCGTCCAGTGTCCATCGGCCGTTGTTCGGGTCCAGCCATCACCTGGCGGTCGGAGTTCATGCTCAAGGACGTATTGGCCGACTTTGCTGCGCCGTCTTCGCCGCCGGAGCTCCACCAACTTGGGACTCGCGTCGTCCTTTGCACTCGTATCTGCCACTGCGCTTCGTTTCATTTTGTAAGCTAGTAGTCGTTCCTGCGTTGCCAGAAGCCGACGTGGCTTTCGGTCCTCGCGGAGGGTTATACACCCAGACTGTGTCACCAGCTTCGAACGTGCGTCGCTGCCTATCGTAGTACCGTGCTTGACGCGCTTCCTCCTTGTCGCGTGCACGCTCAGCACATACATGACTCCGTTCCATTGCAGCTACCAATCATTTATGCTAATCGAGCAGGTCTCCAGGTTCGTTCAACTCGGCTCGTCGCAATAGTTCGTTGGGCGGCTTCAAACGTCGATCCATCATCAATTTGTTTGGGCTTATACGGTGGAATGTTGTGCCGAATTGTACGAATACACTGCGCACTGGGCCCATGCACTCCAATCATTCTGTTTCTCATCACTCATGAAGGTTACCACGCAATTTTCCAAGAGCGGTGAAATCGCTCCACCAAGCCAATCATCTGCGGCCTATACGGAACGGGATTCGTTTGGTTCGCCTGCAACAATGTCACAAGCTGCTCGATCACGCGTCCCGTCATCTCAAGCGCACCATCCGTAAGCAATACTCTGAAAGCTCCAACTTCAAGACAACATCCTCCAGCAGGAAGGTTGCTACTCGTTCCGCTGTGTGCTGCGTCACACTTCGGGCGACAGCTTATCTCTTCACGTATTCGAGAGCTGTGATGACGTACCGTTCTCCACCGTTTGCAACCGAAAAGGGTTTACCAACATCGAGGGCTCATTGTTTCTTGCTGTACAGTAAGGAACCAATGCGCAGCAATGTTGTGTTCATTTATCATTTTCGCGCTTGGGGTATGCAGATTTTGAAGTGCTGCTCGGCCGCCACAAATCCAAATACAGCAAATCGTACCTTAAACGAACCGTATTTATTTGCTTGTTATTGGGTAAAAAGCTCGATTTCATATCTTTTGATTCGATAAAAATAGGTTCGAATTCGATTTTTTATTATCTATCTTTTCCGCGCGCACTGTAGATGCCACTTGTCGTCCCATGAAAAGCTGCTATTGTACTGGCGGGAATTCATGATACCAAGAAGCAGGCGCCGATATGAAGGTCATAAAATGGGAAAACCTATATCTATAGCTAGATATATAGGGTAAAATCGCTCGTAGATTCCGAAAATGAGGTCCATTTTGTCCAATTCGCAGCCGTTTTCGCGTTAAAGCCGCGCAAGCAAAGCATTCCCCACGTGGGACAGCTTAGTAATAGTATTTGCCGGTTGCTTGTAACTCGAAAAGTGAATGACCTGCTTACAAAATACCTACGTTTTCACCACACTATCCCAATCCTACCAACATATGAGGTCAACTAGTGGCGGCAGAGCTAGTTGCGGCAGACTAGATGCTTCTGGTACCTTTAATGCTGTCCTAATTATTGTTTCCTATGAAGATAACCACCGCTAGTGCGGTTTTGGCTGCTGTGAACGACGTGGAATTTCCATAATTCAATGAAAAGCACTGACATGTGTCAAATCAATTAGTAATAATGTCTTTTTACCGGCCATACCCAGTGAAAGCATATTATATTATTCAAAGACTTCCAGATTACTATTTATGCGGCGTTACAAATACTATTTTCGTCGATTTATAATTTTGTCAAAATCTGACTGAAAAATTCTAATTGAGGAAAGAAGTATATTGTAGCCTCTAGTTCAAGTCTGTGTGTTTTTGAGCGCACAGCGTAGTGAGTTTTGTCCGTTGTTGCTAAGGCCGCAAATTGGTGCATTGATATCTTACACCTACATTTCTCTGCATGTTTAAACCAAAGAAATCATTTCGACAAGTCGAATACGTTAGAATTGGATTTACTAACATAGTCATCAAACCCAGTATATTATGCACTATTTCTCGATGGGCTTAATGATAAACTACAGAATGCAGTCCACAATGCACCAATATTGGCACAGATTGGTGCGGTCGTTTATTGTTACAAGTCGGAATACTGACCGAGTTTGAGCACCCCTCAGCGAAAGAGAATATAATGAATTCTGACCAGTTTTCGGCTGTAGTAGCGGACATATATAATTTGACGTGTTATTGGTCTAGTACATGTAAAATAGTATAAGTGACAACGGAATTGATGAAAACTATGGAGCACTTTTAGGAAATACTGCTAGTACCAACTATAACTTAAACTTTAGTTGTTGGAGCAGCGCAAGCTTTGGAACATCGACACTGGATAAAATCTGTATAAATGACGGGTAGATTACCGGTGGATGTTCCAATACGGAGTTCCAGTGGAATTACGAAGAGTCCATGTTGTTAAGGACCCCAGTTCTTCTCCTCGGCCATTAAGTTGCCTTGGAAGTTCCGACAACGACGACCACTTGAATATTTTTTTTGAACCAAAGGGATTTGAGATGAGCCACTTTTTTGTGGGGGGTACTTAGAGTTTTGTGGCAGCTACAACACGTCTTGGTCTTAAAGGACGCCCGCGGGCTTTTTCGGTGGGTCTAACGACAGGTGCCATTGTGGGCAGATTTGAATATGTAGATTAAGGAACTAATTTTCCTTCGTTACGAGCTACATGCACCTGGAGGCATCCCGTAGTAGTACCATATATGGTATGATATACTTTGACGTACTCTTTAGTAATAATAGTATTTATAATACTTACAGAAGCACTGAGTCAGAGCTTTATGCGCTACAAATCGATTTGACACATCTCAGTGCTTTTCACTGGATTATGGAAATTCCTCTGTGAACGATTCAACACCACTATTTTCTTGGTTAAGAAGCGCAACTTTCGAGTATTTTGTACTTTTTGTGTAACCACTGCCACCGTTGGATATCGGGCACCCATAAGATAAACTGGCGGGTATGGATCCGTAATACTACTGTACACTCGCAACTCTG
The DNA here is from genome assembly GCA_016864655.1 of Phytophthora cactorum. Taxonomy (NCBI): domain Eukaryota; phylum Oomycota; class Peronosporomycetes; order Peronosporales; family Peronosporaceae; genus Phytophthora; species Phytophthora cactorum. Next base: position 219,600 of record NHQK01000050.1, read on the forward strand.
CAGCACCAAGCCGGAATTTTGACGGCTGTATTTAAATAATCGACTTTGGAAAACAACGTGATTTGCTGGGTCGCGTAAAAACCAAGCAATGGTGGGTTTAACCCATAACCGACTGGGTTATAGCACATAGCTAGGCCAGCGTATCCTAACGGGTACCCGAACGTAACGTTCAACGTTGGTACCCGCCCGGCATTGAATAAAGCAACATTGAAATGTCGCGGTTCAGCAACACTAGTACAGTCTTCAGAAGAGCCTACAGACAACGACGGAAAAAGCCGGCAGCCACAAAAGCCTGCAGACATAGTTGTGCAATGCACAATCATAAGTGTTCAGCCGATCAGGTTTGCTCATTTGACTTGGTCTTTGTATTCCATATGTATTTGAGTGTTTTCTATGTCGTTACGTATGTTTTATGATCAATTTATTGTGTTTTATGTCAGGACATCTTCTGATGCGGACGGGGAATTTTCGTACATTTACTATGGGGGTGGCATTCAGTGGTGCCGGATTTATCTGTCGTTATCTGTACGCGATCATGCCCAGTTAAATACTGCACGCATTTACATGTGTGCTGAGGCTGTATACAAGCTATTTGAGGTCTACTCTAGTAGCCCTCTATTCACTACCTACCTACATGGACGACTCCTGTAGTGCACAATCACTTTCGCTGTGCAATTTTAAGCCTTTTTGGTCCCTATCACTATAATAATACAGTAATCCCCGCGTAATCCGGAATTGCGACCAGGCAAGTACCTTCCAGAGATAGTTACAGAGTGCAGTCGAGATTTGATGCCCACCGAAGAATGTACTGACTTAAAGTAGAAGTGGACGTCTAGCGGGAAAACCGTGCATGCATGCATCGGTTGCTAGTTTACAGCACTAAATGAAAGGCTGACAATGGAACATTATTTATTGCAGTGGCATGCTACGTGTACGTTCATGTACTTCATTCTGCATTCATCATGCCCAGAGAGCCTCACTCTAAGAAGCACTACGTACGACTGGGCATCGCAAGCTTGGGACGCAGTTACACCAGAGACTATCAGGGATTGCTGGAAGCATTCAGGTAAAACTACGTCAATATCAATGCGTCGCATTCTTAATATGCGACAAGTTTAGATTAACTCAGTACATTTTGCATCTATGTGAGACCTGTGCGAATCTAGCCACCTCGCAGTCTTTTTTGGTCCCACCTTTCCGGATTAGGCGGGGATGACTGTACACGTATTAATTTAGTGATCTTGTAGATCATTTTTTTTTGCGTAACTTCCTCAGTGGAGTGCATTTGGAATTTGGATCAGCGAATGCTTTTTTGCAAATCTAATATGCGATGAGGAGAAAGAAAACTGGTCTCCATTTGGCATTACCCAGTGCATGGCCTCAGAGATTCATGTGTACTTCAAAACACAGATGAAAAGAGGGCATCGCAAAAGCAGCATTGATAATCGAGCCATTCACCATCAATGTCGCCCAATCTTCAACATTGACTTGACTGTTATTTGTATGGTTTGAGGAAGGGGGAGGGGGTGAACCCAATCTGGATTGGCACGCCAAGGCATTGGTGGTGATTCAACCGGCCGTGGTCTATAGCACGCGGGCTTACATAGACTGCTGTCAACGCCTCCTCATTATTGCGAATTGGTGGCCATGACATCCATCGTATAAGAAACCTCCGATCTTCTATACAATATAGCTTTATAGAGGGTTTTGTGCACCAATGATGCACATGTTCTATAGTGCCCCCAATAGCTCATGCCTGCCCACGTTTACATTGCAAGATACAGTGTGAACCGATTTGTCCCTAATCTTTTCGACTGGCTCTCTATTGCTTTCTCGTGACTTTGAGTTGGCGCTCATTCGCCATTTTCCAACACAGCGAACGACGGTACAGACAACCCTTACCAACAGGATTCATGCGACTAATTTGCTCCATATTAGTCGTTGCGGCAGCACTGGCCGCTATTTCTGATGGTAGCGCAGCAGCGGTCAGCGGTGTCACCGCAACAGCCACGACGAAATCGAACTTGAGAGAGCACGATTCAGACGAGAAGCCCCGCAAGTTGTCTGATGATACGGCAGCAGATTTGGAGGAAAGAGGCAGGCGTGGCGGAGGAGGCGGCAGAGGAGGAGGCGGGCGAGGAACACGTAAATTCGACAGGAGCCAAATTCACGGGCCGTACACGGCCATTGGATTGATGTACCCGAACGACACGCCATATCTCAAAGAGGACCTTCGCAAGATGTACGAGAAATGGCTGAAGAAAAAACAAGCCAAGAACACCCGTCGTCTTCGAGCCTAAAATGTTTCCAGAGGCACTACCAAGTTCAATTGGCCTAGAGGCCAAAACATCGACGCTAGACCTGCCCTGGGACAAAATTTTTTTCCTGTGGAAATCTTGTCTTCATATTGCAACCGTACCCGAATCCAGATTCTACCGAGTAGAATCATCTAGGAACATTAGCAACAATCAATTAACAAGATTATATTCGCTATAGAATCCGTACGAATATAAATTCCTCAATATCTAGATAGCGCCTTGGTGGAGTTAGGCTGCCCCCATTGAAGCTTACTGACTGGAGCATGATATAGATGTAGCTATACATCTATATCGTCACCAGTCATGCATATCGTACTACTAACGGAGTTTACCAAATAGTACCCGGACGTATATTCCTCATAAGCCCCTAAAACTTGAGCGATTTTTTTTTACTTTTAAATGGAGAAGGACTTGTATGTTATGCATTTTGTGGGTGGCCTCAAGTTTTCTACCCTACAAACGAAGATATGCAGGCCACTAGACCTTTTAGTCGATGACTTCTCTCGTTTCCACATGCTGATGGAGTTACGTCTGGCTGCCATGGTGGGGATATTAAGTGAATTATCGCGTCTGCGAGCGAATACACGGTAAGACTGAGATCGAGGATGCGATTCATTATGTTCAACTACGATAAATAATAGAGCCGACTTTTAATTGGTGCCGGACATCTATTTCTGGAAGCTCGACAGGGATACCTGGCCGGGTTTCTAACACGTGCAGGACTTGAATTTGGAAAAATCCGCTAGTAATAAAAAGCTTTAAGCCTAAGTTGTACAAAGTAATCTTCTAACCGCAAAATCAAGATAAAAGAGTAGCTGCAAATACCAATGCAAATAAGGCAAGGAATCATAGTCGCGCAGACGACATAATCGTAGATTAGTGATTTTTTCGGACGTTTGAATCAGCAGTCGATTGGAGACTTGAATGAAGATGATGATGCCAGGGCAATCGGTATAATAAATGTAGTGTGACCATGCATAGTAGGAGTTGTTTAAAAACATCGCTACGACTACGTAGTATTATTATACATTGTTGTTCAAAAAAGTTATTATATTTGTAGGAATACAACAGGCACTTACATTAAATCTTAGTGTTGTAGATATGTCCACGGTGTACACTACCTATTAATACATGTACGGCCAACGTCTGCAAGGAACGTGGTACATTATCCAAGTCGCTTGTCACTTTAAATCTTCGTGTTAATGTACATTTGTACCACCTTTTTAGCTTCAGGTCTCTTATTAAAGGTAGTAGAATCATTTGGCATTTTACTACTATGTATGAATTGACAGCCCACATCTCTACTGGGGAACAGTAATTTTGTACGATTTGTTGAAAACGCGTTAGAACAACAGAAAAAAACAAACAGCTCTTCCGGTTGTTTCGACGCATTTTCAGTAAAATCGCAGAAGTTTCAGCGAGGTGATCTAGCAGCTCATCAGCTCCTGCTTACATCATCTCAGTTGCAAGCCCATGTTCAGTCCAACAGAAGCAAAGCTTCCTCCGAAAGGAGATAAATAATAACAAAGAGAACCAGGAGCTCCTCCAGATGCCCTGACACGATCCTTAACGTATCTTGACGGCGCTGACACTGTCAGTGACAGGGGGCCAAACATCTACTGCACAGTACCATATTTACTGTACATTTGTCTCCCGAGTAGTAAGGATCGTCTGTGACGGAGCAGCACCATAGTGATCCCGAACAGCGATTGGGACATACGTGTACCGCCGAGTTGTCGCGATAACATCCCTCAGAAAGTGTGAGATACCCGGTCCATTTCGCAATTAAACTCCTCCAAGCCAACGACACCCCCGTACTCAGCTAGAAGCCATGCGCCTTGCACAGCTTGTGCTGACCGTTGTGATCGGCCTCATCGTCACCGTGAACTTTGCGGCAACGACCACTGCCGTCCACGAAATCGACACGTCAATCGAAAACATGTATGCATCACACCGCCGTCGTGAACTGGATGAACGATCTACAGAATTGGTGGAGCGCGGAAAACGCGGTGGAGGTGGGGCAAAGGTTCAACGAACGAGAACACACACCAGCATTGTGCTGATGTACCCTAACGCCGTACCTCACGGAGGCGGTAATGCGGTTCAAAGCGTGGCTCAAGCGGGTATTCGGCAAGAAGGAGAAGAAGACAGCAGACACCGGGACGACAATATTTCTTGGCAGAAAGTGTTAAGGTGGGGTGTATAGATTCCACTATCCAAACGCTCATCTAAAATGTGGGTATACGTTCAAAGAGTGAAAACCTTGCTACTGCTATGCCCTCCACTGTCAGATCTGTTATGCAGTTCGACTCGCATTTGCTCATTTCGCGATTCGACTTTAGAAGTAACCACTGAGTCGCAATCGCGAAGAGCACTTTTTCGCGACTTTATTGGAAGGAACACACACACAAAGACCCTGGTGCATGAAGTTTAATTCCTGGAATAATATTTAACTGATGATTTTAGTTCACAACGACAACGCTAGCAGTTTGGCCGCTGCCGTGGGACTTGCGTCGTCAGGCAGTCTCGTATGCAGTGCTGGTGCGGACGGCATTGGGCTCTGGCGGCCGACATAAGGGCAATAAACTCAAACGCAAATATAACGTTAAAAGAGTAAATAATAATCAAAACTCGTGTTTTTTTGTGCTGTCTGTCAACATATAAACATCAAGATGGAGGAGAAACGAAAAGCTAAAATACGTTGGGATTGTAGTTCGTGCATGCTGTGACTTAGCCCCCCCTCCCAGAACTGATAGACCACTGTCTCCTCAGTGTTAATGGATTGCTGCGGGGTTCGATCTTCTAGCAGTACATGGTAATATGCTTTTCAACAAACCTGGTTAGTTTTGCGGTACGGTGGTCAATTTCCACCTAGCTCACATGTTAGTTTGCAGGCGTCATCTATGACATATATAGTCAATCTCTCAAATGGCAACTGCCATTAGCGACCGAGAAGGTTTGGTCTGCGCACTACACGTCCGAATTCCAGCGGAACGGTGTCAATTTCAGCGGATTTTGGTTCCCATGAGGATCGGCCGATCCTCTATCGCGCACTGCACACTATTCCAGCGGATTTCGTCCTCCCGAATTCAGGCAGGCAGCGGATTAATCGTGTAGCAGAAGACAACTGAATATTGCTCGAGTCTCACTCGAAGTCTCAAATATCAATCATTGCCAAAGTATCGTCGACTCTAGTGCTTTAATAAGCTCACGCTCATCTTCTTTGATTGCATCCTGCAGGGTCCCCTGGAATGTCTTGACCCGTCGAATCGTTAGCGTTGGCTGTGATGGATGGCACAAGGATTTGCCGAGAGCAAGCCTCAATCAAAGTCCCGCCTTTTATTTCATCTGAATAAGGCCGAACACTGACGCCGCTGAAGATTCCTTTGCCCTCTGAAAAGATTCTCCAAATAAAATACCTCTCGATCTTGATCACGAATCTCCACGATAACACTCGCTTCAATACGGATACAGTCAGCCCGGTCGTGAGACGGAATTTGAACCCAATGGTGTTGCCTGAATCTCCCACGTCTTCGTAAACCTCACGGTCGACATGCCGATGTGGCAGTTTGGGCGTTTTCCTCATGTTATCCGATACTGCACGTATCCTCGAAGCTGAATGGCGGCAAGGGATTGTGCACGTACTGGGTGTGCTCAACCTCTCCTTAAGGGCTGCGTCGGTGAAAGGAGCTACTAGTGCATATCTGTCGCGAGAGATGCCACATTATTCGAACACTTGATCGATACTTGCATAGCTGTCATTAACTCTTTCAGGTACTCGTCGTATAAGTGATGCGTCGGAGGATTTCAGTCGGAGCCACTTGGAGGTATCAATTGGTTGGACGTAACGCAGTACGCTGCAGAGATTGTCGATGTATGGAGTTTGCGACTGAATTACAGCTTGTGCTCCATATCCGAACGCAGCCGTTGGCGCTGTTTTCCTAAAAATATATGGTGTCCTCCATGGTATGCATATTTTCAAGTGCATAATGTATTCCGTCAGTACATGTCATGTAGTAATCTAGATTACGGTAATGCAGATATCGGTCGGAGCGTTATTGTTGGCTAGATATCCAGCTTGTCATCGGCTTCGTGTTATGCATGGCAGCAGTATTGTGCTGTGCGGGAACTTGCCACCAAGCTCTGCGTGATACCGTTCGCAATCATCCATCTGGATGTTATTAACCTGCTACTGGTCGCGCTGCTGCTGGCTGGGGCATGTTTGTTCCTTATGCCTGCAGTGCAATCCTGCACCATACTGTGTACTGGGCTTCGGTCGACATAGAGATGCTCAAGCTTCGCTTTATTTATTGTGAAGTCAATCTGCAAAATCCAAAATGACACGTTTTCTCCAGACTTTGGCGATCGCTCTTCAGCTCAAACGGAGCAGACTCTCTTGAAAGTAGAGGCTTTTTACTTATCGAAGTCGGCGCGCACTTGACGTTTCATTGCGCCTCCAGAAGTAAAAGGTTTTCTTGAACCACGCCTTGAAATTCCCCCACCATGGGTCGCATTGAGATCTTCTACCGCATCTCTCTTCCTCGTCAGCAGTAAGATCTGACAACTGACGAGGGATGACACGTGAATCGGTCGCCATGTCCTTGGTAATTGTGTTAACAGCTATCACCGCCTCGGTTGTTGCGATCAGGATGATTAGTGCCAGTAGTGTTCCCAGTCCGAAGTGGCCCATACGCATGATGCTGTAGTAGTTGACAGTAGAGAAGGGGAGCAGTTTTGAATTGATGGTTGGCTTGAAAAGAAATTGCAAAGTGATGCTCCAACGACTGGCGTTGCCTTCGAACAGAGCAACTTACTCCTCCCGTAGGCTACAGCTGTCTCAACTCGTTATCTTCGGCTTTGACGGTTACGTACTGATCTGCGGCCGAATAGTGACACGCGTGATTTGTATCCCAATCCCAACCCATCACGATCGATGACTGAGCGAGCGAGATACCCGTTACTGGTATCCCGGATAACTTATCCGACATCCTGTGGTTAGTATAGGCATTAATAACCGTTGACTGTAATTCTGATGCAAAAAATGGCTGATTTCATGGCACTCAGCAACAAAAGTATCCCTGTCTGTCTTAGCTAGAGCAACCATTGAAACGGTGCCTGGTGTAATACATTGTGAAGCCAATGAACAAGAAAACGTATTATGCATTGCTAGACGAACTACAGCCCCGAAGGCGTCGGCATGCCGGGTGCTGCCGAAGGGTAGCATGCAACATCATGACCATAAGCCGGTCGGTTGGTAAAGACCATGGGTTTAGATTAGACCACAGGCCAAAGGCCAGGCCTGTCGATTGATTGGCTTAAACTCGTGGCGAAAGGCTTAAACGATCTGTTTCGGCCCTAAATTTTACAGGCTCGTTGGTTCCTCGTACACTAAGTACGATGAGCTAATTCGTAGCTTTTAAAGCTTAAGTGGTTGAGTGGTCGATGTCTCACAACAAGGCTTGCACGCTTGAGGATGGAGCGGGCCAAGCGGCTGCGGCTGCACCACACTGACTATTGGTGCTAACAGCAGACTATCGATGATGCGTGAGCCTGGCCTGTGAACGACACGATGTGAGAGGTGATCGAGTGCAAGCAGCCACTGCAAAGACCAGATAAACGATTGTTTGGATCACTGCATGTATTGGATGGACGCGCGCCACTGCATGGAGGTGCTCACGACCGCGGACAACTTGAGGATGTCCACGTGCCGTGTGCACACGGCGCGCGGGGCATCGCCCTTACTCGCACGGATCACATGGTCTTCTGCTCTGTGTAGCTCTGCGCAGCATATTCCGGAGATAGAGGCAAAGACTATCGTGGAGGCTCCAGTGAAGATGGTGGGCAAAGCTATGCCTGTGTAACCTGCGCATAATGGTTCGCGCTCGCTACGTTCATGGAGCTGTGTGGCAGTAGGCAAAGCCGATGGTGCAGAACACGAAGGGCGGCAAGTCGCTCAACTTTACTGTGGACGCAATGATCTAGATTCCGTGTGGCAGTCTTGGGCCGGGAAGGTGACAGCCTCCGCCGCAGCAGAGAAGTTCCAGTAGTGCGACGTGAATCAAGACGCTCAGAATAAGGGTCTCGGGACGCTGGCGTAAGCCTGTGCATATGGCACTGGAGTGCGGAGTTCATGAAGATGTACTAAGTGCGTGCGGCGAGAAAGATGCCCACTCAAGGTCTTGAGAAGGCAAAGTGTTAGGCTCCCTAGCTAGTCTGGCGGCGACAGTGAAGCTGAAATAAAACTCTTGGAGTGTGCCGAAAGAGATTAAAAATATATGTTATCATACCTTACACGGTGGTTTGAAACTTCTAATATGTTGTTGAGACTCACAAATGGCGAGGCAGACAACGACTCACGCTTCCGATGGTCCTCGATGCTGACCTTCAGACGCTTCCCCAGGCCACCGGATTCACCACTTCTATAGTTTTCGTCTTTGCGCGCCGGATCCCGCAGCCTGGAATACCTTAACTGAAATGCTCATCGCGTCCGCGCCGCTAGATGAAGTCTGGCTGAGGGAAGAGAGGACAATTGTCAAAAGAGAACCCGACACATCAGAAGCATAGGTCATGCTGGTCAGTGGTCTATCAGCATGCTTATTTTCACTCTTAAAAAGAAACTGCCGGATTCAATACCAGCAACAAACCTCTATAACCTTTTAGGCCATTGGCCATGGCCTTTTTCAATGGCCGATTGGCCTAAAACCCTGGCTAAAACCCAGGCCAGGCCGAAACGTTTAGGCCCTGACTACAACACTGGTCCTGGGACCAAGATAGCTTTGCGTGCGTTAACGCTGTCTGCAGCCGAGAAACTCTGTTCACTCAGTTAGACCATAAGATCAGAGGCTCTGGGATCCAGCAAACTATTCTAGCACACGGAATAGTTTTGGTTCGCACTGCTATGCAGCAAGGCATCAGAGTTAGTTGGAAATGGCCCTCCATAGCGAGTCCCAAACTTTACGTCTACAGCTGTCTCAACCCGTTATCTTCGGCTTTGACGTTTACCGCAAATTGTTTACCGCACATTGCGGCAAACGTCAATGCCGAAGATAACGAGTTGAGACAGCTGTAGCCTACGGGAGGAGTAAGTTGCTCTGTTCGAAGGCAACGCCAGTCGTTGGAGCATCACTTTGCAATTTCTTTTCAAGCCAACCATCAATTCAAAACTGCTCCCCTTCTCTACTGTCAACTACTACAGCATCATGCGTATGGGCCACTTCGGACTGGGAACACTACTGGCACTAATCATCCTGATCGCAACAACCGAGGCGGTGATAGCTGTTAACACAATTACCAAGGACATGGCGACCGATTCACGTGTCATCCCTCGTCAGTTGTCAGATCTTACTGCTGACGAGGAAGAGAGATGCGGTAGAAGATCTCAATGCGACCCATGGTGGGGGAATTTCAAGGCGTGGTTCAAGAAAACCTTTTACTTCTGGAGGCGCAATGAAACGTCAAGTGCGCGCCGACTTCGATAAGTAAAAAGCCTCTACTTTCAAGAGAGTCTGCTCCGTTTGAGCTGAAGAGCGATCGCCAAAGTCTGGAGAAAACGTGTCATTTTGGATTTTGCAGATTGACTTCACAATAAATAAAGCGAAGCTTGAGCATCTCTATGTCGACCGAAGCCCAGTACACAGTATGGTGCAGGATTGCACTGCAGGCATAAGGAACAAACATGCCCCAGCCAGCAGCAGCGCGACCAGTAGCAGGTTAATAACATCCAGATGGATGATTGCGAACGGTATCACGCAGAGCTTGGTGGCAAGTTCCCGCACAGCACAATACTGCTGCCATGCATAACACGAAGCCGATGACAAGCTGGATATCTAGCCAACAATAACGCTCCGACCGATATCTGCATTACCGTAATCTAGATTACTATCCTACAGGATCCCCTGGAATGTCTTGACCCGTCGAATCGTTAGCGTTGGCTGTGATGGATGGCATAAGGACACTGACGTCGCTTCGCCCACGGAAAAACCTCTCGATCTTGATCACGAAATCTCCGCGATAACACTCGCTTCAATACGGATACGGATACAGTCAGCCCGGTCGTGAGCATCTTCGTGAGACGCAATTTGAACCCAATGGTGTTGCCTGAATCTCCCACGTCTTCGTAAACCTCACGGTCGACATGCCGATGTGGCAGTTTGGACGTTTTCCACATGCTATCCGATACTGCACGTATCGTCAAAGATCGCCAGTTCCAACTTGTCTTGTTGGGCGGAGCGCACCACCGAATCTGTGAATACTGCGATATCCGTGGTATCCTCGCTTCCTTCAATGTATTTCTGTAGAATCGGCACTAAATGAATACACGTTCGCACGTCCGTGGAATCCAGAGCACCAGACGCTGCGGTTCTAAGCACGCACCAGCCAGTTGAGTCCAAGTACGTGCCAGCAAAATCCCCTTCTCCTTCGATAAGGCCACGCCACACGAGAACAGTCCGGCCAGGCTGTACGAATCGATGCATCACGAGGATTATCGCCAGAGGAAGAACTATCCCTTCTTCCCAGTGGAAAACAGTCCCGAACTTGACAGCGATCGTGTTTGGGAGGTCCTCCATCGTCTTAAAGAGCCTTCGTCGACAGTTTTGGCGGTACACCTGACGCATGGAGTCGAACATGGAGTTCGCTGTCTTTGGATACTTACAGGGCAAAACGAACGAGGAGGTGCTCTCGAAGAAGTCAGTGTTTCGAAGAGCGTCTCTCTTTCGAGCTGGCTTGTAGAAACTTGTGTTGGGCGGGGCCGCTTCTCCCAGTCCACACTCATGTAGCGCTGCATCTGCGCGAACATAAGCTGCAATCACTTCGATCATGAAGCTCTCGTACAACTTGAAGTCGTCCGGTTCCCATTCGTACACTTGATCGTGGATTTCTGTCGGTTGTGAGTCGATCATTTCCTGGAGGTTCTGCATCACCGCGACTCGACGCTCGATGTACGTTTCTGTTGAGCTTCTGCTTGCATCCTCTCAGCTACTTCTTTCGACGACAACGCTTGCCATTTCAACAGAGCCACACCGCCATCTGTGCTAAGGCGTGCTCGTTTCAACACGCAGATCAACAGGCAATCTTGGCTCGTCGGCACCAAGTACAAGCAGCGACAGTGGCAAAACTCGCACTCAAATCCTAGAGGAAGGCGAAGCACAAAATTGGCGATACAGCGCGCTAAGGCGACCAAAAGACGCAACCAACGCCGAGCACGAGTGAAAGTCGAATGGCAGACGTTGCAGTTGCAATGTTCCGAGTTAAATGGCCAGCCAGCGTTCTTCGAGTTCTAGTGCACTGGTAGGGAATTTGTCAGTGTTGTGGCTGAAAAAGCTGGCAGGAGGCGCTCCCAGGAGGCTTGATGAGGCAGTACGAGGAGGAGTTGGGAGCTCGTATTCTCGCAGAAACTGAGCGAGAACCTATACGTCCATCGTCTCGGTAACGTGATACTGGTAGTTGTCCATGCGACTTGGCGCCAGTTTTGAAATGACTGAGGGATAACGTGCGCAAAAGTGGACTGTGACACATCATACAGTACTCGTCGTCATTGCCAGATATGGCGTAAACCGCAACACAGCTGTTTTTAGGGTGAATGGCTGGCGCTGTGACTTGGGCCGGGCATGTTGAGTCACGGTGACGAAGGACCAGACAAAATCTGGCGAGCATACCGATTCGGAATTACCGAACATGACCAGTCTCTTTGATTCCTTCTACTCAACGGACGGAAGGCATTAATACTTACAACATATCACTTCAGGCTGCATGTGGTTTTGAAACCGTCGTTTTTCTTGCCACTACGTCGGAAAAACTTGGTTTAGACCCAACTCTAGTACCGCTAAATAGGTACTCACAATCTGATTTGTTTTCGTTACCGGTATTACTCTCGATAACCTATGATTGGATAAAATTTGAACATTAGAGGAATTGTATGTCAAGCTGATTCGCTATTATTGACTCGAGTATGAACTTACAGTTAATTGCTGCTTGTAATATATCGCTAGATTATGCTATTTTCCCTCTTTCTTGAAAGTCTAATTCCGCATTTTTCCGATGATGCTTCGATCAAAAACAAAACCCCTCCATAAAGAGATCGTTCAAACGGCCAGGTATTGAGGTAAATGGCGAGATTTTTTTTTTTAAATACTGCGTGAGACCACGAATAAGAAGCTTTACATCAAAGCCCATATCAATTACATTGAATGGCTACAACGAAAGTTATCGCAGGTTTAGCGAACTGTTCATTCTTTAACGGACCGGACAAGTAACGGTAATCTGACCAGAGGAAGGGGTCCGATTTCATTTTCGACCCAGGATAACTAGAGCGAGGGCGACGTGCTTCTTTAATCTCGGTGTCGTCGGCGCTAATATATATATACCGCAATTGCTACTCGCGAGGACTTTAGGGTACTGGGATTTCTGGTACATTTGGTGTTGTGGTTGCATTTCGTTGTCTACTCGCTTGGATGCCTACCGCTAGACACACGTCATACGCGTGCCTGGCGCGTGCTGCAATTGAAGTGACACGAATGGTGCGGGAAGACAATCGTGACTTGTGGAGCGCCCTTTTCATACACCATGCCCGTTTCATCAGGTGTTCCCGTTTCAAATAGCATGACCCATATGATTTGTATACATTTTTCAAGTGCTCTAGAGGAGGGATAGTAGGAGCAATGTATGTAGGAGGTAGGAAGATACTAGCACCTAACACAATCAATCTCACTTTCAATTTTCCATTCATCAACTCACATCGACCACAAGCCTCGTTCGAATACTCTCAATTATTGCGAGATATCACACAATTCACGTCCCTCGAAGCAACTAAAGAAATCGTCGCGGATTCACACTAGTAACAGCTATCTGTGTGATATAGCGAATCACTTTAAATGTAGCTGGACACGTAGTGAGCCCTTGCAGACAGCAATACGCCTTCCACAGGGGTCAGCAATAGTTGGGCGTACCTGAACGAACCAAGTCCGACCCAGCACCCTGAGCCGGCGCTTCCCTCTCTCACTATCTACGTCTGTAGACTTCACACACAAACGTCACAGGCACGAGCGTGTACGTCTATTCTCTCTCTCTCTCTCTCTCTCTCTAATACCCCGTGGCACCAACAGCGGAAGGTTGCCTAGTGTTGTAAACTCTTTTACGGGGGTGCCCGAGAATAACTCAGGCTGTAAATCGTCTAGCGTATACTATCAATACTCTAACCACAAATATCGGGAATCTAATACCCGAACTTCCCTCAAATAGGGATCAAACCAAACACACTCCCTCTAACAGTCTATTGGCCTGACCAGTAACAAGCGCTAACTTCAGGAAGGTCGCTGTTCGCTGGTAGGCATACCCTGCAAAGCTACTAAGTGTAAGGTGATTACCTTGACGCTCGATCACTTGAGTGCTTCAGGGAAATTCTGCTCTGTCATTATAGGGCCAGTCGGCCCTTATTCTTTCTAATCCTATGCTTCCCGCTGTTTCTATACAAATATCAAGTGAGTTCACGGCTCCCTACAAATATCGCATGAACTTAGTCCGGATCCGGCGCGCCGTGTCCCCTGTGGTTCTGCTCGCTGGACAATGCAAGTGGCTTCTGGGCAATCATGATGACCTTACGCGCGCGTAAAGTGTCAGCGTTTGTTTGTGGGCTGGGCACTTCGAGTGGTTGCGCATGCCCTTCCGGTTAAAAAATGCACCCATGATATACCAGCGCATGATCGATAACGCGCTGTGGGGGTTCGTTCAACCTAAAGGCGGCTGGCTTAAGTACTCGGAGATGGTGCGACTAGCTGAAACACAAGCCAAGCAACGCCGTGCAACCAGCAACGAAGGCTCCTTCCAAATCAAGTTCGAAGCAGACCGCGAAGCCTCAGAGGAGACTGACCCAGTCCTGCAACTGGTCAACAGTCCCGTAGCAGACATGTTTGCGACTGGAGAACCCAACGAATTCTCGTTGGTGCCTGTATTCGGTCAGCAGTCGTTCGTGGACGATATTTTCTTCGGTGGCGAGGATTTCGACAGCTGTCTGGGTACTTTGGATCGACTATTAGCGAGATTCGCACAGTACCGGATCAGTATCAGCTTCATCAAGAGCATCTTCTGTCAGCCCAAGGTGGACTTTTTGTCCCACGAGATTTCGCCAGAAGGCATCACGGCTGACTCGAAGAAGCTTGCTGCTATTACCGAGCTTTGGTTTCCAACCAGCAAGCGTGGAATGCAGTCATTCCTTAGGGCACTGAACTACTACAGCCGCTTCATCCAGGACTTCGCAGTTTACGGTACAACGCTGTACCAACTCAAGGAGGAAGACTTTGGACCCGGGGGTGACTTTTCTGTAGCTCATGGTGCCTTCGAAGTGCTATAAACGAAGGTTGCTGAGGCCCCAATTCTGAAACACTTCGATCGAACCAAGGATGCTCACGTCATGTTATTTGCTAATGAATGGGCGTTGAGTACGACAGTCATCCAAGAGCACGAAGGCAAGCTACACCCCGTGCGATTCCTCGGTCGAGTGCTCAAGGAATCTGAGAGGAATTATCACCCGGCTGAGAAAGAGGTACTAGCCTTGTTGCTGCTGCTGAAGACGTGTTACATGCAGCTGGTTGGGAAGACATTACATGACTATACCAGATTTTCGACGCTCGAATGGGTACACAAATCCAAGTCACTGTTTGGTCGAGCCGTACAGTTTGCGGTACCGCTGTCGCCATGGCACCTGAAAGTCCAACGAGTCAACGAAAAGGACGTGTTATTCGCACTATTGCTCCAGTCTAGCATTAAAAACTTTGTGGACTTGGAAAAATCGCTGGCGCCGTTAGCCCCACCGAATAAAGGTCCACCGACGATTCGAATGGACCCTGCTATGCCCTACGCGAGGCTGCCCCGTGCCTACTGAGGATTCGCTGGGAGAAGATCATGGAAGAGCGTGAGCGACTCGAGGCCTCCTGCCATGCCGCAGGGATGACGATCGGGGACCTGGTAGTGGTCCAATGTTCCGAAAGTTCCTCAGACGGTGAGACGTCGGCCTCGCGCGGAGTCAATACCGCGATTGAAGATTCATGCAGACACTCACACGTATTCCGAAGCACTGTAAAGGTGGTGCAACCAGCAACGAATGTTCGTTTGGAGTCTAGCGCTGATACAGGGGCACCGGACCTGGTAACGATTACGCTGGAAGACATATGTCCATCTGACGAGCCACCGACTTCGTGCTCGATGATTATTTCGAGTGAAGATTCGGCAACCAGTCCGGAGGTGCAAGATACCACGGATGAGATGATAGTGTCTGTACCGAGAGTCCATTCAGAGGTTAGTGGCGACACGTGAGTATCAGCTCCTGTCACGGCTACACCCGGGGGCATATGTTCGGGTAAAGGGGTGCCGACCTCGCGCGCAGCGAATATTGCTCATCGGGATAGCACACAGATGCTTAAGGCCATGTCGACGGAGATGAACCCGGCATTGAGTGTTCGATTAGAGTGTGGCGTCGACGGTGAGACAGCAGAGACAGCGACGGTCACTTTGGACGGAACATGTGTTTCGGTGGCCCATGTGTCGAGCGTTACCAACTCTGTGGATCTGCAAGAATCACTTCCGCCGTTGGTCGCGCAAAGCAAATACGTTCCGGCAGTTCGTATGAACCATTCTCTGCTATATGCGAAGCTACGACGCGACTATCGATGAGTCGTCATGTCGTTTTACGGATCGGGAAGACCGGAAAGTATGGTGTCTATGGCAGTTGTTCGTGGATATTATGCAGACTTCCCGAGTGGAAGATAGTGATCGCTGCAAACGCTTACCTCTCGTCCACTACGATAAATTTTGCAGAGTATAACGGAATGAACAACGGCGTCAATGCGGCTATTGCACACGGTGCCAAGGATTGGTTATCGTGGGTGACTCGAGGCTCGCGATCCAACAATCACTAGGGGTGATCGCATGTCGGCAGGAGTCTCTGCTGGCGTTACTAAATGTACACAAGGAACTTACGGCACAGCTCCGGTGAGTTAAGTAACGTCATGTAGCGAGGGAATACAACGCCACCGCAGATTCGTTGGCCACTGAGGCTTAGGAGTCGACGGTCAGCCGAATGGT
Organism: Phytophthora cactorum; assembly: GCA_016864655.1. NCBI lineage: Eukaryota > Oomycota > Peronosporomycetes > Peronosporales > Peronosporaceae > Phytophthora > Phytophthora cactorum. The sequence goes on from NHQK01000050.1 coordinate 235,994, forward strand.
GCTTGCCGAAACTGGCAAATCTGAGTTGGTAGCACTGAATCGCATCCAGGAGGTGTTCTACGATGATCCACGAGCCTGGCATTTCAGAGGTCCGACCACGTGAACCGGAGCATTGTGTACATGTTCAAACCGGTAACGAAGCTTGTCAGCAGAAAACGTTCGAAAATTTCGTGCGAGATGGCATTTCGAGCGATTGTAGCGATTATGGTAATATTGCAGTGATGACTGGACAGCAGCCTAAGACCAGGAAAGACGACAAAACCGAAGATGAATCCTCGTTCGACTGCCCAAAGCATCATTGGGACCGGATAATGCTGCAGATCAACCGCCGAGGTCTCGTTTTGAGGCTGGAAAAAGAGTGTGGCTTTATATGGAACGCGGCAAGACAGGCCTGACCAAGAATTTGGCCCACCGGTGGTACGGACCATTTCGTATTAAGTGACAAGTAGAGTCCATCCTCGATGATCGTACTCCGATGGTGACGAGCACACAGCGTTCCGGGCGAGAGTTCAAAGTCAAATGGGCCGGCAACGACGAGACAACATGGGAACCAGCGTCGAACTTGTCATGCTGCGGTTTACTATACGACTATCTATGTGCTGAGATGTGTGAGAGACGGCAGCATATGGTCCACGTCACCGACGGGAACTAGCGTGACACGATCACGTGTGAACTGTCCACAGGGTGGTGCAGCCTGTGGAAACAGACGAAAAGATCTACTGCACCAACACTTTTCATATGGATTGATGAATTACGTGAACTTGATTATGCTGTGGATTATGGAGTAAGAAAGAAGAACATGAGCGCACGCATAACGACTACCACGGGAGATTAACACTCACTGATACCTTTAGTAGTTTCTTATGCTGCGAATGCAGGTGGTAGCCCGGCAGCGAGGATTCGATCGGTGGAATAATGACAGTGTTCAGAAGTACCTCTCAAGAGGAATATACCCGAGGCTAATTCTTCACTGGAATAAAGATGAACCGACTGACCATGGAAAGACCTCGGAAGTTGAGCAACCCTCATTGCTAGTGTCAGCAGAAGTCGCAGTCGTTAACGAAGTTGGGAACGGCAACAGCGACGTCTCAATAATACCTCGCGGTCGTTGCGTATTCCACCATCGTCATCACTGCCGACAGCGCTGTATGACGCCGCGTATGAGACCGTACGTATCCGCATAGTCGTCTATTGTGAACTCGGTGATAAGCGCGTTCGACTCAAACGGGATCAGGGACGCGGCCTAGGTGAGCGATGCGGCCGCCGACGCACCGAAGATGTTCGATGGAGGGACCAGTGCGCGGTCGACGCTTGTATCGTCACTGCGTACACAGTTGAAGTGTATGAACCGTTGTACGTGCATCCAGTCGGTTAGCCGCGCCTAGAGGACCAAGTGAACATGGCAGAAGGTGCAACGTACCCGCACGTGTCTAGGGGCATCAACACCGATACGCATATGACGTCATTGACGGTACTGGTTAACTCACACGACATGCGATAACTCGCACGACGACTTGGGTGTCACAACAGTCACCACTTTCGGTGGCTCCCATTGCGACAGGGGCATAGCCTCTGCGAGCACCACTACGACGCAAGCGCTCCCGCTCGTCGGATGGAACCACGGCTCGATTTTCTTGTTGACGAAGACGATCTCGCTCTTAGCTCGCTTCCCGTCGCTCCGGGGTTTCCTCTTCCATTTGTCGCTCGTGCCAAACACGATCGCGCACTCGCCCTCTTTCGCGTTCTTCCTGTGTTTGACCTGCCCGGCGCACTTCTTGATCAGCGCGATCGCGCTCATGTTCAGATTGTTGAGCTCTACAGGCACGTTGCCACTCGATTTCTATACGTCGAGCGTGGTCTCGCTGGGAGGATGTCAAGTTGGCGCGTCTAGCGCGAGCTCTCTCTGTCTGTCTCGTGCCCGAGTACGTTCCTGCTGCGAAGCGGACAAGGCTGCGCGCCTTCGTCGAGCTTGTTCAGCTTGTCCCTCACGACGCTGTCTCTGAAGGTTATCCGAGCCAGCAATAGCTTGTTGCACCACGTGGTCAGCAGAGGGGTCATGTCGGGCCTCTCTGACGCGCACCAGAGCTGTTTCAACTGGCGGTGCGACCTCTGAAGATAAGAGCTGCTCAAATAAAGAGCGCGGTGGTCCATTACTTCCGCGCACTTACCCATTTCCATCCACCCGCTCGTTCCGCACTCCGTTGACGGAATCGATACAAAGTACTGGGTAGCCTGTTCTTGCTTTGCTTGCAGTCTCCAGCTGACTCTTCTTCATCCGGCGACTGGTGGGCCTCTTCAATCTCCTCGATGCTTGCGTACTTTCGTTTTCGAGATGCCATTTTACTCGCTGCAGTGAAACCAACAGAAAATTTAAGCGAGATACGTACGCGACAGAGTGGAAGTGTAGGTGAAACATTCTACTAAGGATACCCGGGGTGAAGCGCCAACCATTTTTGCTTCACGGTACACACAGAGCGGTAGCCCTGCGACCTGCTACCATCGCTACCTTATCTTAGTAGCTAGTTCCCGATATTTCTCCATACGCCCTCCAGTCGTAAACGATCGCTTCTTTTAAATCTTATTTTTTTTGTCCCGCACGCACGTTACGAATCGACGAAGCATCTACCATCCACCGTCATTCGTGGGCTGCATGAATAACAGATCCGGTCTTACTTCTCTAGGCATCTACCTTCCTTGTATATTGCGCAGCCCGCAATATACAAATCATGTTTCTGCTCCTAGCTGTTTACTCCCACCATCCTTTATTTACCGCGGGCAGCGCGCTAAATAAATCCGGTATCAGTTTAGTTTTTATTTATTAGTCCTGTTGTGTTTTTGTTTTTATCAGCATGGCTAATGTCGGTATTGACGACGGTTTTGGGAATTTATTCTTGGCCCCTAATTAGGGGTCATTCCTAATAGAACAGGAGCAATGGTCTTATACTGATCTTTGTATGTATGGGAATATCGGTATACCGGCTAATGGGTTTAGGGTTAAAGTGAGCAGGGTGTAAGGGTCGACCACCTAGATGGTGCTGTGATTGGTGGGAACTGAGCCCGGCAGTATCCCTCCTAGAACCATTCTTTTGGAATGGTATTCTTTTTTACGGTGCCTTTATCGGAGGTTCTCGGCTGAGAGCACGACAACTCCATAGTGCCTGAAAACCGGTATTTCAGGATTCCGCGGTCGTATTACCAACAGCGGCGCAAGTGCGGTATTCCCGGTAATACCGATAAAGCTAACCGCCTATACCGGTACGGTGAGCAAAATGGAGCTCCTAGGGCACCGTGCCCGACCAGGGACTCGGAGGCGCATGTGGTGTCACCACCACAATGCGCCGGGTCCCAATACAGCCAAAGGCTGACCGATGACTGGGTCCGGGGAGAGGCAGACGGCCAGGCTAAGCCGGCTTTTATCGCCGTTTGTGCTGCCTCTGATCCCGGATTGGGTATGAGACTTCCGATGCCGCTGGCGGGCGGACATGGGCGCGCTCAGCATCGGGCACCGAAGAGCAGGAGGGGTGGTCGGGCAAGAGGTAGTGTTTTTATTAATATATTATTGCATACAGCTACACACCTTTAGTCGTAGTGGGCCCGCGCGCGCCATGTCGTGTCCTGCCGTGTCCGCGGCTGTTTTATTAATGAAGTGAAAATGAAAGTCAAAACGTAATTTTCTTTTTGGCCAAACCGAAATGTTTTCTAAACCGACAGTGCGGCGACGGACCAACAACGCAGGGACAGCAAACTACGTTAGTTGTATAGGATATTAGATAACCCACGCAATCTTACCCCATGCCAAGCTCTCTCGCACCGTGTGACGCAGTTTCGTCTGCTGCAGCCATTAGGCTACTCGTCTGCGCGCTGCTTGAACAACGTCTCCTTCCTTTGGCGCTGCTTGTGGGCCGCTCGCCGCTCGCCGCTCCGCGCTCCGCGATATCTGTGTGCTACCGCGCGATTTTGGAAATGAAAGGCTCACAGCGATCATACGTAGTTCGAAATCGTATTTAACGGAAACCAAAGCGTATTTAAGTGATAATCGTATTTAAAAGGATTAAGAGCGTACTTAAATGAGAATGGAAATTAAGAGAAATATATTCGCCTGATTTTTTTTAATTTCGTCTATGGCAACCTTACATGTCTCAGATCGTCCAAAGTGACCTTAACTTAAGATTGCGTGAACCACTCCGCTGAAGGGTCATTTCCAGTAAAGACACGCATTGTTTTCTTGTTGGGCAAGACTATTTTGTACACGTCGAAGTTTTCAGTATAAGCTTATGTCAAATTTTTATTTGTAGAAGCACAAAGCGACAAAAATCGTTATCAAACATCGCAAACTCGGAGCAGCACTCTGATACATGTAAAAGCACTGTACTTTGAAAATGCCTATTACCCAATCGAAAGCATAATCTCCAAGCCAAAGCGAAACAATTGCTGTTGATTATATTTTTATATCAACTAGAAATTAACGTTTCAAAACATTAACGCCATGTTGTACAGTGCGCGCCATAAATATGTGCGGACCCCTAATTCCGGGATAATTCCTTTAAAAAGGCGTTTTAGCGCTAAACCTCGGTCAGTTATTAGTTATTGAAACAATGCAGAACACGGGCATATATATTTTTTCTTCCTGCAGACGACTTGTAGTTGCCGAGAACCTGTAGTGACCATAATTCTGACAGCGACACAAGTCTATGCGCATACATGTTATTTAGCTTTCTAGTGGGTTATCTAGGTCGTGTGCGCGCGAGGAAATCGTGCCGGAGAGCCCGCAGTCGGACGATTTCACGTGCGATGAGCCCGAGGCGGAACCCGCTGCGTGCGGAACACCCATTTGTGAGTCTTCCGCGCAACCCAGTCCTGTAAAGCACAGCAACAAAGCACAAGACAACACAGAAACCGAGGAAAGTGGAAAGTTCGTGTATTAACCAGATTATTGATTTGGTGTCTTCAGAAGAAGAGGATACGATGCCGCCAGCTGAAAAACCGGACGCCACGGTCTCTGACGAGAAGCTCGTAAACGCTGCGGCCTACCTTCGCACTATCCCGACCGCTACGCCCGCGAAAAGATCCACCACCTGTCTAAGAATCGGAAGGATCAGTGGTTTGTGCCCAGGTCGCGTAAACGGCATGACCAGGCGAAATGCGCCATTACCAGCAGTGGCAGCGCTATCTACCACGCCAAGACAGTGAAAGCGGTTAAGTTCAAGACTCTACTGAAGTTAAAAGGCGTCTAAAGAACCTGCACGCTAGGCGGACTACCTATCCTAATCCTACTGTGAAGGAAGTACGCGAACTTCAGCACGAAGTACCGTGGCCTGCTGGGATCGAGAAGATCACGCAATGGAGTCACGTTTCCCGACATCGGAAAGTTTGATTCTTGCGAATGTATTGGAGACTACTTTTGGACGTCTTCAGAAATTTGGACTCGGCGACGTTCTGCACTCCACGTGTATGCAACCTTGGGGCGAGGTGCAGCAACGCCCCACGCACTAAGACTACTCTAAAACTGTTTGAAATTCGTCGTGTCGGACTTGGTATCTACACTACAATCGATCTTGACATTGGAGACGTCGTAGGAGAATACTGCGGAGAGTTGAGCGAGTTCCCGTCTACCGTGCATGGCCAACCGGACCAGGCCGTGAAGCAGAGTAGCGGCTACACGCTGCTATACAACGCGAAGTCTACTAACAATAACTACGTCTACGTCTACGTGTTGAAGTGCGGCTCGAACACGCGCTTTATCTCACACGCGTGTGACCCGAACGCGGAGTTCGTGGAGCAGCAGACCCGCACTCGAGGCAAGGTTCTGGTGGAGATGATCAAGGACGCCAAGGCCGGTGGACAGATCACTGTGCACTACAGAAACGAGCGCTGGTTCAAGTGCGCGTGTGAAGTCTGCTGGGAGGACGACAGCGTGGACGACGGACAAGCAAACCACGAGTAAGGATCAGCAGCTGTGTATTTCCGCTAGCTTAGTATATTCTACATGGTAATGTCTACAACATGTTAACATGAAAATAAGTTTTTATCAATACTGTGTTTTCTGGAGAGATTACTAAGTATTTTTTCACCTTGGCTTCCGACAAGCTGTGAATAACCGGGAAGCATGAAACACTATTTTGTTTAGTGCTCTTATCATAGTGCGCTAGAGGAAATTTATAAAAAGATATTCCTTGTCTTCAAAATGTACCAAATACAGCACACTCTTCATTTTGCAAAACTAATTAAAGCAGCGATGAAAAACCCTGACGTGTATTGAATTACATACAGTTTATCCTACACATACATGTCTTGGAAACGTACTGAAGTGTAGAATTGAAGACGCTGGATCACGCCATACATAGCGCCGGGCCAATAGCAGCAGGGCGGCCTGTTCTCTCCAAAACCGCAATTTCCCCTCGTTTTTGCTTGCGTCTGCTTGCCAGGATGTCTCTCCCGCTGCTGTCGACGTGTACAGTGGCACGCAGAGCGAATATAACATGAGTACATGCTCCCAATACGAACCTGTACCCACAGGAGCAATACTGGCGATCCACATCCACTGGCCAGCCGGCCCAAGACTGGCCTTTTACTTCCATTCTCGCATAATTAGCTCCTAGCTGGGTTGACACTGCAATACCCTCCTCGATGCGCTTGTCTGGCGCCACCATGACGCCAGGAGCTCGCAGTGATACAGCCCGTAGGGTAGATTGACATTCAGTAAGCGCACCGTCAACAGTTTGGCCTTCCGCCAACCCTAGTAGGTTTGCACGGATCAATTCCGACACACGACCTGCGAGGGTTGCCGTCGGAACCACACCAAAGTCAAAGGCGCGCACGTTTCTGGATTGGTCCTGGCAGCAAGCAATCAACTCTCTGAGCAGAGAGCCCATCTTCAGGCGACGTCGTAGAGCGTAGTCGCGCTTTAGAACAGCATTATAGGTCTCAGCAGGGTTGTTTGTTGTCGCGAACCCGGTGGGCGTCAGGTACGCCTGCCAGCTAGTGAAGAGGCCGGTCAACCACTGGCCACACATGTACTTGGCGAAGGGGATTAACCCCTGCCCACGCACCGAACGCCTTAACATAGTGGTCCGCAGTTCCAAAAATAGCCGAATGCGTCCTTCCAAAGTGTAGATCGTAGATATCGCGTAGGACAGTAGCTTGTGCACCCGAGGCAAGTGTCTTGATGTGCTCCTGAACCGTCTTCATTACGTGGAAGAAGCACATCAAAAAGCGGTAGGCGCGGCTGTCTCCAAACACCGCTGCTAGAGCATTGCATTGCGCTTTGTCCCCGTCGGCCAATGCGTACTGCACAATCAAATGTTTCTGGGTGACCCAGAAGTATAGTCGACGTAGAGATAGTAGAGCAGTCTGAAAAATGTGTTGCTTCTCTTGAGAGATAACGAACAGAGCCACCAAATGGAATCTGCGCGAGCGGTCTGACACACCGACAACTAGGACAGGGTACTCGCACTGATTCATCTTGTACGTTGCATCCAGATGCATAATAAAGCTTTCCGGGGCACCATCAGCCTCAGCATCAACGTCTTCGTGGAGAGGCCCATGATGAACAGCTTCTCGTCGGAGCCGTTGCCTACGATTGGCTTGCCGGCATTGTCTATCTCCCAACCGAACGTGAAGGTTCCAGTCATCGGTTCAGAGCCGTTGTATGCGTGTTCATGGACCCACGCCCTTAGCTCGTTTACACGGTCATGGTTCTCCATCTGCGTCCGCCCGTAGTGATTCGCAAAGTTTTGTACAGTCTTCAGAGAGGGGAGCTCCTAGAGAGTAGTGGAGAACTTGCGTGAGAGCATGTGCCGAATCCTCATCGGACGCAAATGGTTCTCCGCCAGCTCTCGGCAGAACGCCTTCTGCGTCGTGGACAACTTCTTGCGCTTTGGAGACGACGCAACAGTGTGGTGGTCGGCGTACTCGAAGTTCGATGCGTGCTCTGAGTTCAGGCACGTAACGGAGTTTCCGCGCCACGCGCACTTAATGTCACTTGCCTCGCTGCACGTTTGGGAGCTGCATACAAGCAAACGGTAGCGCACCTTTTGCTCAGCGCCTGGGCAAATTGTACACGCCATCGTTTGGCTCTTGTCGATGTCGAAAGTCTTGAGAGACGCCATCACCGCGTCGGCTTCGGCGGCGTCGACGTCGACAGCCTTCTCTCGCCAGCTCACCCGCTTCGGCATGATTGCTCGGGTGGCACTGAGTTGAGGGTATGAAGCGCTCACACCAACGATCGCTTTGTGCCACTTGTCCCGAAAATGACTGCTAGTTGGCCAGCTTCCATCTACCCACACACCGTTTGCGCGCTTCCTGCGCCGTGTATAAAGAAAACGATCTATTGCACTTTGCTGTGGTGACCAGTTTTATGGTGCTGACGCAGACTTACTGTGCCATGGCAGTACTTTGTGTGTCCATGAGGTGTTCTCCTACAAACAGCGGCCCCCGACAGATGTGGAAACTGTTAGATTTCTTGACCACGACGGTAGCGGCCTTACCGCTGGTGGACAAAAAGCAGCTTCTCAATATGTAAACACTGGACCCGGAGACTACGGAGATGAAATTACTTCAGGAAAAGTACAAAATCCCTCTACCTGTCCTACATCAGTGGCACAGCTATATCAAGTGTCAAACAGATGTAGTTGACCAGATAAATAGTCGTTTTTGCAGGACGAAGTCAATGCGTCCGCATCCCAAGACAGCGCCTTTATCCCATCGAGCGGGAGCTCAACGGAGACGAGTCTAACGCTCGCCGTACGGACTCCACCTAGACAGGTTCAAAAGACCCACAGCCAGAAGAGGGCGGACACAGCTACGCCCGATGAACGGGAGCAAATGGGCACAGTGCATCGAAACAAGCACAATGATGTCATCTTGAAGATAGGAAAAGGAGCACATAATGGAACGGTAGCTGAATCCAAACAAAGAGCGTCCACGGCAACGGGTGACCCTTGGGAAGATCTGTGGAACGCGCTGGCGTTTAATTGGCCAGTGGCATCGCCAGTATCGTTCCCGTTTGGGCAGGACAAAAGGTGCGGAGCGACACACGCAGAGCCCAAACGATTAGTTCGTATGTTGCAACAGGCGCCGTTTGCGTCTGCAGTACTGCAGACCCTATGTTCAGAGGTGACCGCGGCGTGGTCTGCAATTTGAAGACAAAAGTGTTTGCATGTATGCTTAGCGGAATTATGAACCAGCGTATATGCTTCCAATATCGGCGAAGTCGCGCACCGAGCGCAATAGATGCGTCACACATCTATTGAAGGTGGAGGGGTCATTCTTCAGTCCCTGCGGCATTACGAGCCACTCCCAAAGCATACCGCTTGGAGTGCTCACCGCCGTGAGAGGGATGTCGCTCTCACGCATCAGGATCTGATAGAAACCGTCGCGCAGATCAAGAGTACTGTAGATGGTGCTCTTGGCCATCGAATCGATGATCACATCTTTTCGTGGTATCGGCGTCTACGCCGGTATCGTCGCATCGTTCAGATTGTTGTAAGCATGAACGATGCGCCATCCGCCCTGTGGCTTCTTGACACAGAACGGTGGTGCACTGTGCGGGGATTTCGACTCCCGCACTTGCTCTGCCTGACGACGACGTCGTCGATCACCTTTACTTGATCTCGCGGCAGTGGCCACTGCCTCGTCACACAGTACTTTGTACCCGAATCTCGTGCTGTATGCCCTTGTTCTGCGGAAGCTCCGCAGGAATCTCGTTCGGGAGCACATCCTTGTGCTCCCGCAGAACATCGTAGAAGAGACTCACCTTTAGCGAATCGCAGCTCTGCTCATTGAAGCGCTCCTTCTTCGTCTTCGCACTGAGAATGTCCTCACTCTCCGTGATACTCGCAGCGTGGAGTTGCCTCAACTCCTCCGCTTCGCTCTTCATCCTTTCGAGATCTGAAAAGATGCATATCTGATCGATGCGTTCATCGTACAGGTCCTTCGCAAAGCGCACCCAGCTCATGACTGGAAGCGACGTCAGCTCCGACGCACTCGTCGGAGGATTCTCCAATTGCATTGACCGGTACTGGAGACCAGTACGGGCCCGTGTCAAGACGTTCAACGTCTTGCCACTCGACGTCGTGTCCGATGTCTCCCCGGCAGACATCTCTTGTAGCCTCTCGGTCCCAGACCGAGACTTGCGCAGCTTGTGTCGCTTGCGCCGTCGTTTCTTCTTGTGGAGCCCGGCTCCACTTGTTCCTCGTCCAGGCCCAGCCTTGAAACGGGTTTCCTTTGTCGTAACCGTCGGTGGATTCTTTCCGCGGACGTACACAATCAAGACCGGCTTGATTGCATTTCGCTTTTTCGTTCAGCCCGGCTGCACACGAGCACGCAAGCTTTTCCCGTGTTGCACGTTTGCAACCGCCAACACTGCTTGCCGTGTCATCAACTCCCGGAGTTGATGCGCTTTTGACACCTCGACGCCTTGCGGCGGTGTTTGTGTCGGCTCCCGGAGCCGACACACCTTTGTTACCTGGACACCATGCGGCGGAGCCTTCCGTGATTTTTGAACAAATCACAGCCGTGTCAACTCCCGGAGCTGACACGCCGACTGTACAGCTACTGCCTGTAGCTGGAGTTCCTTGCATACTTGATGCACTGCCACCACAGAAACTGTCTGTGACTGAACGATCTTCCATACTTAATCGATCAACTCCCAGAGTTGATACGCGCATTGAAGTAGGAATGGATCTCAAATCCGATTTCTGATTTGAGACAAACTCAACGACTGCCTCAGTCGTTTTGACATGTGCGTGGGCATCGGAGGCTGCAACACACGGTGCTGCTTCAACGGTGTGATCGGGTGCACCTTGCGATGCATACGCGACACTGACAGGGCCATCGCTCTCTGTCGCGTTGCGTCCGAAGCGTACAAGCGTACAAGCGTACGCTTCTCCCAGTTGACCACTGGATCATGCCGTGCAAGCCACGCCATGCCCAACACCAAGTCGAACTTATCGTCTAAGTCTAAGACGATAAGGTTCTATAATTACAAGACGATAAGGTTCTCTACAAACACCCGGTGTTTGTACGAGAATCGCACGCGTACGACGTGCTTCTCAGTTATCACAGTTGCACCCATTGCCAAGCGCACTTCCAATACACTTTGCGGTGTGTCTACATCTTCGAAGTTCAGCTTCAGTAGTCTTTGCTGTCGAACAAAGTTGTTCGACGCACCCGAGTCTACCAGCGCACGAAGAGAGCCTTCTTTCTTCGACCTTACTTTCAGGATGACAAGATTTGGCTTGTCATCTTGCTTCTTGCTGTGAGAGTCTCTCTCACTGGGGGCTGCAGTCTTCAGTGTCGCGTGTCCGTTGTAGACACGCGTGACTGCACTACCAGTAGGGCACCCCGCGCCTACTGGTTCCGCGCGTTTTTTTATTGATCGCGGCGATGCCCGGCATCGCCACGTCGACCCCCGGCCTTGCGCACAGTCGCTGTGCACTAACGCGCAAAGTGTCCGGTGTATCCGCATCGGAAACACCGCATGCTACTGTTGTCCCGCTGCTGGTGACCAGCAGCCGTAGCGTTCGAGAAGTCCATAGGTTCCGGACCTCCCGTTCTCATCACCGGACGTTCCATCCTCGGCACGTTCGTATGCAATTTAGCCTGCCGCAGGCTAAATTTCTCTTGCATGGAAAGGGTGATCGCAGCTTCGAGAGTACTTGGGTACTCTCGGAAGAGGTAGGTCTTCACGGGACCATCCCTCAAGCCCTTCATGAACGTGACGACCTTGGTCGCCTCGTCTATCGGGTTGGTCACGATGTTCGCGACCAAGTACCGTGCACGTTGGGCGAAAACATGAACGTCATGTTTCCCTTGCTGCAGGTCGAGGAACTCAGCCCTCGACCGGAACTCGTTCTTAGGCTCAAACGCTTGTCTGAGCTCCTTCTTGAACTCCGCGTACGTGCTGAAGCACGTAGCGTCCGTGAGCCGGCGTCCATACGCCCAGCTCCTCGCTCGTCCGCCAAGACATGACATGACATGGCGAACGCAACCTTCGACGGATCGTCGAAGATGCGTCGAGCTGCAATGGCAGTGTCGACCTCGACAAGCCATCGGAGAAGAGGCTCTCCCTCTTTTCCCACATAGTTGCTCACGTGCAGTTTCAATGACTGCACGCGCGGTGTCGTCCCGGACGACGCAGTCGTAGTCGTAGTGGCAGCAGCATCTCGCTGCTCCTTGACTATGAAGCCCATAGCAACACCGTGTTGCTCTGTCGGTGACAACCTCCGTAGCATCGTCGCTACGGCCGCCTCCCCAATGACTGTTGCCAGTCTTTGGAGTGCCTCCCACTCTGGATCCGACAGAGGGGGGGGGGAGGGCGGTCTGCACGCGCAATGTGCGTTGCAGACTCGTTCGGGCCACGAATGGACGGATTACCGTCCATGGTCTGGTTCTCGGTCCCGTGTTCGTATTCCATACGAACAAATCAGGTAGTTGGTCGTTGGACGGACTACAAAGTACTACCAGGTATAATGGGCCAACTCGGTGCCCACTAAAAATAAGAAAAGCTAAAAGCCGTTTTGGGTTAAAATGAGAACTGTTATTTATGATTTATATCTGGACTGGGGCTCCTCCTAAAACTGATATCCTATATGAAAGGTATTCTGCCATCCGATGACTGTCAGAACCCTGCTAATCTAATTGGTAGAAAGAGATGTTTATCTACCAGTAAGAAGCCTAAATGCATACAGACCAGTGGTCTGCAAAGTGTAACCATTGGTGTGTCTTACACCAACGTTCGAGAACCCTCCATGTAACCAAGTGGCTACGTATAGCCACTTGTGTGTGACCCCGTTACATAAGCCAGCCGCCCTTAGGTTGAACGAACCCCCACAGCGCATTATCGATCATGCGCTGGTATATCATGGGTGCATTTTTTAACCGGAAGGGCATGCGCAACCACTCGAAGTGCCCCAGTGCACAAACAAACGCTGACACTTTACGCGCGCGTAAGATCATCATGATTGCCTAGAAGCCACTTGCAGCATCAAGCGAGCAGAACCACAGATAACAATCGAGGTCGGTTAACAGATCATCGACTAGCGGCATAGCGTATTCCATGATTGCGGTGATTGCGTTCACCATCTTGTAATCAATGCACAGCCGGATATACTGACCGTTCTTTTTCATCACAATCATGATTGGCAATGCCCATGGACTGTCCGAGAAGACGATCAGTCCCGCTCTCAGCAAAGCTCTCAACAACTCGTACAACTTGCCGAGATAACGGAGCGGCACTCGTCGGGCACACTGTTTAATAGGTGCGTGTCCCTGTGTGTCAATGTCACGCACCACTCCGTACGCCGGCAGTGGTAACGCATTGCCACTGGCTATCATGATGGGTTCGTGCGTCTTGAGCGTGGCGATCAGATGTTCCTGCCGATCGGTCCACATCTGTCACATTAGGCGAGTCGTAGTCTATAGCCGTATTAGACTCCTCGGTAAAGTCGGGAAGGAAAGCCAACTCCTTTGCATAGTCTTCCACACCAATGTTATTAGCAGGATACTCGTAATGGCCCATTCTAGAGTTGTCCGAAGCTTCATTGCCTTCCGTCGTCAACACTCGTGCCACCGAAACATAGGTACTTTCCAGAGTAACGATAGCCTCTTCCGTTTTCCTCGCGTTGACAGTAGGCGTCGAGCGAACACTCGGAACCGTGTCCACCGCCTTCAAAACAGCCACAAGTTCATGTGGATGCGCCCGCGAGTCTTCATTCGCAAGCGTGTATTCGCGCGTGTCCGAAATCCCGCTATCTGAGGAACTTCCGGAAAATTGGATCTCAATCGGGTCCCCGGTTGTCACCCCAGACGTTTGAGTTGCCTCAGCACGCGCACGCTCCTCCATAATTTTGTCCCAACGCTCTGCACACGTCAGGCGATCTCCTGGGCATTCCAGCGAGTTTTGTGGAGGCCGCGTAGCCAATCCTTGGGGCTCCGGATAGTCTGGTCGCTCCACCGACGAAGGTTGGGTAGCAGGCCATTGTTCATAGAGTTCGCACTCCCATTGAAATAGCTCACGGTCTCGATAACCTTCGTTGGCGAGCACCTGCCAGTCTCGGTACTTCTTGGAATCCACACGCATATAGCCGTCACCTCTGGGCAGATCACCCGCTGGTACTAACACTGCTATGTCGTCGTGCGCTGGGAAATACACCGACCGATCGGAGACGTTGGTTAGCTTGATCCGCTGCGGTCGACCACGTCGAAACTTCGTTACTGACGGGATTATCTTCTCCGTCCGTCGCACCCACAAAATATGTCTCTCCAACGCGACGTGCCGCCTCGACAGCCGATACTCTCTCCACTTGTGCCCAGGTATGTCCAATTGCTCGGACGGCCCGGCATTCACATGGGAGTCGTATTCTTCACTGTCAAGCATGTTCTTCGTGTTGACAAGCGGAATCCTGATCGCGTTTGGTAGTTATGCAGCACCATGAAATAGATCCAACCTGATGCCGGCAGGAATCATATAGTCCGTTCCCAGCACCACGTCAACGCCCGCACTATGCGTCATTACCCACATCTCGAACTCGTAGACCATCTCCCAGCCGAGCGTAATTTTCACCTGCGTTCGTCGAGTCGTCGACACTTTGCCTTCGTTTATACCTTGAATGGCAATACGGCGTCCGTGATCAGGTACATCACGGAGTCGCAACTTCTTGGCAAAGGTGTCGGTGATCACACTAGCGTTCGCTCCTGTGTCGAGCAAGATCCTCGTACGCTTATCGTTCACAGCGCCTTGCACAAGAACTCTCATTCCGATCCGTCGGTCAAACTTCTTGGCCGACCACCACCCCTGCTTCTCGCCAGGGTTCAACCTCATCATCTTGGAGTGACCCTTCGGCTCGTGGCTCACTGCACTCAACACCAGAGTCCTCGCTGATGCTTCCATCGACATCAGCACACTCCATCACATCTTCCGCACCTCCACCGAGGACTTGACTCCTCTCCATTTCATTTTCCGTCGCGTTCACACTTGTTACATAATCACCAGGTCATTTGTTGTTCCCCATGAATGCAAAGATGCACCCTGCGTCCATGGAAGGTTCGGCTAACTGTGGCAGCCCTATAGGGACCAAACCAGTCGCAGTTGGCGGGCTGCCTAGTTTAAATGGCGCTCTTGAACGACAAACTTGAGCTCAGGGGGAAGTTCCTCCTTCGTGCCTTTAATGCGCACTAGCTTGGCCAAGTCTTGGAAGTTGCGGAAGAGTTCGCACTGACCAGCATCATGAGTCTGCTTGCAAAAGATGCAACGCATGTTGCAGTAGTGAGCAGAGTGGCTCATCCCACCGCAGACTGCACAATGTCCGTACTGTGGGCGCCGATTGTCAAGGATGAAGTCACGGCTACCACGAGAGTCTTGACCGAAGCTTCGGTCACCACCGCGGCGGTCTTAATTGAAGCTTCGCTCGCGATCTGGGACGTTTCCTCGTGGCTGACGGTTGTCTGAACCGGCGTACGTGCCTTCAGCGGCTGCGCGACGTTCACCTCCGTTAGCCGCTGCGAGGTGGCGGTCATTATCGACCAATGAACCGTCGCTACTAGCATCGTTAGACTGATAATGGTCGTACTCGTCTTGGTCATCTTCGTGCATGTGCTGTTCACCATCCGAACGCTCGGCACCGCTTCGAGTAGCTTCACGACCCTTTAATTCTACCAGTAGGTCGTCCAGCGAGGCATCAGCGAGCATCACTCTCGGTGTGTTGCTGTGTCGTCACGGCGACGGTCTGACTCACATCTGCCACGTCGGCTTAGACGGTCATGGGGCTTATCGCGCCTGGAATCACGGCTGCGGGAGTGTCGAGTCGCCCCGTCACGCTTCGCCATCCGCTCCTTGCCCTTGAGAACGTTTTCGATGATCTCTTCGAGCTCATGGATGTCGTTCACTCGGGTATGGTAGAGACGCTCTGCCATATTATCGTCGCCACACATCACGAATAACTACTGCACGTGCTCCTTCGCATCGCGTCCACCCTTTTCGAACTGAAAGCGAGCATTCCGAGCGTAGCCGTTCAGTCGATTTAGGTAGTCGCAGAGGTGTTCGCTTCGTTCACGTTTCGCTGAGTAATATCGGGACAGAGCAGTCTGGGTAAACTGCGAGCAGTAATAGCGGATGAACGCATTGCTCAACAGCTTCCACGTACGTTTCGTCTTCTTCGGAAGTTTACGGAACCAGTGGATGGCTCCGTCCCGAAGGCTCAGTTCAAACGGTATGCACCACTTGTCGGCTTCCGTATGGGTGCCAGTCATCTCATAGACGAACGTTCGTAGCCACTGCATGGAGTTCTCATTTTTGTTGCGTGAGCCCAAGAACGGCTTGATACGATCCAACGGTCGGTGCGAGGCCATTTCAATCCCTCGGTGTGGGGTCGGAATCGTTCAGCGCGGCGATCTCTCTCATATGTCGAGTCAACTCGGCTTGAGGATCTTCGTCGTCGTATGCAGGAGGCAGTAAGTCATCGTCATCACTGGAAGAAGTATCAGTATGAGTCTGACGACTTCTCGAACAATTTTTTGAAGCTCGCGCCCCGCCGCGACGGTCTCGTGAACCCTCGTCCTCGGCGTCCATGCGTCGCGTACGGCTGTTGAACGTGGCGTCACCATGTGCGAGTCTTGAATGTAGGGCGAAGCGTCGGCAGTGCCAAAGGCATCGCGGTCGGCTCCACGCTTAGTCGTAGGAGAACGCTCGAGCCTCTTGGGTGTCGCCGGAAGCGGAACCTCGGAGGGGTCTTCCTCCAGGGTCGCCAGGCGACTTACTGGTTGCTTTCCTTCGTTAATGCCGATCGCACCGAAGGTCTTGCGAAGCTTCTTCTTCCATTTCTGGAGTGCAGCTCCGGCTTCATGTGGGTTCCAGTCTTGGAGCGACATCGTCGACGAGTACGTCTCGTTCTCATACCCCAGCGCCAGCAGCAGCGAGACCGAGTCGTCGGCGACTTGGCTCGTCGAGACTGAATTGACAGGATATTGTAGTTCGTGGGCGAAAGCTGGCCACTCGGTCTTTCTCTTGGGAATTGGCTTGAACAGCTGCATCCACTCATCATTCTTCATCAGCGCCTCCATACGGTCGAAAACGCGCTTAGCATCCGGTGTATCACCGTTAATAGGTGGGCGAGGTGCACTCAGTAACGCTGAACGCTTAGCACTCCCCACCAAAGGTTTAGAACCCTGCGTCCCATTGTCAAAGTCTTCATAGTTCGGATCTGGGCCAGCAACGTCGTCTAGCTCGGCAACGAGGTTCCTTGAAAGTGACTTCGTCGCCCCGCTCAACCCCGACGATAGCGTGGCCGTCTCCGGAGTCGCAGCGCCTGGATCTGGAGCCGGTGTCTTGTCTTCATAATCATCGTAGTCATATTAGGCGTTCGGACCATGTTCCTCCTCGTCTTCAAAGCTCACCGAAAGCTCGGAGACGGATGCAAGGCGTGCAGCCGTCACATCCGGACTTGATCTCTCGTTGTGCGCTCCTCCAGACTTCGAAGGAGTAGCTGGTACCGTCGTGGATCCTTTCGCCATTTCTCTTGTTTCTTGTTTTTTCTTCTTCTCTTGGTTGCTCGTAAACTGGGAGGCCATACAAACAGTTCACAATGGTCACACTCTGTTCCCGGGTCGCGGCACCAGTTGTGGTATTGGAAATCCCACGTGAACTCTAGCTACTGATGTAGTTAGGTAGTTCCTACAACAATACGTCTACCAGAACGGTAAATGATCGTTCGGGCGGACCTGAAGACCCCAGTTCTGCCCTTGCACCGGGACAGACTGGACCTTGTAAATCGCTTATATAGGCCAACCAATACAATACCAACACACTACTAGCACGAGCAAAGAGAGCAGGTGTTCTCACATACTTAAATCCTCGTGGTCCCAACAGCGGAAGGGTACCAGGCACGGGTAAGCCTTTTACGAGGGCGCCGAGGGTTAACCTCGGCTGGAAGAATAGATAGGAGGCGACACGCACTCCCCAATCGGGCAAATGGGCACAATAAAGCCGTCCCGTACACACCCGATACTAATCGGCCACAAACACACTTGGCCTTGCCAGATGAACCCTCGCTACGGAGCTTCGAGCCCACCAACAGGCATAACACACTCAAACGAGCTTGACCAGACGCTTACCTTGAAGCCGGACATTGCTCGTGTGCTTGAGTGGAAATTCTGTTCTGTATTTATGTTTGCCCCTTCGGGCCATGTCCTAATATGCAATCCTAATCAAGTATACAAATATCAAGTGAACTACGATCCGTTATGGACCACTTCGCATGCCAAGTGACTCCTCAGAGCTCAACGACTCTTCCTGAACCATCGCCGAGGGTTCAAACAGTCGTCGTGCCTTCCCAAACGTTGCTCTCAACGGCCGTTGAGTCTTCGTACCGTGACCGTCAGTTCTTGCCCACTGAATGTGAATGCAGCCAGTCCCATTATTAATGATAGGGACAGCCTGCCTTGAACGACATCTTGGCCATTATGGAGCACCGACGTGTCTTCGGTAGTGACCGAGTCGAGTCTCTCGTACCTCGAGGTCGCTTTTGGCCACATGACCGAGGGCTTGTAGCTTGAGCAACTTGAAGGTAGTCTCGTCCTTGCTCGCTGATGGTCGTCAGCGATCTCCGAGAAATCACTACACCACATCTATCGCGTGGTTGGCACCACATATATTGTTGGACGCGTGTGCCGGGGTCCTAAAAAGGGCAAGTTTGCCTCACTTTTTCAGATCCGGTGGCTAAATTCGCAATTTCAACGTGCTGTCGAGCATGCCAGTGTGGATACGATACAGACTGGTATAGAAAATTACCGTGTTCGGATGCGGTTGAAGAATCCAGATTGGCAAAATCTGACTCGCCTGACCGTTCAGATGAGACACAAGTTCTAGCTAGATACATCAGACCTGGATGACGCCGATGTGTACGAGGAGTTCAAGTTCCCCGAAGAAATCTCAGCAAGTTTCATTGAAGTCGAGAAGCTGCAAAACATCCGGTTTAGCCCTGATGCTCAAGTTGAAGCCACCCCCTTTTCAACTTGTTCGAGCACGCCAACGACTCGAACAAAAGCCCGCGTCCGTCCCGATTATAAGCATTTGTTCGAACACTCGACAAGCTCGTGTTTCTTTGCCTATGTGCCACTTTACTTCTGGAGGCCAGTATTGCGCCAAACCAACAAGTATGCTGCCGTCAAGAACATCCGAATCTCAAATCCGTTCACGCTGTCAGAGCTCATGGCGTTAGTCGGGATACTGTTTTTCATGGCATTGAACATCAAGGGGGAGTTCTCAAACTACTGGGGTCCTCAGCCTGAGGACCTTATCTTTGGTGACAACACTACTGCACTAGACGGTGGAATGAGTCTCAGCTGCTTCAAACCGCTGTGTCGCTGTCTTAGCCTCAATACTCTGCCCACATTACTAGGCAACGATGCAGCGGCACGTATTCAACCGCTTTTGAATCTGCTCAATATAACGGGAGACAAGTATGTTGTAGTCGGTCGCAACGTTGCTCTCGACGAAGCCAGTGTGGCGTGGGTCACGCCAAGGTCGACATCTTATCGTGCACAATCCCACAAAGCCCGCTGGAAAGTACCACTTCCGGCTATGCTGTGTTGCTCCTCGAGCTGGATTGCTCTAAATTATCGCTTTCACTGCAACAAGTCTGACATCGCGGATAGATTGAGAGGTGTGACTACCAGCGATGAGACCAATCAACTGCTGATCTAATTGGAGAAGGTATCGAAAATCCGACAGCATGTGCTGGAGGTAGCTCGGCCGTTGTTTGGAACAGGCCGTATATTCAACATGGACAACTACTATACTTCTATTCAGCTACTCCAAGAACTTCGAATCAAAAGGTTGTTTGGACGTGGAACTATTCGAATCAACAGCAAGCATTTTCCTGGACATGCAATTCTAGACAAGGACCATGACGGCTGTTCTCGCGGTGTTTCACGACAGGCTATTTCATTGGAGCACGGCATGTTTGCAGCGTCATGGTGTGACGGCAATATTGTGAACATGATCTCCAATGCTGATCCTTTAATCGTGACTACTGTCACTCGCATGATCGTCAGCAAGGACGTTGCATTTCCAGCGCCAACATGCATTGATGTCGACAACGTTAACATGGAGGGCGTGGATCGCCTTGATCAATTTTGAAGCTAATTTTCGATAACGGATGACCACTCGTGTAAACGGTGGCACAAAACGTTGGCGTTGATAGTCGTCGCCAGAGCGAATGCCTATTTGACCTGGAGCCTCATCAGAACAGAGTCCCGCAGCCGTGACCCTCATCGCGAGTTTATGACTGAACTGGTAAGTAAACTGATCAATGGCCCGTAGGCCCTGGCTCCCAGCGAAGGCCGCATGCTGTTCGGAGCCGGTGTCGAGCGCGACAGGGATGCGATTGCTGTCGAAGCTATCCCGTTAAGCGTACGGTCAGATCATAGTTAAGAAAGTCCGGTGACGATATGCCCTTCTGTCACGTCTAAGCCGATCTATGCCGATAAAAATCGAAAACGGCGGCGCTGCATTGTGTGCCGGTGGGAAGATCGTTATCTCACTGAGGTGACCCACTATTGCCACACCGATGGAGTTTGTCTATGTCGTGTAGTGCATCGTGAAGAAGTCAAGCCCTGGATGTGCCCCAATGTCCCTTGGACAAATACCACGGCTTCTATCTTCAAGAGAAACTCGTTACATACATAGGAAACATCAGTCGTGACCCGAAGCTAGCCCAACTGCGGCGTGATGCTGGCGCTGAAGTCTCGGAGAAACCAGTAGCTGTACGACATATTGCGATGGTGTAATAGAAGTAAGTGTTGACAGTGAAGTGAGGAAAGGTATGCGTTGTGTATACAGCGGTGTCCCGTATCAGACAAACATCACAATGTGGACATGAATATGTATTATACTTGGGGTTTGTAAACATACATAGCTTGAGGAGAAGCTTTCCAGCTGCATTGTACTTCTACTTGCTGGGCTAGTCTCCATTGACCGCAGAATGGCTGTGAACATGTCGCTCGGTGTCTTGGACAAAACGGAGATGTAGTGCTGATGAGGCGGGCACTGTGCATAGTACTGAGTTCCCGAGCGACAATTAACTTGGCGTCTTCCTGAAAGAGGAAAATATTGGCGAAGACTATTGTAGCATCACGTGTTGGTGCTCGACAGGAGAGTCCAGCGTCGCGCACGTCCGTAGGTATCATGACCACCTTTTCTATCATTGGGAATCCTGCCCTATGATGGTTCATGCATGACTGTGCAAAGTTCACACAGTTCCGCTCGCATTTCAATCCCAACGCAAGCCTTGACACTGGTAGTTAGTGCTACTTGAAGCAGAACATTGCCGATTCCAGCACCAACGTCTAGGAAAACGTCCGGTGGATGCAGCGGCCCTATCGTCTCAACCATCTTAGCGACATCGGCAGGAAGTATTTCACCTGCGTTATCCTATGTCCGTCCAGCCTGTTAACGAACATTTCTCGGTTCAACAGCTTCAAACATCTTGTCCATCATTTGTGCCGCTTCTGTCTGCGTGTGGAAGGAGAAGCCGGACAGCGACACACAGTACCACCAACAAAGCGCCATCCATCAGCGCTGACGAGCCCGACAGCGCTACGACCACCCCCACCAATCCAGCTTCGATAGTCGCCCATATCTCGGTCTTTTCTACAAGCCGTAATACCGCCTGTGCAACGGACGCTCCTACGATCGCCGGGCTCAGAGCTGCTGCTAACTCGGCAAACATCGCTAGTAGTAAGAGCGACAATCGCGGAGTCTCCACCTCCACTGTTGCCACGACCACTGATTCCAGACCCACCGCCAACTGTTTATCATTGCTGGTCGTGTGGGCAACACTGCCGATGCTACGACTACCACGGCAGCCACGGCCTCCGCGTCCAGACGAATCACAAGCATGGTTAACATTGACAACTGCGAGAGCAGCATTGCCGGTGCCACGTACACCTCGACGACAGTCGCGGCCTCGGTGCCAGGACGCGCCACCACCTTGAACAGCTTCACTAGCCGTGAGAGAGATACCACTGGAGCCACGTACGCCTCCACGACCGCCCCGACCAATGGTGTCCACATCACCTCTACCACCGTACTCGCGAAAGGGTCTGCCTTGTATAGAACCACCAAAAAAGCAAGGTGGAAAATTCGGTAAAGTCTTGCCATGCGTACGCTTCAGACTCGCAAGACGTAGCCGGAGCTCTTGAGCAGTTCGTTTTGACTTGGACATACAACGCGCCACATAGCTCCAAGTTATTCGTAATCCTTCTAGCTCGAGCTGCCGAGCAATTTGTAGCATCGTGATCGGTGTAAATCAGCAATCCTGATGACAATACCAAGAACAGACTTTGGGTTTAGTTAATTATATATCCC
The DNA here is from genome assembly GCA_016864655.1 of Phytophthora cactorum. Classification (NCBI taxonomy): domain Eukaryota; phylum Oomycota; class Peronosporomycetes; order Peronosporales; family Peronosporaceae; genus Phytophthora; species Phytophthora cactorum. Next base: position 258,357 of record NHQK01000050.1, read on the forward strand.
GACTGGGCAGTGGTTGTTGTTGTTGTTGCTAGGAGGGAAATCCACGACTGACAAAAGAAATCAAAGAGCTATCAGCCTTGATGGCTTTCGAAAATAGGGACGACACCTCATCGAGTCCGTACAGCGAGTACGCTTGGGGCGTGTCTTCCGTCCTTGGTCGCGACACCCCTCCAGACTCACCACAACACGTATATCAGCATTCCACCATGTCGTCCTTCCCCATGCCGACAGGATCTCGAAGACCTCGCGTCATCTTCGAAACGACGCATCGCACGGTTGACTGCTCAGGCCATGTGGCCCACACCGGTACCCATCGGTACGGTACGCGGTACGGCAGCAGCGACCCCGGGCAACTGCACCAACACTGGTCCTGGCAGGACGCTTGCCCAACCTGACTCGGGACACAGTACCCATCGACATCTACCTCCACCCCTGCATTGACAAAGTCTGACATCGATTACTTCGGCTCTTAAGCCATCTTTCTTTTTCAGTGCGGTACATTGATGTCATTTAGTTGCCTAACGATATCCTATGTCCTGTCCTGACAGCCGTCTCTTGTCCATCTGCCATCTCCACTACCGCCCCCCCCCCCCCCCCTACTGGCCTCGTCTATCCTTACACTGGTTCGGCCACGGAGCTCGCAAGCTCCTCATCCAGGTTATGTGTGATCCAGTGGCCGACATCCCCATCGATGTTGGTCAGTGCACTGTTCCAAGTGTAATCAGTGGTCTTGATCATGGCCGGTGCGAGCTGATAGCTGCTCGCTGATGCCATCGCCTTGTTTGCTAAGGCGTCTGCCGTCTTGTTAAATTCCCTGCGATAATGTCTCCAACTGCTGACCGGTAGTTGGTCCGCGATCCGGCGAAAGCGCCAATACACTGAGTGGAGGTGTGGTGCAAGCGGGGCTTTCCGCGTACGTTGCTAGCGAATGACGAGTGCGCTGTCTCTAGCCACTTGCACCGGGCTCCAGCCTTCGGGGCACATGCTCGTAAGCCCGACAGAAGCGCCAAATTTTCCGCTAGATTGTCTGTGACTGTCGTTAAAGCGTAGGACATGCTCACCAGCCAACACACTTGGGTTGTCTCTAGTGTGACCCCTAGCCGAATGACCACGCACCACCTCCACCAGGTCCTGGATTACCACGTGATCCACTGTCAAACAATGGCAGGTAAGATGATTGATCCACATGTCACGTAATAAGCTAAAAGCGAATTTGAGTCTTGGCAACCTGTCGAAGTAGAACTTGAGTAGTTGAAGGCGAAATGAAGACTGAATGAATTGAGTATATAAGAAATGAATGCAGTGCGCCCATGATGGTTACCTACGCGCACAGAGGAGAAACTAGTGGTGGTTACGAAGTTGAGAAGCAGCAAGTAGCCTGTCGTCGTTAACAACGGAAGCTGTGCAACCGTTACACCACCCGCAACACAGGCTTTGGCTCAGGTGTCCAATTCCGTGAGAAGACAAGCCGGTAGATCACTTGCTCGCCCCACGGTCCAAGGCCGGATATGCGTCTGATTCGAGTCCACTCGAGCTCAGCTAAGCCGTGGACGACGGGACTGCCGAGGTGCTCAACGAAGACCAGCGTTGTGCTCTTGTCTCCACTTGTGAAAGCCCCTTCGTGCGCAACGAGATGTTGGCAGCGTGTTTATGTTGGCGCCGCGTTTGCTGCCACCAGTGAGTCCCTATCCACAAACAAAACTAAGCGACTTATCTGTGGATGTGGGTCGAAGTACACCACCTGAGTGTCCGCACTGAAAGTCGCGTTCAAGAACTCCATGATGCCCCCGTGGCTCACTATGCTTCTGGAAAAACCGTCGCTCGACCCCGTTGTAGCCTCCACGACCGGTGGGCACGAGCCGGTGATCTCGAAGATGACAGGCGTCTGCGCAGGAGGCGTCACCACACGCAATTCGTCGCTGTAGGGGCGTCTACGTAACCGCCTTGGGAAATTGATTACCAAGAGGTAGGCCAGTTGTTCGAATTGGCTAGCGTTGCCTTTTAAGACAGCGACGACGACGGCGCCGCCGATGGATTCAAGCACCAGTACTACATGTAGTGTATCCGAACGACATCTTCCAACACCATCAGGGACGACACCACCGCCATCCACTACTACGGATTCAAGTACAGTTGGAGCAGTTTGAGTAGATCTGCTCAGCGATAGCAGATTATATTCAGGAAGTAAGAGCTACGTTCATATTTTAATAAGCAGTGAGGGTGCAACCCCCAGTTCGCTTTTAATAGAGCGCTGTCCATAATTGTGGTGATTTGTGTGTGTTGGATTTGTTCTCATCTACAAAATATCAAACTACTACGTAAACTATTTTCAACCTTAGCTCATTCATATAGAAGATTGTATGAATTGTAGAGTCGCTAGTCGGAATTTTCAGGGTGTCCATCCTGTCAGGCGAATAATTAATACCACTCATCCTGTGTATGCCATAGTTCAGCTATCCCAGCCTACGCACAGCCCTAGTGGAAACTGAAAATTTCGATTTTATCCTTAAAAAACCTCGCACTAAAACATACGTATTTTGGAAATTATAACCGAACTGTTCTGCATTGCATACTCCTCCAGTCGGACCACGCGAGTGTACCCAATACGTGTCCGCACCTTCCCTCCCCCCGATCAAGTGCCTTCGCCTCCAGGTCACTGCAATGTCGGGCGTCTGCTCGCTCGTCGCGACCTTCGTCGTCCCCGGCGTGGGGGGTCTCATCGTCAACGTTCTAGGCAACATCATCGAGTTGTGCCAGGAGCTCGAGGAGAACGAGGAGATGTGCACGGCTGTCCACAAACGTCTGCAGTTTGTCAGCGAGGAGCTCAGCAAAATTTCGGACGAGGAGGCCATGCGCCAGAACCGGGTGCTCTTCATGTACGGCAACACGATCGCGAAATTCCTCAAATTTCTGCAAAAACAATCGAAAAAGAGTTTTATCAAGCGCCTCGCCAGTAACCGCAAAGTGGTGGCCGCGATCCAAGATTTCAACGAAGACATCGACGAACTGTACAAACTTTTGAACCTCGTGCACATCCAGGAAATGGCCAAGTGGAAGCGGGAGTGGGAAGAAGATCGACGCAAACAGGAGCAAATGCTGCTGAGTATCGCCGCCAACCAGCAGAGGATTCACGCAGATATGCAGAACAAAGACAACAATTTGGTCGAGAGTCTTGCCATGTTGAAATACGAAATGACTCACAAGAAGGAGCAGAACTCCATGGCCACACTCGCCATGATGAAGAGGACGTTTAATAAGATCACCAGGACATCTGGAGCCAAAGTCCCACCAGTGCCTGAGTGGTTTATTTCGAGCGACGACGTAGAGTTCGACGCCAAGGACCAATTTGACTGCGGGTCTTATGGATCTGTGACCAGGGGAACCTGGGGGAAAGGAGCCAAAGTGGTGATTAAGTCGCTGCTGATGGACGACGAACAGGCCAAGGTGTCGTTCTTCAAGGAGGTGGAAGTCTGGAGGAAGCTCAACAACCCTCACGTCGTCGAGTTGTTTGGAGCGTGCCATGTGAGCACACCCGCGTTCTTCGTGTGTGAAGATGCGATTCACGGCAACTTTGCGGATTATTTCATGGAAGATAAGAGCAGTATTTGGAAACTGTTCCGTCAAGCAGCGGTGGGTTTGGACTACATCCACTCGCAGAAAGTGGTGCACGGAGACCTCAAGTGCAACAACATCCTGATTGGAGCCGATGACAATGCCAAGATCTGCGACTTTGGGTTTAGTTACATCCGCAGTCAATCTGTGGGACTCAGCAAGAAGGCGCAGACGGATACGGTGCGCTGGAAAGCTCCGGAGTGTCTGATGCCCATGGGCGAAGAGATCGACGCCGCCAACAATCCTCGGTTTGCGTCAGACGTTTACTCGTTTGGAATGTGCATCATCGAGGCTTTTTCGGATGAACCTCCGTTCGCGCTGGACGATGATGATACTATTTTGGAGAAAGTGTTCTCTGGAGAGGAATATCCTCGTCCTGAAAGAATTGCAGACGACGAGTGGGACCTCGTGAAGCGGCTAACTGACCCCGACTGGCAACAGCGTATTAGTCTGTCGACGGCCATTGCAGAGCTGAAGATGTTCGCTGACAGGGAGAACGAGCGGAACAACGTCGACAAGACCGACCGCATGTGTCCAGGCTGCAACGCTATGGTAGGGGTGGAATTCGCTTTCTGTGGGGCGTGTGGATTTCGAATTGCCGCGTCTGCCTGAGGTCAAATGGCGAATGATTTGGAATAACGCCAATGCCACTAAAACAAAAGTGATTTTGCGTTTTCTTTGAACTTATACAGTGTTCTCTTGCTACACTGCGCAAGAGAGTGGTCAGTGGAATAATTCGTTTCCTCATTGTATCCCAACACGCATGTAAATGCTCGATTGGATTCTTAACAGCTTCAATGAGCTGGTCTAAGTAGTGCTTTCAACAACCGCGATACCCAACATGTACATTAACTGATTTTTCCAAATACATGTACAAATCCTGCACGTATTAGAAGCAGGCAGCCGAAAAATAAATGGTAGTTTACGTAATGGCCATAAATATTTTCCCATTATTTATGAATCGTGTATTGCCGGACACCATAACACTATTTTGTTCGCATAATTTATGATGAGCTATTATTCATATAAACGATAGTGTGCGGAACAGATATGACACCTCTGTGTGGATAATTAGATAGACAGCTACTGTTCTTACAGATGACAGTATGCGGAATATGAACTCTCTCTGAGCCAACCATCCACCCAGCCCTTACTTCTGCACTCTTTCAAAGCTCCCGAACCCGCGCTCCAACCATGCTTTCTGCCCCTCGACCCCGCCCAACCTTCTCGAACGAGCAGATCTCGTCGTACTTTTTCACGCCGTGTCGTGATCAGCATGACGAACCTATCCCCGAGTACTTTCGCTGCCGCTGTGGCAAAGTGCGCAAGCAGACGAGGCGCGACGGGTTTACTAACCTGATGAAACACGTTCGTAGCGAGCATCCTTCCTACCAAGAAGAGATGCAAGCAGCAGCAGCCGCCACAACAGGGTCGGTGGTGCACTATGCTCGCCCCACCGCGATGAACCGTTATGGTCGGCTGGAGTGGACAGTGAAGGCTAACCTACCTCTCATGCTCTGCGAGAACGCACTGGCTTGTCGGTATGCATTACTTGAGTATTATATTATAAATTAGTACATACATTACTAATACTATTTTTGTTTGACAAGCTATACTAATCTGGTGCCAATCTCGGTGGAAACTTTCCGCGCTACAATGGGTGTTACGCGCTTGGTTGAGGCAGCCATTGGGGACGAGCTACCCGATGGGTTTGGCCTCATGCTGGATGGGTGGAGCCACGCGTCGGAGCACTACGTGGCGGTGTTCGCGTGGTATGAGCCGGATGGGGTTGCCAAAACAGTGCTTCTTAGCATGGCACCTATCATCAATGAGCCAGATGAAGACCTCTCTGCACGCACTCACCGCGGAGTTTTGGCAGGGATGCTGGAACGCGACTTCCGGAAACAACTGAGCTGCTGTAAGTACTTTGTCGGAGACAACTGTTCTGTGAACAGGCGTCTCACGACCATGATGCAGGTTCCATTGGTCGGTTGCGCAAGCCATCCTCTTAGCCGAGCCGTTTAGCACCAGCTCGCGCAACATGAAGAGGACTTGGCAGTTGTACAAGCGTTGATGTCGAAGTTGCGGACCCTGAAACAATCAGCAAAACTTTGGTAAGTAATATTCCTATTTATCACTATCTATATTTATACATTTATTAATATTTTTGTATTACTTCAAAAATAATATTACACCAGATTCGAAACGCCACTTCGACCAATAATTCGCCAGGACACTCGATGGGGGTCCACCTTGGCGATGGTTCATCGCTACTTTGCCTTGCTCGAGTTCCTTGACGCGGAGGACGAAGCCATCATGGACCTGCTATCTATAATCGCCGGTTGAAGAAGCCGCACGACGAGCTAAAGGATAGTGAGTCGGTATCCAAGGCTCTACAAGTCGAGGACGTCAACTTACTAGACGTTCGAGTCTGGTTCGACGAGCTAATTGCGGTTCATCCAGCATTGTCGCCTACATCGGTAAGTTTGTGATGCTGTTGCTACTGTATTCTTTCAGATTTACTAATAATATTTATATATTTTTTTTACAGGATCACGTGCAAATATTGTCCACAGCCCCGACTTTGAGTCGGGCAGTGTTCGTGTTCTAAAAGGAAGTGGCGTCCACATTACTGCCGCAGAGACCCGTGCCCTCCGCCTTTTCATCCGCCCAATTGAAGCCACGGAAGTGGAGGAGGAAGCCGTGTCGACAGAATCCTTCGTCCAGCGAATCGAGAAACGTCGCCGGATCAAAGCACGAGAGTACAGTCTGATCAGCAGCATCCCCGCCACCTCCAACAAGGTGGAGCGCTTTTTTAAGCGTTGTGAGAACTACACTTGGTCAATAATGTAATGGCATGCAGCCGATTACGCTGGAGATGACCCTCTTCCTGCATGAAAACGCTCGTTTTTGGGACGTTTCTACGGTTGATCAGCTGTCTAAGAAGTGTATCCTGATAACCTCCAATACATTTTGGTTTGGAAATTCACATTTTTTATTGTTGCTTTCTGCGTTGTTCACCATTTATGATGGGGTGTGACGCACTCGGATCACATTATTTATTTGCAACAACTCCCTTACACTGATATGAATAGCATAATCGGTGGCCCTGATTAGAAGTCCGGTCAGGTATCCCCCTCGAGCTTCCAGAAATAGAAGTCCGGTACCAAATAAAAGTCCGCTGTTTTATTCATCGTAGTTGAACATAATGAATCTCGTCCTCGACCTCAGTCTTCCTGTGTATTCGCTCACAGACGCGATAGTTCACTCTAAATCCCCGCGCAAGCATACACAACTCCATCAGCATGTGAAAAAGAGAGAGTCACCGACTGAGACGTGCTTATTTCGTTTGTAGGGTAGAAAACGTCAAGCCACCTATACAATGCATAAAATACAAGTCCTTATCCATTTAAAAGTCCCCTCTGCAAAACCGCTTAAATTTTAGGGGCTTATGAGGAATACAAGCCCGGGTAGTATTCGGTAAAATCTGCTAATAAAGAAGCCGAGCGGAAGTTCGCAAGCGTGGCCCTTTACGCAGGTTTTGGCCTAGTTGCCGCCTTTTATTTTCATGTAACACCATAATACGGTCTGAATTTGTATTCTCGAGCGGAGTGTAATATGCGCCACCGTCACCGACTATGGTAAAATATCATGCAAGTTCGGACTGCATTTGTGAAGCAAATGGTAACAACGGGCCTGACCAATCCGCAGCAGAGGACTATTAATTCGAGCCAATCACATACAGAGTTTTGTAACCTGAATATTCGGACAGTTCGGACATATTATGTCCGAATTGTTTCTGCTATTGTCTATGAATATTAAAAAACTAGGTGTGTCAAATGTCACGATAATATCGTACTCGTTCGGACAAAATATTGTGTTGGACAGGGTTTTTTTTCATCGTTTATAATAGGTCATGTTGCTACATTGTTTCTGATCATCCATTCATTTACTCCCTACCGTGTCTACAATGGACCATGCGACTGGGAACTCCCAGCGGGCTCGTCTGACCGCTCTCAACGCGTATGGTCAGTTTGCTGAAGCTGAGAACTTCACTGTCAAGAAAATATGCGAGGCAATTGCTGCCGGCTCTTCCGGCGACGCGCTGTACATCGTACTGGACAATTTTGCTATGCATCTAGCATTCAAAGAAAAAGGGTATGTACTAGCTACGAATACTGTGGCTAGCTACGTTGGAAACGTAAAATTCGACTTGCTAGAGGTTTTCCCAGCGCTACAGGCAGTGTCAAGTCGCCGACTACAAAAAATGGCATCTATTCTGGACAAGTACTGTGAAAAACGTGGCACTGACTTCACGCACCAAGCACCCTCATGCACTAAGAGCGATCTTGGTACGCTCTTGACTGTCATATACGAGCATGCCACTTCTCCTGACGACTACAAGGACGCTGCTCTACTGAATTTGCTGTGGTACCTACTGAGTCGATCATCCGATACGGTTTGTCTAATTCGAAGTCAACTTGCCGTTTACCCTGGTATATATATGTTGGTTTGTTTCCTTTTGATTTGTTTCCTTTTAACTTTTTTTTTTAATTTTATTGGTTTTGTACGTAAGTGCCTTTATATCTACTTCAAGCGCATGAAATCTGCGTCGACCCAAGGTGCGTCCCTTTTTCTTGATCTAGGCAATGTTGCTACGTACCTTGTGCACACACTTGCTGTGGCTACTATTATGCAGGCCACACCAAGTGAGGTTTTGCTGAATCAGCTCCCGCGTGATGTTGACAAAGTACACCAAGTCACTACAACAACCGTACCACGTCAAGATCTCTTGGTTGCTCAGTCTCAGATTGGGGAAGTAGGCACAGCGAGTGTACCACCGGAGAAACGGATTGCGGTGCCTGAAATTCAGGCCTATGTAAATCGGTTTATACAGAACCGGAGTGCAATTTGTGGCAAGGAAGCATTGGCACTCACGAAAGGACTCATTTCGCCGTGGAGCTGCCCAGAATATTAACGGCGACAGTAGCATAAGCACACCGTGGATGTTGGATAGAGGCGGTTGGAGCCTTACGTCCGTCAGCAAAGCGTATAACTATATTGTGAGCACGACTCACGAAGACCAACGCATTGGGAAGGCACTCGCTGGCTGGGACTCCGACGCAAAGCCGCGCCTTCCAACACTTCGCTTGTTCGACACCTTTGTAGCCGACAGAATTCAACAGCTACAGAAAACGCTTTTTGCAACGGCGTTTGGATTTCCTGACCGGCTCAATCTTCGTGACGACGTCATTGAAGTTCTTATGGATGTATGTATTCTTCATTACCACGACGTGGTAAAGCTGTCTCCAAGCAGTCTGTACATCAAACGAGCCCAAGAAGCAATACGTTAGCTGGGTATTAGCAAAGCAGAAATTGGCATGTGGGCAGTTGGATTTCACAGTGAACTTTTGAGCACTAGCAACAACGCACCTGACACAGCCGCGGAGAACCACCCTCGAACGACAGGCGACGCTGATCTTATTCGAAAGTAGACACACATGATAGAGAGCCAAATGGAGCTGATCGCCAGTTTGACACAGAAAGTCAAAGCGCTGAGTGCACGCGTTAGCTGCCTCGAAGAGACTGGCCATCACCAACAAGCACCAAACAAGGAAACGTCACTGGCCCCAGTAGCGCCACCGCAGGCTCGATCATCTGCTGCGAGCTCTCGCCGCAACTAGGGTGCAAAATCGTTATATAGCGTTTGGTACGAGTGGTTTGCTGCGATTACTCCGTTTGGCTCAGGCAATAGGCGGCGGTTCCACGAAGCCAAATTGACGGTGGCTTTTATGAGGATCTTCTTGCCGAGCGGGTATGACGTTACGGTCACGGATGAGGGGGGCAAAGCACATATCTTGAAGACTGGTCAAGAGGGCGAGTCGAATGTTCTCGAGTTTCTTCGCTCTGAGCACGGCAAAGCCAAGTCATACGGAACTGTGTTAAAAATCATGCACGCGACAGGTAACCAAGACAGTAACATTGCTCGTTACCTCCGGTTGAAGGGCAATGGCGCGGTGGCGGACGACTCGCAGAGCAAAATCGTCCACGAACTACGCATTGTCAAGCCAAAGGCGACAATGAACAGTATAACAGATCGAAACGCCTGAGATCGATTAACGTCAATACATGTTGGTCATCACTTACTCTATGCATGTGTGCTCTACTGCGTCTGAGCCACTGCCACCGAACACGCCGCCGTTTTCCTGCTGCTGCTGGCTCCGAGGCCACCACCTCCCCGGAGCCACTACGCCGCCGTTGACCTGGTGCTGCTGGTGGTCTAGGGACTGCTGCCTCTTCGAACCTGCCGCCCGCTCGCGCTTCCTCTCTTGCTTTTATTTTATGTGCGTCCAAACATGTTTGATTCTTTTAATCATTTTTAAAAAAATATAGTTTTTAAGACAGGTTTGACAGGTTCTGAAAGGTTATCCGAGTGTCCGAAGATTAGCTAAGGTGTCCGAACCTGCACGGTATGGTACATGTGAATAAGTGGAACACACGTTCCTTGCCACCACGCCTTTATCGGCGGGGATCGTGTATTACATGTTAATAAAAAAAATTGTACACAGTGCTAATCAATAAGAGTTGCGTGTTTCTTCCAAAGCCACTGCCGCTTTTACTCTACGCTCAGCGGATAGTGCTCAGCGTGAAAGAAGCAGCCTAGTTGCTATGCCAATGTAATTATGTCCTTTGAGATTTAATATTTACGTAAGTACTGAACTTGGCAAATGCAATATCTCTGAATTATTACTGAAGTTCAATCATAGTTAATCCACAGTGCTAACGCATTGTTTTCATTTGTGCTATTGATTGCATACTTTGGTGAATAAAATCTAATAATGACAATGAAATTTTTTGTTTCACCTCATTTTCTTCTGTGGATTTCAGTTTTGATGCTACAACCAAGGTTTAACCACACATAAACTCCGGCTTAGTTGCAATGTCATTGGAAGTGGTACCCGTGTTTAGTATACGGGCAACCTTGGCTGGCTAGCAGTAACTGAACCCTGCTAAAAACACCTTGGAATTTACTGCAATTAATTAAAGGTAGAGTTTCAGAGAACCCATTTTTACGATTTAGCTGAAAACTCGTGGTATCACGGGAGCTGCGCCTTATCGATCAGGTGTTGTTGTGCCGCTACGATTGCCGAATACCCGGTTCTTGAGGGATTCCGTTGGGTTAAAATAGTTGTCGGTAAGTTGTAAGTGTATTCCTGATATCTCGTAGCATGTCGAGTTTATAATATAGCTCCCAGAGAGCCACTATCCATATTTTCACGTACAGCGTTATATATCTGTCTAGCTAAGCTTTGAAACTACGGAAACATGAATTATCTGTAGTAGTACCATGGCTACGTATAATGTACTCCACGCCTCTAGTTGTGGTCAGACTCAGTCCCAACCCTGCCAGACAGCTAAACTGGATGTAAAAAAAAGAAAATGTAAACCATCCTTGATGCTGCAATACCGTATCTATAAACTGAATCCTAGCCGTTTCTTAAATCACGAAACATAGCCGACACAGTCCTTTTTATCAACTTCAGAAAAAATAGAATACAGAAGAAAATCTCACAAAGGCGTATTAAGTACTTTTCGCCCAAAACCAAAGCTCGACCAAAATGCGTACACACTGCGTAAGCACTGATTAGAGTCAGAATGAAAGGAATTTGCAAGATTTCTCTCTATTGTTTAGGAGGTTTCGAGTCGAAATGTATGTTTCTTAGTTAACTCGTGAAAGTTTTATAAATATCGCCAATTATCATCAATAAGGGCCTTGTTCGCGCGTCGGGGTCAGGTTATGTAGGCCGGGATCTGATTGGCTGCTCGACTAATTGAAAAGTGCATATGGGTATTTTAAAAAGTGCCCAAAACGATTTTCCATTTTACTCGATAGAGAATCAAGTTAAAAGGAAAATGATGGTGATTTGCCCTAGCCCTCCCCGACGCGCGAACCAGGGTCTAAGGCTGGTTTTAGATAAATCTCGGTGAGACCTTTGCTCTACAGTACATGTAGTAAGCTTGATTTTAAATATGGACTATTTTTGCAAAACGTCCAACTGAACTCTCAAGATTTTGTGCTTGACCTAAAAACCATTTTAGTCAGGTTAGCGTGAAGGGGTAACGGTCTCAGTAATTCTGCCGTGGAAATTCTGCAATATTAATAACGTTTATCCCATTTTGCTTCAAATTATTCCCCCGTTTGCTAATTACATTGTTAGTCATTGGTGAGTCTACCGCGATGGTTATTAACAAACCCGCCTGAGTTGAGGGTGAGTTAGCTTGAAGCTTTCGTCTGTATATCGGCCGCATCTTTTAATACCAAAGGAAAAAAAATGTAAAAGCAGGGAGAACAGGTCAGAACTGTTGACAGAAGTACCAGTAAGAAAAAAAATGATTAATCTTAAAGCGCCACATTAATCTAGCAACCCACCAATATATGCGAAAGAGCATCATTTAGATTTACATGAACTGCGTACGGCCGTGGCCGTATTCGTCGCCACTTACATCGCAGTAGATCAAATGTTCATTGTCGCGTGTAGCAAATAAACAATATCAATTTGAAAACGTTGTTTTTCTTTCCTACAGACTGATAAGAATTAACCATTCAATAGCTCAGACCAGCATGTGCAAACATGACTACACACCGAGTAAATGCAACATCACAGTATTTTTATAGTTTAGCTCTGGTCGCAGACGCTCTCCATATTGGCAGACGTACTCCAATTGTTAGAAGGCGTATCATGAAAACTTAGCGTATTAATACATGTACAATGGACTATCCTACATTTTATATTGAAGCCGTGTGCTCATGGAACCGCCCAATTTACACTGAGAACACGGGAATCGAACAAATGTAGGCTTACAAAAGCACAGAGATAGATATGGGTCGTGTTCTAGGCACCCAAAAACTGATCCTCGTACTATATAATTTGAAATAGACTAACTAGCATATGTTTGTGTGTCACACACTGAATTACACACGGTATCTGGCTGTGTGGTTTACACAGAGCGCTCTAATAATGGTGGGATGCACAAAAGGGTATTCTTCTCTAATTGGCTGAAACTAGTATTAGCCAATGAGCAGGCTCAAAAGTCCGGACACTTTTGGGGGTTTCTAAAATGTTTCCGATACAAAACATTCCGAGAGGGAATCTGTAAATATATATCTGATGGAAATCGTCGTGCAAAAATGAACGAAACCTAATTTAGAAACGATTTCTATTAAGTTAAAAACGACTGTACTGATACCCAGTCGCGATGTAGGTGCTCGAGTCGAGGAAATACTGCCGCTCGGGCCACCAAGTACGTGTACGTTCGTGTGTTTCTCGCTCTGTCGAGTGGCTGCATTCGTCGTGAAGTTCTCTCCACAAGGCCATTTCGTGGCTTTGGACAGATCAATAGCGAAAAGATTGCTCAGGGGGGTTGATTGAGCACCTTAATATTAACCGGTAAGGACTGCTTGCGCTACTTTACCTCAATGAAGCAGCGTGGTGTATCGGGAAAATCCGTCGCAGCTAGACCTTCAACTGTGGGGAGGTAGCTTTCACCTGGTTGCAACGTTTTTTGCAGGAATACTTCAGATGACATGGCAACCCGAGTGAAGTAGGTCCGACTAGCCGAACTCAAACGCCTGATGCATATAGTAGATGCCTCTTATCACAAGATGAAATTTGCCGAGCGAATGACTCAACCAACGCCGTTGGTCTCCTGCTCCCGCAGATAAACTTCGTCTTTCTTTATCAATATTTTCTACTAAAAATGAGATGAAACATCTTTCCTGTAAGATGTTAGCTAGAGAACAAAACAAACCCTATGGGGAGGTATGGATAATCGTTTCTATTTGTTGGAGTAAGCCCTTGAAACGCTTCGTGCAACTGCACAAAGAATTCATCTAAGCGATTTCATTTTGAGTTTATATCTTATGATTTGTATGCCTGATATTTTTGCATTCAGGGAATTCTTCGTTCAATCTGCACGAAGAATTCCATACAAAGCACCAGATTTGTACGACATTTTCCGTAGAAGTAAACATGCGGGGAATCTCCGTTATCTTCGGGTTAGCACTCGTTACTTCGCCTTTAACTACGACAGCACAATCACTGATAGCGCATCTTTAGCCCAATAAAACGCCTTTACTTTGTGGTTTACATTAATACTGTACCTTTTTAGTGAAAACGCATTTAGGTCTAGTGCAGAACGCCTACATCATCAAACGTTTAATTGAACATGAACTTGGCTATAATCGCAGGTAATTCAATCCGAAGCAAATAAATCAGTTGTCAGCATTGCCACAACATTATTATTTATTACAAACCACAAACTTACACGCAATGTTTGTTATTTCATTTGTCACATGCATCTCTCCCGCTTGTTAGTTAGCTCTCTACGTCTTCTTTTTTTTCATTGACGCAACCGTGTTCACGTAACATTTCACTTGCTCATCCGTCTTTCTGCAGCACTCAAAGCGCCCAGGTGAAGGCTGTTTCTTGTAGCAATAGCACGTAATAAACCACAGGATCCGGTGCCGCAGAACTCTCACTTGCTTGCAGCTAACTTTGCCTAAGACCGTTTGATTATTCAGGAGAGCATACGCTTGTGCTATAATCAGCACACCACAACTTGAGCCATCCGGTTGTCTAGGTTTCGACAACCACTTCTTCTTTATCGAAGGAAAGGAGCGCTGTTAGCGCACAGTTTCGTGGGTCATTCGAACCGTAGTTTTGCAATTTTCAAGTTAAAGTCGTCGTGTCACTGCGTCCGATACGGCAACATGCCGTTTTCCCATTCGTCTTCCATCTCAATTTGAGATACGTTCAAAGGGTCATAGAAATAAACTGTAGTTCCACCCTCGTAGCGAATGTTGGCTGCGATCATCACCCAGTGATCGTTCGCGACGTTAATCGGAAGAACCAGCCACTTTGTGTTGGTATTTCTTCAAATTCTAAGGCTCCTGTAGTTGAAAAATTGCGTGGCATGTCTGGCCTACTCACCATGTTGACATGATAGTTAAGCAGCTTGCGACCAGGGCGCGCGACACAGACTTTTTGAAGGTACTTACTTACCACAGCGTCGTTTAGGCTAAATCAAACAGCAAAAATAGACCAGGCCCTTTATGTGTATCTAGTTTGTCCGTCAGGAAGGAAGTGATACATCTAGATTCCACGAGAGCGTGCACCATCTCCGCCAATGCGTTGAGCACTTCAGGGTAATCATTCGGAGAGGCTGCTCCAAAGATGGCGATGCCAATGTCGCTATTTGTATAGTGATCGTGTCTATAAAACACAGAAGTAAGTAAATGAAGATTCAACTTTTCATTAAAAAAGCGTTTGCAGCACCCACCTCGTTTTTTTATGATAATTTTCCAACTATCAGGAGTATTCTCAGCCCTTGCCGTGAATCTCGCAGGGCATACTTGAAATAGAACCACTTTCTGTCGCTTCCCTTCACCACGCGGTTTCGAATATTATAGCAGCCATGAGTACATCGGTATACCCTGAAGACCCACTTGAACGTGCTAGGCACTTGTACTTCAGAAGTGCTGCAAATAACACACCATGTAACGTTAGAGCGACTTTAAGTAATAATGCCTTTAAGTTACAGTGCCTTTATGAATGCAACACTTACTTGTTGTGAGTCTCAGTCAATCTTGAGTCGCTCCAGCGATACCGAAGACGGTTCGTCTCTTCGCGGTCTATAGGATTGTATCCCAGTCGCTACTTTCCCGTGCTGTAGCAGATTCGACACATGATCAACACTTTTGATAATGTTGATTCAGGGCAGGTGGCAATCCCTTCTCCTCGGAGGTGTGTGGGGTTGCTCGTGCTGGAGCGGCAACTGCAGCGTCGAAGCACCCGTCCGCACCGATTTCCGCGTCCGGCCGTAGTTCTCTCACAACCGCTCGTTTGGTTGGTGTCAATTACGACCGTTGTTTTTGGATTCGTTGCAATCAATTAACATATTAACTAGCGTCATTCAGATGTATTATTACATGTAGTTGTGGTATTGGAAATCCCACGTGAACTCTAGCTACTAATGTAGTTAGGTAGTTCCCACAACAATACGTCTACCAGAACGGTAAATGATCGTTCGGGCGGACCTGAAGACCCCAGTTCTGCCCTTGCACCGGGACAGACTGGACCTTGTAAATCGCTTATATAGGCCAACCAATACAATACCAACACACTACTAGCACGAGCAAAGAGAGCAGGTGTTCTCACATACTTAAATCCTCGTGGTCCCAACAGCGGAAGGGTACCAGGCACGGGTAAGCCTTTTACGAGGGCGCCGAGGGTTAACCTCGGCTGGAAGAATAGATAGGAGGCGACACGCACTCCCCAATCGGGCAAATGGGCACAATAAAGCCGTCCCGTACACACCCGATACTAATCGGCCACAAACACACTTGGCCTTGCCAGATGAACCCTCGCTACGGAGCTTCGAGCCCACCAACAGGCATAACACACTCAAACGAGCTTGACCAGACGCTTACCTTGAAGCCGGACATTGCTCGTGTGCTTGAGTGGAAATTCTGTTCTGTATTTATGTTTGCCCCTTCGGGCCATGTCCTAATATGCAATCCTAATCAAGTATACAAATATCAAGTGAACTACGATCCGTTATGGACCACTTCGCATGCCAAGTGACTCCTCAGAGCTCAACGACTCTTCCTGAACCATCGCCGAGGGTTCAAACAGTCGTCGTGCCTTCCCAAACGTTGCTCTCAACGGCCGTTGAGTCTTCGTACCGTGACCGTCAGTTCTTGCCCACTGAATGTGAATGCAGCCAGTCCCATTATTAATGATAGGGACAGCCTGCCTTGAACGACATCTTGGCCATTATGGAGCACCGACGTGTCTTCGGTAGTGACCGAGTCGAGTCTCTCGTACCTCGAGGTCGCTTTTGGCCACATGACCGAGGGCTTGTAGCTTGAGCAACTTGAAGGTAGTCTCGTCCTTGCTCGCTGATGGTCTAAGCGATCTCCGAGAAATCACTACACCACAACTGCCCCTGTCGCAATGGAAGCCACGACACTTGTGCCCGTTGTGACACTACCTCATTCTTCGAATTTCACCCCAGGTCCCACGATGACCAAATGGGGCTTGAACCGAGCCATCGAGAAGGCGTTCAAGGCCCTGGTCCCACGGTGTGCTCGGGAACATGAGCGTCTGCAGGTATGTTATCCCATCTTCACCTTCAATCCTCGTCCCTGCGCTCATAATATCGTATCCGTCTCTGTGAATCTCGTCAGGGCGACACCGACCATTCAGACACTCAGCAACATCCAGAGGCCGCGCCACCAGCACTGCCCGGAACGTCGGCTGCAATGAATCCTGCTCCAGCGTCGTCCGCGCCTTCGGAAGCACCTCCAGCGCTTCCTGCTGCGACTGAAGTTCCGGATGAGCCACCACCAGCACCACCAGTGCCTGATGACGCCTCAGCACCCGTCACCGAGGCTTCGCTGCAGGCCATGCTCGCCGAGAGTTCCGAAGCGTCAGTCAACCAGATGATGACGTTGATGATCCCGCACTTGACCGCGATTGTTCGCCACCAAGTCCAGCTTCACGTTTCGTTGCTGGTCTCAGCACCTTCGCCTGTGCCGCGTCTAGCTTCGGACGGCACCCCCGAGCGTTCACTTTCAATAGTCGTTGTGTCACACACATTCATGTCTTCTTTCTTTTAATCCATCTTCCATAGCGTAATCTTGTTCACGTTTTCATCAAATGCATATACAAATGTTGGTGCAGTAACTTGTTTCGTCTGCTACCACAGGCTGCACCGCCCTGTGGACAGTTCATACGTGACTTGGTTGCGCTAATCCTCGTCGGCGACTTGAACCATCTGCAGCCGTCGGTCACACTGCTTAGCTCGCAAATAGTCGTATAACAGGCCACCGCATGATAAATTGGATGCTGGTTCCCATCTCGGTTCTTCTTATCCGACCCACTTGACTTTGAACTCTCGTACCGATCGTTCTGTACTCGATGACAGCGACATTCAGTCGTCGAGAATGGCCTCGACTTCAAACTCACCGGCGAAGCGATCTGGTCCCCAGCTGTTTTCAGGCAGCAACCCTTCATCGAAATCCAACCTCGATTCGTCGGTCATGTTGTGCGTCAGCTGAGTCCTCGGTCGACTGGGGAATTCGTTCACTGCCTTCAGTCTCGACACGTGCACAACTGGGTAGAAACGGTATCCACTCTTATCGGGCAACTCCAGTTCGTACGCGAACTCTTCTACCTTCCGTTTGATTCGGAAAGGTCCGTGCCATCGGTGAGCTAATTTCTTGATTAATCCAGGTTTGACGCGTTCCAAGTAGAGCCACGCCCGACTTCCAATCTCAAAAAGAGACTTCGGTGGACTCTCCACAGCATCTTTGGTACTCGATGAAGCTTCTAAGCCGTCAGCCGAGCGTTCCTCTCCACCTTGGACCGTGAGAACTGAGAAGCGCGTCGTACGCGTGCGCTTCTCGCACAAACATCGGGTCTTTGTAGAGAACCTTATCGTCTTAGACTTAGACGATAAGTTCGACTTGGTGTTGGGCATGGCGTGGCTTGCACGGCATGATCCAGTGGTCAACTGGGAGAAGCGTACGCTTGTACGCTTGTACGCTTCGGACGCAACGCGACAGAGAGCGATGGCCCTGTCAGTGTCGCGTATGCATCGCAAGGTGCACCCGATCACACCGTTGAAGCAGCACCGTGTGTTGCAGCCTCCGGTGCCCACGCACATGTCAAAACGACTGAGGCAGTCGTTGAGTTTGTCTCAAATCAGAAATCGGATTTGAGATCCATTCCTACTTCAATGCGCGTATCAACTCTGGGAGTTGATCGATTAAGTATGGAAGATCGTTCAGTCACAGACAGTTTCTGTGGTGGCAGTGCATCAAGTATGCAAGGAACTCCAGCTACAGGCAGTAGCTGTACAGTCGGCGTGTCAGCTCCGGGAGTTGACACGGCTGTGATTTGTTCAAAAATCACGGAAGGCTCCGCCGCATGGTGTCCAGGTAACAAAGGTGTGTCGGCTCCGGGAGCCGACACAAACACCGCCGCAAGGCGTCGAGGTGTCAAAAGCGCATCAACTCCGGGAGTTGATGACACGGCAAGCAGTGTTGGCGGTTGCAAACGTGCAACACGGGAAAAGCTTGCGTGCTCGTGTGCAGCCGGGCTGAACGAAAAAGCGAAATGCAATCAAGCCGGTCTTGATTGTGTACGTCCGCGGAAAGAATCCACCGACGGTTACGACAAAGGAAACCCGTTTCAAGGCTGGGCCTGGACGAGGAACAAGTGGAGCCGGGCTCCACAAGAAGAAACGACGGCGCAAGCGACACAAGCTGCGCAAGTCTCGGTCTGGGACCGAGAGGCTACAAGAGATGTCTGCCGGGGAGACATCGGACACGACGTCGAGTGGCAAGACGTTGAACGTCTTGACACGGGCCCGTACTGGTCTCCAGTACCGGTCAATGCAATTGGAGAATCCTCCGACGAGTGCGTCGGAGCTGACGTCGCTTCCAGTCATGAGCTGGGTGCGCTTTGCGAAGGACCTGTACGATGAACGCATCGATCAGATATGCATCTTTTCAGATCTCGAAAGGATGAAGAGCGAAGCGGAGGAGTTGAGGCAACTCCACGCTGCGAGTATCACGGAGAGTGAGGACACTCTCAGTGCGAAGACGAAGAAGGAGCGCTTCAATGAGCAGAGCTGCGATTCGCTAAAGGTGAGTCTCTTCTTCGATGTTCTGCGGGAGCACAAGGATGTGCTCGCGGACAAAATTCCTGCGGAGCTTCCGCAGGACAAGAGAATACAGCACGAGATTGACCTCGTGACGGGCACGAAGTACTGCGTGACGTGGCAGTGGCCACTGCCGCGAGATTAAGTGAAGGCGATCGACGACTTCTTCGAGAGTCGTCGTCAGGCAGGGCAGGTGCGGGAATCGAAGTCCCCGCACAGTGCACCAATGTTCTGTGTCAAGAAGCCACAGAGCGGATGGCGCATCGTTCATGCTTACAACAAGCTGATCGATGCGACGATCCGGCCCAGACGCCGATACCACGAAAAGATGTGATCATCGATTCTATGGCCAAGAGCACCATCTACAGTGCTCTTGATCTGCGCGACGGATTCTATCAGATCCTGATGTGTGAGAGCGACATCGCTCTCACGGCGGTGAGCACTCCAACGGTATGCTTTGGGAGTGACTCGAAATGCCGCAGGGACTGAAGAACGCCCCTGCTACCTTCAATAGATGCGTGACGCATCTATTGCGCTCGGTGCCCGACTTCGCACCGAGTTACTTCGACGATGTGTTCGTTCACAGCCCGGCTGTGAACGGGAAGACTGGCGTTGAGGTGCACAAGGAGCACCTCCGCAAGTTGCTAGGGCTCATGCGTAAGCATAAGCTCTATGCGAACCTGAAGAAGTGTATCTTCGGGGCGAGCGAGATACCCATTCTCGGGTGTCTCGTCGGGAAGAACGGCGTACGCCCTGACCCAGAGAAGGTCAGAGTGATAAATGAATGGCTTACGCTATCCAATGTCAAGGAACTGAGGCAGTTCCTTGGGCTTGCAACGTACTTGTGCTAGTACGTTGAGAACTACGCGGGCAAGATTCGCCCGCTGTCGCAGCTTCTAAAGAAGGAAGCTGAGTGGAAGTGGACTGCTGAGTGTCAGCAGGCCTTCGATGCAGTCAAGCAGGGCTTGACCGAAGCGCCGATCTTGGCAGTGGCTGACCAAGATCGTCCGTTCCACGTCGTGTGTGTCGCATCCGACTTTGCGATCGGATGCGCGTTGATGCAACACGATCACGAGGGTCGTGATCGTGTGGTCTACTATCAGTCGCGTCAGCTGAAGCCAGCTGAGCGCAACTATCCCGTACATGACAAGGAGCTCCTTGCCATGAAGTATGCACTCGCGAAGTTCCGAGTGCATCTACTTGGGAGTGGACCGTTCGTGGTCTACACCGACCACGCTTCACTGCGAACTGCAGTGAAGT
Source organism: Phytophthora cactorum (assembly GCA_016864655.1). Classification (NCBI taxonomy): domain Eukaryota; phylum Oomycota; class Peronosporomycetes; order Peronosporales; family Peronosporaceae; genus Phytophthora; species Phytophthora cactorum. The sequence goes on from NHQK01000050.1 coordinate 278,958, forward strand.
CGCCACACATCTCACAACGGATGGCGAGATGGTTGTCGTTCTTCGCAGAGTACGACTTCCGGGTTGAATACAAACCCAGAAGGTTGAACGTCGTGGCCGACGCATTGTCACGTCGGCCAGATTATGCTGTGAAGACAGCCGACGCCAATCGAATTGGCGTCGAGAGTGTGAGTGCTCCGTCGTCGTCGTTGATCGACGACGTGAAGACCGCGTATGCGAGTGACGCAGACGCGAAGCAGTTGCTGAGCTACGCCTCAGCACCTTCGAGCTCGTGCACATCGTTATCGTGTGCACGAAGGACTGCTGTTATACAGCGCAGTGGACGACGATGTAATTCGCATCGTCGTGCTGAACGACTATGATCTGCGGATGCGGATCATGTACGAGTATCACGATGCCCCTACGGCAGGGCATCCTGGTCGTGAGAAGACATACGTGCTTCTCACACGTGACTTCTGCTGGAATCACCAGTACAAGTGGGTGCGCAAGTACGTACGTGCTTGCGAGGTGTGTCAACGCGTGAAGCCTGCTGCGTTTTCGCAGGCTCCGCTTCAATCTCTTCCGACACCGTCGGAGTGTTGGCAGTCCATCTCTATGGACTTTGTCTTTGGTTTTCCGCCTGACAGTAAGCGGAGGACTGGTGGCGTGGTCTTTGTAGACCGATTCAGCAAGATGGTGCATCTTGCTGCAGTGCCGGCTGAAGTGACAACCGTACAGACAGCACGACTGTTTGTAGACATGGTGTTCAAACACCATGGCATACCGCTCGACATTGTGTCGGACCGTGATCCACGCTTCACAGCGCGGTTTTGGTAAGAAGTGTTTACAGTTCTTGGTACACAACTGTCGATGTCGACTGCGGACCATCCGTAGACGGACAGTCAGACCGAGCGCGTGAATCGCGTGCTCGGCGACCTGTTGAAGAGCTACGTACACTCGTTCCAGCAATGGAGCGACTGTCTGCCGATGGCAGAGTTTGCCATCAACAACTCGGTGCATGCCTCGACGGGGCATACACCGTTCTACGTGAATGCAATGCGGCATCCACGCCTTCCGAGCATACTCGGAATGGTGTATTCCTCCTTAAGTGGGGGAGGATCTACGGTTGCATCCGAACAACCGCAGAAGAGCGCTGATACCGACACGAAGACAAGCTGCGTCTCGTTCCCGGAACGGGACGACGAACTACGGGTCTGTGGCAACGCTTACACGTTGAACATACCGTCCAGCATGCGGCTCCATCCGACATTTTACGTCGGGCGGCTGAAGCCGTACACACAACACGAGCCATCTAACCTTGATGGCTTGCAGAGGACGACGAAGCGGCGTAAGCCAGCTTCTCGAGCGTGGCACACGGTCGGGAAGCTTCACGACCTGCGTTCCAAGTTCCACTTGGATGTTCGACGTAGTCTGAGCAGCCTGCGCGACCTGCGCCTTCTGATAGCGCAGCTTCTGCTGCAGCTGGGCGAACTCCACGCTCTGGAACTGTTCCAGAGCAGCTACATGATCGTACAGACCCCGGGAGTCACGGTCAACCTGGGGTTGACCGTACGAGGGGTATCTTTCCGCCCCCGCCGCCACCACTGCGCGATGCGCGCGGCTCGACTCGGTAGATAGTCGAGCGAATCGTGGGCTATGAACCCCCGAAGACGAACCGAGATTAGGCTCGTCTTCGTATTCGTTGGAGAGGATTTCCTCCCCACCGAGATACATGGGAGCCGCGGAACGTTCTGATAGAGGACGTTCCGGAAATGGTGAGGGCGTACGAAGCCCAGAACGGAGTGCAGGTGTAACGCCTGCACGAGCGCTGCGATCGTCGCTGACAGTCGGAGTGTCACGACGTTCAAGTTGAACGCGGATATCACGCAGCTGAGCAGGTACACGCACAGTCGTGTACCCGGTGACGTCTCGCTCAGAGAGACGCTCAGCCCCAGGGGGGCAGTGCGAACACGCAGTTCCAAAGGGAACTGCGCACGGAATACCCGCCTCCATAGCTTCATTATGGAGGCGATCGATCATGTGACGCCTCGAGAAAGTCTCGAAGCGACGTTGCGCCGCAGTTATGCGGGTGCGGTACGCTTTCGCGTCTTTGTTGAAGTTCTCAACAAAGGCGTTCCAAGATTGACAAAGTGCCATCCACTCGGGCACTTTGATTTTGCGCGAAGTCCTCTTCGACGCATGCCATCAGAGCTCATGGAAGAGTCCGATGTAGTAGCCGCGTCTTTGATTCGTCATCGGATCAAAGTGCTGCGCTGCAGCCTCAGCATCATCAATGATGGCGCCGCACACGTACAGCGGGATCTGGTTCGGTGTCAAAATCGCACCAAACCTGGAAGCAATCTCGGATGTGCTTGGCATCCACGGAGCGCGTTCTGTAGGGACAGAACGTGGAGGAGAAGGCGTCACCGGTGTTGGTGCCTTCTCTGCTTCTTCAATTACGCGAGCGCTTTGAACTTGAAGCGCTCGGATCGTCTTCACGGGGTTGACGCAACCCTGTGACCGGATCATGCGCGACTGCGGCCGACTCGGAGTCGGCTGCTGAGGACGGGACTTCTCCGTCCTCCATGCGGAGATCACAGATGTCAGACCCATAATCGGTAGGCATGCTACCGTCGGTGTTCACCACGGACGAGCCCTCGGGGATCGTCTCCGGGGCAACAGCCTTATCCTCCACGCGCTTCTTGTACTGTAGCGCGTGGTATTCGCCGACAGAGAGAGTAAACTCTGTCATGGAGGTGCTTGCTTGCGCAGACACTGAGGTGGTGGTACCTGCTCATGCAGACACGGATGTAGCAGTGTCTGCCGGCGTCTTCGTTAGCGGAATGAGCTCGAATTTCCCGGAGACTTGACGTCTCGTCAATTCTTTAATTGACGTGTTAAGACTCGTATGTCATATCTCAACGAGGGTGGTGGTTGTGTAACAGGGTTACACACAAGTGGCTACACGTAGGCACTTGGTTACATGGAGGGCTCTCGAACGTTGGTGTACGACACACGAATGGTTACACTTTGCAGACCACTGGTCTGTATCCATGTAGGCTTCTCATTAGTAGATACGCTTTTCTCTCTACCAATTAGAATAGCAAGGTTCTGACAGCCATCGGATGGCAGAATACCTTTCATATAAAATATCAGTTTTAGGAGGAAACCCAGTCCAGACATAAATCATAAATAGCAGTTCTCATTTTAACCCAAATCGGCTTTAGCTTTTCTTATTTTAATAATTCTATACTTTCGGACGAAAGTATAATTCATCTAAGGTTAAGCAACTACGCTTCCTCGTACACGTGCGCTAACGTGTAAGCCGAAGTAGTGGGCACAGAGTTGGCCCATTACAGCAAGCCTCTGATTGTGTACACCGTATGAAGCCTACCAGGAAGTATCATTTTCCCATCTACATGCTCTGCTGATCCACTACGTGGATTTCCCTGAACTTTCGACTACACTGCCAGAGCGGTGGCTAGCAGGTGTGACGGCGTATGTGGAGGCTCAAGCCCTGAGTGATGAAATAACAGTTTCTTCTGCAATGCGTCCGTGTGTACTGGAGGTAGTTCGGCCATTGTATGGCACCGGCCGCATTATCAACTCTGATAACTACTACACCTCTGTGTAGCTTCTTGACGCTTTGCGTCTGAAGGGGCTGTATGGGAAAAAAAGGGGGGGGGGGGCGTGAGGAAGTCTAGTGCGCAATTTCCGAGGCACGTCGTGCTCGAGAAGAAGGATTGCACGCGTGGAATCTCCCGACAAGGTGTCTTGGCTGATCGTACCACGGTTATGGTACAATAGCTCCATCGTCACCGTAATTTCTAATCCCGATGAATCAACACTCACTACTGTAGATCGGCAAGTCCGCTGCGAGAAGCAGAGTTTCAGCGTTCCAACATGCATCAGAGAGTACAATGCAAACATGCAGGGTGTTAACCGACTCGACCAAGGCCGTGGGAGGTTCTCTTTAGCGGATGGCCATTCGTTCAAAAAGTGGTATAAGAAACTGGGCCTCGCGCTCGTGGATATCGCGCGCTCCAATGCACAATTCACATGCAAGCTGGCGGTCGGAATCACTACTGGCCGCTATGCTCATCGCAATTTTATCGTTTAGCTCAGCTCTGAACTGCTGTCTGGAAAATGGCAAGAGGCGCCCAGCGAAAGATGCATATTTTTCAACGATATCGGTCCATCAAACGTATTAGCTGAGGTGGACGAAGAGATATCGCCGTCAAGTGAAGTGTGGATAACCGGTAGGCGCAACACTGACGGAGCTCTTAGTAGCCCCCAGACGCGGTGTTCTACGATTTCTTCCAATCAGTTATACCCAAAATCGAATCGAAAGCGACAGAATGTGTAGTGCGTAGGTGGGAGGACAGGTACGCGACCGAGATTACCGACTTCTGCGTTCTTCACAACGTTTGCCTCTGTCGACACGTGCTTGTGGCCACCAAGCCGGTCATGTGTCTGAAGCAGACATTGACATGCTGGGAGAAGTATCATCGCTTTTATCTTCGACGCAAATTGTTCTCAGAGAATGGCAAGGTACCCACGAGCTCGGAATTGTAAAAGCTGGAACAGGAGAGCGTGAGTTATGGCATCTCGATTCCAGGCCAGGAAGTAGCGTCTGGAAACCGCCACAGTGTTGTGCGCTCAATCAACTGGTAGCTGCTTAGTGTGAGTACAACTTGAAAGAAATATTGAAATTGTTGCATTTTTTTTGCTAGAAAAAGCTTTGCATGCCATCTTGAACTGTGTATTTAACTTGATTTCACTGTAGTAATTACGCCGATTATTAGCTTTGAAATGAACGGTAAAAGTAAGCCCGCTGCGGCTCGGCTCTCCAGCTGCAGGCGAGGTTTGCCTATGTGAATAGCTCAAAGGAAGGTCATAATTCGTTGAAGCAAGGCTCGCAGTGGCGTGGGCAAAGGGGGGGGTTGCACACCACGAGACGCGCCTGAATCATCTCACCAAGATCGCGTTTCACGTACTCCATTATGACCGGCTCGAACAAAATGTTGTTCCAAAACAGGATAGTAGCTTGTTTGTAGAGAAGCATGCGCGAGAAGCAAAGGCCGGTGACAGCGTTGCAATAGAACTCAGTCTTTTCTTGAATATGTTGTCCATGACCGCTCTTTGCAATCATCTCCATGCCAACTATGTAGACATCAGCGCGTACCTCTAGGCCAATCACATTCGATACCTTGGTCGCTAGAACGAATTGAGCGACAACATTTCCTAGACCCGCGCCAATGTCAAAGAAAACGTCACTTGTATCGACATCACCAATCTCGCGTAGTAGTGCAGTGACCCCAATGGTAGCACTTCGCCAACGTTCAGGTGTGGACTATCATCAGGATATGCGATCGCAGCACGCAACACATCAGCAAACATTGACGCCACCGCTTGCTCTTCATTCGTAGACGACAAGACAGAGCTTGTTCCTGCGGGACTTTGAATCGGTGGTACTGGGCCCTGACGCAGCTCTTGCCGGACTTGGATGTAGCGGTACTGCTGGACTCTGATGCGCAGCAGGTGGTGCTAGATTTTGACGAGCGGCAGGTGCTGACACAACTCCTGCGAACACGTTGCTTCATGGATCGCATATGTGAACGCAACAGCGAACAGCAAACGCTGAAGACCAGGCAGCTGAAGACCCCGTTGTTGTAGCTGCAGGGGATGTGCCACCATCGCGAGAAACGTACTTCATTTGCGAGAATTGTGTTCTGTTTGGAGAGCTGGAGATTGTCTGCGAGCCCGGTCGTACTCTGGAGATGGGTTTCCTCTCGTTCCGCTGCATTTCGGCCATGGAGGTGTGAAAGTGTATGTGTCAGCGCCTGAAGTCGACTTGTCTAGTGGTACGCCGCCATGTTATATATTGAACTCAGAAGAACATGAAGATCAGGAAATCGCTACTCCCCTTGCTTCGAGGATGAAGATCATTTGTCGCCTGTGTGGTAGCAACTGTAACTTCTCGAAATATTGAAAAGGATGGCGATGCAATGTTTAGTAGTGAATAAAGATGGCTTCACGTGTGTGTATTCACTACAAATGCACGGGACTGTTGTCTACCCGTTCTCCTTTTCTATTCTGTTGTCCGATACACCTGCCTGTATTCCATTTTACGAGCAGTTGCTTTGACCGCAGTTCTGCGTCCAATACTGCTTGTACGTGGAGCTCTCGCTGTACGCGTAACCACAACCGAACCTGGTGAACTTCTTGCGTCTCGTAAAAGAACATGAACACAACTAAAGATCCGTTCCGCTTTCAGCCATATGTTATGCGGGGGGGGGGGGGGCGGGGGCTAGCCGAATGGTCTCGACCGCCCCGCCGTCGCTCTTGAGGAAGAAATTCATTTGCAGGAGCTATCACGCCTCACGCTACAGGCATTGGGGGCCCGGGTGGTGAGCCCGGGGAGGTTCGCAGTTCGAAGATCATATTTAACAGCAGTTTCGGCATGGTATCTGCTGCAGCGTGTACAGTGCGAGACCGCTAGCGACATATCCGCCGAGTTAGTGGATGTAGTGTTAGGAGGTTCACGATGACTCTGGTCAGAAGGACGACCACCTCTACTGCTTCACTATGGCGAGGGCGGCAATGTTAACCCTGTCACGGCAGCTTATACCCCACATATGCAAAAAGAAAATACGATTTTGGCGACGGCTACCGACAAAGATATTTTGTCACTAAGACTACACCAAGCCAAGCTGACCGTGAATTTTGAATAGCCTCTGTTCTGATGACCTTTAAACGGCTCAGAAGAAATCGAATCGGGTCACCGGTGGTCTGGTCTTTTTGGAGACCATTTGAAACATACCCAAAATGGAGTGAACAATAACTAAATAAAGATGACATGCAAAAAATAGTACTTCAGTATTTCACGCTTGAAAGAATAGGTGCTATACAAGAAAATATAGGTGTTCATAAAGTACCAGTGGCTGTAGATAGTTTTGCATTAGTGTAGCTTGTTGTGCAGCGAGTCTCCGCGCAGCACAGACCAGGTCCCTGTAGGGTGGCGCGGCTTCAAATAAAAAGATAGATGTATTAAGCGCTCTGGCCTCTCACTGCTTGCCCACTGCATTGCTAAATTGACACTGAGTCCACTACAATACGTACTCTGTGGGTGAGCTGGTGCCACCATAACCAATCGATGCTTTTATCCTATGGAGAAAAAGGAACAGCTTCCTACCGCCGTCTCCCTCCAATCCATTGAACTCGCTGACACTGCTGTCTCTGCAAGTAGTAGGTTGCGGCACATTACGCCGGCAGTTTTTTTTCTTCCCGTAATTTACCAACGAGAGTAGGGCTAAAGCTTCCTGATCACAATCTGTTGAAATCGACTACAACACCGCTAATAACACCTGGTGCAAAAGAGGTCTACTCCACACCTCCAAGCACCGCACATAGCAACATTGGGATTACATGCAAAAGGAGGCATTCATTCGAAGTGAAAATCATGATAACCTCGTTGAGCGCAGCACATTACGCCGGCAGTTTTTTCTTATCGCCAGGTGCCATTCAACCACGCGACAAAGTGGCCTCTCACCATTGGTTGGAAGTCTATGTGACACGCCTTCGTTTTCGCTTAAATACGATCATACATTCTCTCCCTCCCTTCTTCCTCATTCCAGAATCCGCCGGCTCGAGGAAAGATGGTGAATCTCTTCTGTGCGATTGTTGGTGTGGAGGGAAGCGTGTTCTCGGTGCGAGTGGACGAGAGCGGCTCGGTGGATGACTTGAAGAAGGAGATCGCTGACGATCAGAAGTATGACTTCGCCGCCAGCAAGCTGCGGCTCTTCTTGGCGAAGAAAGCGAACGGCGCGTGGCTGACCGAGAAAGATGTGAAAAAAGGTGTGAGTGACACGAGTGATTTGGAGCTATTGGACGTTGCGGGAGCGCCGCTCAACTTGGTTGGCTTATCGGAGGAAGACGTGCGGTTCCAAGTCACGATGGAAGACGTGAAGGCGAAAACGACCCCTGTTCACGTGCTGGTGGTGGTTTCGGTGGGAGGGAAACGCCATCCGTCGAATGGGTGGTTTGCCGAATCCTTCCACCCGCTGAAGAAGCGCAGAGTGGGCGAGGACGTGAACAAGGAGAAGAGATTCTTCGATATGAGAGACTTCCCTTCGCTGCTGGAGCATCCAAAGGTGGAATTCAAAACGATCGTGGAGAGGGAGGCGTATGTTGTGATATTTGCCAAGTTGGTACAGTACACGAAAGCTTGCTTCGAGTTCGTTCCCACTAGTGCGAGCGAGCCAGACGTGAAAAGTAAACCAGGCAAGGATTCCAACGTGGTTGTCACGGGGAATCCTGGGATTGGGAAGAGTCGGTTCTTCCTGTATTGCATCTTTCAGCTCATACTTCATGAGCGAGAGGATGTCAAGGGGCTTCCCCCGTACGAGTTGGTGGTGAACCATAAGAAGAACTATGTCAAATACGACGCAGCAAGCAAGGAATTTATTGAGTTGAACGAAACGGACGTTCGTGCGCTCAAGGGCAAACCCTATGTGATTCGACTTGTCGAGGCAACATCATCGGAACTTACAGGCTGGAGAGGAGTTTCGGTTTTGTTTGCTTCTCCGGGTGTTGACGGCATTGATAATTTCTCAAAAGTGGACGGGTTAACGTTTATCATGCCGACGTGGACCTTGGAGGAGCTGGAAGATTACAACTCATTGCTTCCAGTTGAATTAAAACTTGCTGAAGACGAGTTGTTGTCGCGGTACGATGCGTTTGGTGGAATTCCTCGGTTCGTCTTCTCGCAGGCAATGGATCGAACTGAGGCTAAAATAAAGTCGGCAATCGCCTCATTCAGTGCACTGGACGTTATCTCCTATTGCAGAAAAAACGATGCTGTGAGGGAAAAGGACTATAGTCACTGCGTCCTTGAAATGGTTCCCACCCAAGCTGATTTTCGCGCGAACTTCTATTTGGATTTTGTGTCCATGCACATCGCTGAGGCGGTTATTGACAAGGTGCACGGGGATAGTCTAGCTAGGGTATCGGAATTCGCTGTTGTCCACGATGTTGACGATTCGGGAAGTACGGCTGTCGTCCGCGGCAAGGTGTACGAGCTGCTCTGTCACAAGTGGTTTAGCGTGCACATGCAGAGAACGCTACACTTCCGCTCGTTGTGCTCGACGACTCTAGATGATGTGACTATTCCGAAAGAGATGGAAACGGTACGCTTCGCTTCTCTCGACAAACTAAAACTAGCTAAGAGCTGGACGTACTACCGGCCAACATCAAAAACGTTTGGAGTGCTGGATGCATTCATCTGGGATGGACACAGTAAATGTTACGGGTTGCAGATGACCCTGAACGCGGACCATGGAATCAAAGCTGCGCCATTGAATAAGTTTCTTAAGTGGTTAAAGAAAGCAGGCGTGGACACGGACCAGTTCTACTTTGCATTCCTTGTTCCAAGTAAAATTGCAACCTCGTATCTGAAGCAATCAACGAGGACGGCGACTGGTGCAGTCAGCAAAAATCCTGGAGCTTCTGCGAAGGTGGGTCAGTTTGTAGCTGCGCTGGACGTGGACGGTGGGGACAAATGAATATTTGTTGCACACTTTTGGCTTGGAGAGGACTAGTGCCCAAGTTCATGCGCGTTATGCCGTCTCGCCACGGCAGTCGTGGAGGAGACCAAGCAGTTGGCTTCTGCCTCCGCCTAAACTAGCCATAAGACAATGATTACTTAATAAATTGGTTTTTATTGAGCGTGATAAATATAAAGTTAGTAATATACAACGATGGCATACTCGCCTGAGCAATACCAAGCTAACAAGGAGCGCATTGATGCAGCGCAGAAGCGCTACTACCAGCGCACACGCGAAGCGCGCTTGTCCTATCAGAAGAGCTATGACGATAAGAATAGAGACCAGATTCACGCTCGCAAGCGCAAGCCCAAAATCGAACTTAATCAAAGCGACAACGAACTTAGCACTGAAACCGAACTTAGCTAATTAATTAATTTTTTTTGAGATGAAAAAAGTCGCCAGTGATATAAAGTCGATCCTGATACAAGATCTCAATACTATAAAGTCATCACACCGAGAATAATATAGCTGTAAATATATAACGAGCATGTTCGCATACGAGCTTGAAGGTCTAAAAAGATAAAATATCCGAGCGATTAAATGGGGTAGTAGCTACCGTGTCAAGGTACGTGGTCGTACGGGGAAGATGGTATTTGTCAGCAACATCTCCCACCCCAAAAATATGAAGCTGGTAGCTAAGCAGTACAATGTTAGTTTCGATACTCTCAAGAAGCACACATCTCCCGACTACAAGGCTGACCCGAAGTATCGCTTCTACCAAGGCAACCATGTCGAGTCTCACCTATACGAAGGAATTCAGCCTGCTGAATTTTACGACAAGCTCGAGAACGTACTTGCGAGTCAGAAGTCTGCTTTCAAGATTAATATCGCGCTTGGATACGATCTCGTCAGTCGGACCGATGACAGCGAGACCCGCTACTTCCACCCGAATTTAAGCAACACCTCGGTGTTCAACTCACCTATTGCTATCAATAGTAAGGCTGATATACGCAAGAAGGTCATCTCGGAGATTCGCTCGATGGAATTAGCTGATAAGCTCAACTACCCCAAGTCTGGATACCTCGTGAAGGCAATCACTGGATTCAAGATCTTCATCTACAAGCGCGAACACACACTGGGTGATAGCGAAGCTGTAATTCCAAAAGCTATCCGCGACAACAAGAGTGTAATCAATTTTCCTAAGACTAACAACAAGTGTGTCTTTCACTGCATCGCGTACCACACGCAGGAGGACTCCAAAAAAGATCCGCGTAGAATCCATCTTTGGTAAAGCAAGTATTCAAGCAGTAATGCTCATACAAGGATATCAACTATACTCTAAGTCTGTTTCGCAGTTTCAAACCAATCGGCATTCTTCAGTTCGATGAACTCGAGGGATGCTTTCAGTTAAACATCAATGTATTTACTATGGATGTAGAAACGGGGGAGGTTGAATGCATCCGACGTTCTGACAAGGAGTACGATGCTATCCATATTCTATCTCACGAGAACCATGCTCTCTACATCAAGGATATCGATATGCTCCAGTGCAAATACCAGTGCTCCAAGTGCGAGATGATATTTGTTAGCTCTGACAAGCTTCGAAACCATAAGAAGAACCAGTGCGAGCTCGTGAATATTGAATCGTTCCCTGAAGAGCCAACTATCTATCACCCAGCTTCGAATATAATCCGCTCGCTACTGACGAAGTACTCTATCAAGAAAACCGATCAATATATCGATCATTTCATTGTGTATGACTTTGAGGCCATTCTTAAGCCTACGGTGACTCAACACGGGGAGAATACTGACTTCACAAACGAGCACATCCCTGTATCTGTCTCGATAGCCGATAGCTTGACGGAGGAGGTACGTTGCTTCGTTAATGATGATCCAAAGGAATTGCTCAAGTATATGTTCCAATACATCAGTGATGTTGGAACGAAGATTCAGCAATACAATGTCTCGAAGTACAAACCCTTGCTTCGTAAGATTATCGACGCACAAGGTTTGACAGGTATGGAGATCCCAGGTGTTTCTCTTGGCAATACGTATAAGACACAGGATGTTGATGCTTGGGTCCGATCTGGGGATTTTTCCAGCTTCTTTGATTTTCACAGCATGCTCGGCTTCGGTAAGAAGCGGTCAGACTACGGTAAGATCAAGCAAACCCTGGATCAGGTACCAGTCCTTGGCTTTAACTCTGGACGGTACGATATCAACCTAATCAAGGCAGATTTGTTCGCTTTTGGTACCTCGGCAACATAAATCTGTCATCAAGAATCCCAAGCATACATGTGCATTGCTACATCGGACATGAAAATGCTCGATATTAGCAACTATGTACCGGCTGGTACCAGCTACGATAAGTATCTTACGACATATCTGGGTGGATGCAAATGCGACGACAAAATTAGATGTGTTTGTGGTCTTGGTAAGGGTCTTTTCCCGTACGAGTACATCTCATCATTTGATGTGCTAAGTCAGACTACTATCCCACCTAAATCAGCTTTGACAGCAAGCTCCGTGGAACAAGCATCACCTCTGATGACTACGAACGAGTGAAGTTCGTGTGGGGGTACTATGGAATGAAATCCATCAAGGACCTACTGGTCTGGTACAACAATCTCGATGTAGTTCCATTTATCAAGGCTATTAAAGCCCAGCGCGAGCTATTCATGCGTTTCGATCTGAATATGTTCACGAATGGAGTGTCGCTACCTGGACTTTCGGAGAAGGTTATGTATCAGACCTGCTACAACAATCTCCAATATCCGGATAAGAAACCTGCTAACGCATTCCAATTTCCAGCTAAGCGCTTGGGCGGCTACAGGAGCCAGGATGCTAAGGCAAAGCGGGAATTTGGTATGACACTTGATCACTTGGATACATTGCTGCAAAATCAAAAGTATCTGTGTGGTTTATGCTACTGCCAGCTGACCGACGATACCGCTACAGCAGATCGTATCAACAACAAGCTTGGACACATCGATGGCATCATATTGGTCAGCTGTGTCAAGTGCAACACCGCCCGTAAGGACATGTCGCCCAAGGGATTTCGCTGTAAGAAGTTGCTTGAGCTCAACTCGGACAGGTTGGTGTATAGCATTGATAAGGAGGAAAAAGACGTCTACGCTAAGATGAAGGCCAACATTGCTGGAGGCCCATCTATTATCTTCAATCGCTACGCTAAGCGCAATGAGACGAAGATTCGCGGTGGTAAGGTCTGTAAGAAAATTATCGGATACGATGCTAACGCTCTATACCTATGGACGCTTGGTAATGAGATGCCATGCGGGCGATTGACTACGATCGAAGCTTATGACGGCATTGTCGAGGACATTGTTGCTGATAAGATTGTCGGATTCCTTGAATGCGATATTCTAACTCCAGACCATCTTAAAGACTACTTCAGTGAGATGACCCCAATTTTCAAAAACACGCTAATCGATTGTGCTGATGAGAGTGTCATCGGTCATCACATGTACAAGTACAGCGAGACACGTAAGCAAAGCCGAGCAAAACCAGCTCGTAAGCTGATAGGTAGCTACTTTGGTGAAAAGATTCTCATATACGCACTTTTGCTTAAGTGGTATATTTCCCACGGTTTTAAGATCTCCAAGACTTACTGCTTTATCAAGGCCAGCTCTCACAAGGCTTTTGATCCTTTTATGGAGGCTGTATCAAACGCTTGACGAGAGGGTGATGTTGATAAGTCTAAGGCGATGATTGCTGAGATGATGAAACTTGTAGGCAACAGTGCTTTCGGTCGATCTGGAATGGATATGAGCAAGCACAAAGAGGTCAAGTATGAGTCGAACGACAAAGCTATTAAGAGCAAGATCGAACACTTTACGTTCCACGGGTTGGAGGAGCTTAATGATTCTTGTGAGATTACGATGAAAAAGCGTCGTCTCAACAACAAGAACCCGATCCATTTATCGATTGCTATCTATCAGCTCGCTAAGCTACGCATGCTTCAGTTTTACTATGACTGCATCGACTTTTACTTCGATCGTTCAGACTTTCAATATCAGGAGATGGACACGGACAGTGGCTATATCGCGTTCAGCTGCGAGAACACATTCAAAGATTGTATCAAGCCTGAACTACGTGATCACTTCGATGAGCATAAGTACGAGTGGTTCCCGCGAGACTACAACGCTGAGGTAGCCAAGTTCGATCGCCGCACGCCTGGACTATTCAAGGAAGAGTGGCGAGGTGATGCAATGGTCTCATTATCCTCTAAGAACTACATCTGCTACCTACCGGACGAGGAGCACAAGGTCAAAGTCAGTGCTAAGGGTATACAGCAGGGGCGTGGTCGCAATTGTTGATGTACTTAAACCCAGATGGCTTCGAGACCGTTGTACGGAACCGCATCACACTTCGGGGTACTAACAAGGGTTTCAGACTATCGAAAGAAACCAAATCGATCATTACCTATACTCAACCAAAACAGCGCTTAATTACTACTATTATAAACACCAGGTAATGTCGGACGGTATTTCAACGATTCCACTTAACGTCTAAGGGGATATATCGAGCTGATGCTTATTTTTTCCCCTCTAAATATAGGATCATGTCTTTTCAAGATCTACTAAAAAAAGTCTACTATGATCCAAAACCCGGTTTTATCGGCACTCAAGCTCTGTATCAGAAGGCAAAGGAGTTAGACCCTAAGATTACTATCAAAATCGTAAAGGAGTGGTATGCTAATCAGACCGATATTCAAGCGATTTCAGGATCAAAAAGAAGCGATTTTGATGGCTTCAAAATAGCTTCACACAACCCCAATTCGTGGCAAATGGATCTTGCGTTTTGGGAGAAACGGCCAATTTTGACTGCTATCAACATCAACTCAAGGTTGGGGTACGCAAAGCTCTTATCAAACAAGACGGCAGCAACTGTGTTAGCAGCGCTTAAAGCATTTGTCCACCTTCACACAGTTGATATCCTGACAAGCGATAATGGAAGCGAGTTCATGAACTCACAGGCTCAAGAATTCTTCCAAACTAAGAAAATTGAGCACTACAACAACGAGCCCGGTGATCACGGAACCATGGGTAAAATCGAACAATTCAACAGGACCTTGAAGCAGAGACTAACTAAAATGTCTCCCAAGAGGAATATACAAAAGCTTATCACCGATGTTATCGAAAACTATAATAGCACGTTTCATCGCTCGATTAAAATGACCCCAAGCGAGGCCAAAGGTAAAGTCATTGGGTCAGAGCTGGAACGTAATCAAGGTGAAGCAGAGAGAGTTGAGAATGAGTTCGAAATCGGAGCAAATGTGCTATATCGACTTAAGAAGCAGACATTTGATAAAGAAGCTGCTCGATGGAGCAAAGCCGTCTATACAATCGTTGGGATTGATGGATACCGAGTCCAAATCCGTTCAAAAAATGGTCATACCCTCTACAAGGCACCAAACGATCTTAAAATGGTTAAAACAGAGACTACAGATGCTACTATTAATCGAGGCGATATTCTTGAGGCGGAGAAGATCTTGGATCACAAAACGATACGCTCTGGAAAGTACAAATATCTGGTGAGATGGGTTGGCAATGAACCTGCCTCCTGGGAGCCACAAGATAATCTGCGGCTGGTTAACAAAAACAGGATATCAACGCTTGAAAAGGAGTATTGGGTTCAAGAAAGAGCTGACGTAGTTTCACCCCGCGCCAAAAATAAAAGAGTCATAATTAGCTTGTAAATAAATTTGATAGAGACATCCTCTGTAAGCTTTTGACCCAAGTATATTGTTCGATCTATTTTTGCGAAAAGTTTGGAATTATCTGAGTTGATATATAGCAATAAGATAATAATGTGCCCCAGTTGTTTAGAAAAGGACCGTGAGCTTGCTAAGCTTCAGCGGAAGCTATGGATTATCCAGGAAGTAAGCCGAATCAAGAACGAACTAATGAACCTTGATGCAGCAGCTAATTTCCGAAAAACGGTAGTAAATCATAAGTATCACCATGAGTTGGAAGCAATATTTGGAGTTCCATTCCATTGCATTAAGAATCGTTATCTCAATCTACTAAATGAGCGAAATCATATTTGTCATTCGTACTCTCCGTTTTGACACGACTCAACTATGCCGAGCTACTGGTAAGAGTATTTAAGGCTACTGATTTTTTTATGATTCGTTTGATATAGACACAATGTTTCCAAATTTCACATCCCTCGCTCAGAGAGAGCAAAAACGACAGGAGCTTCTTGAAAGAGCTCAACGTCGTGTTCGACAGGCAAATGTTAAGCGGCAGATGTATGCTGGTGCGTCATGGGCAAGCGATTTAGCAAGTGCTATCACTACTCTCCCGAAGAAAACTACTACTGATATTTCCGTTGGACCTGATGAAGAGACACCTGATGAGTTGAAAATTCCTCTGTCTGAAATCCTAAAAAAAAGATTGAATTATGAAAACTCCCAAACAAACCCTGACTTATCAACGCCAACAATGGTAGATGCTGGCGTTCAAGCCAACCCTTCAGTAGTTGATGCTGGTGTATCGGCAAAGCCTTCAGTAGTTGGTGTTGGTATCAGCAACACTCCTATCATGAATGATGCTATGATTGGGGAAGATGCTCCTGAAAAATATACATTCAGTGATGATGAGATCGATGAAATTAAAGACCAAAAGAGATCAAAACAAGCTGTTGCAGAGATATTTGATGTTTATCCAGTTCTTGCAGACCTACGCATTCATCCTGTTGACGCTAACGGACGTCAGCTAACGAAGTATTACCTCGGGAGAGATGCAAAGACATGTAGTATTAAATTAAACAAGGTTGTTTTAGTTCCAAGCATTGGTTGGAGTGAGACATACGACTATATCGGTGTTATTATCACCAATGATGTTAGATTTCTCACTTATATCAATGAAAAGAGAGAACGGAACGAAATGGGAAAAGAGGATAGAAATACTCCGCAACAGATATGGCAATATATCGGATCAAAAAGGGAAGAGTCAATGCTTCAAAAGGCGATTTTGCTGATCGTACCAAACAGAGACTTGAAGACAGTTTTCTATTCGATAATTCAACTTCCACAACTTCTGATCAAACGGATAGCAAACTCAAACTGTTTTGGACCATTAGTAAAAATAAGGGATTGCTTGAAAGTAATGGATTAAGAAAAAAGATTGTTCCAATCCTCGATGGAGCTATCAAAACATCCCCTATTGATAATGACGGATATGTTTGGGTTGATGGAAATTCAATTAACGTCTATGGAAAAGAAAGTAATAGGACAAAGCCAGCGATCACGAAGAAGGTAAATTGGCTACTGTCGCTACGATCATTTATCAATATGGTCAGAGACAGAGGACTTGAGTTAGAGGTAATCGGTAAGAATGACGAGGAAATCGACGCGAAGGATTTCACACCAGGGGATGGTGAAGCGCAGCATGGGGCGCTGAGTGGAATTGATGAAGATATGGACCCAAAGCTGAGCGATGCGGACAATGATGCTAAAACGATATTAAACGATTACTACACGCAGCTGCATTTGAAGAGAATTGAAATCCCTTTCAGACTAATACCTGTTGTTGAAACAAAACATGGAATTAAACATCACTCAACATACTATTTTGGTAAGCCAACTGATTCCAAACCTTTAAATATCATGGCTGTAGATAAATATAATAAACATAAGCAAGTATCTGGTGAAGCTTGGAAGGGGTTGATGAGAACTATCAGGTGGATGGATACCTTTACAGCACTACTTAACGGAATTGAGGATATAGATCGGTACCTCAAGGATGTTCAATATCCATTTCCATCAACTGATGAAGAGGCGTCTGAATTGGTTAAAGAGAAGAAACTGAATCAGCAACGACGAAAAAACCTTGATGCCAACCTTAAAATACTAAATGAGGTGATCCTTAAATCGGCTCATGATATTAAGCGTCAATGTAATGAGCAGTATGATCACGACGATAATTTGCAAAAACTTCATGATGACTCGGAGGCAGCTTTTCAAGCATATGGTGAGGCTCAGAAGCGCTATGAGGAAGCTAAAAAGGCTGTGAAGGGGTCAAACTCAAAATCAGCAAGGTCAGCGTTGAAGGCGGCGACATCAGCAATGAAAGCGACAAAAGCAGTTTATTCAGCGAAGTCAAAAAAATATAATCATGCTTCACATGAAAAAACTGATGTCGAAGACTTTGCTAATCGCCAAGATCAGAGATCGCTCAAAGGGATCATGAATGGCATGATCAATACCGTTAGTGGGAGCGGGCTTAAGGGTCGTGGCCTTAGGGGTGCGGGTGTAGCTCCGCTGGATGGAGTTGTGCGTCGCGGGCGAACCTACAACCTCA
This sequence comes from Phytophthora cactorum, assembly GCA_016864655.1. Lineage (NCBI taxonomy): Eukaryota > Oomycota > Peronosporomycetes > Peronosporales > Peronosporaceae > Phytophthora > Phytophthora cactorum. Next base: position 296,809 of record NHQK01000050.1, read on the forward strand.
ATGAGATCCAAGGTTTAGCCACCCCATCGGCATACATCTATCGCCAGCTGGGTAGTAAGTATATCAGAATTCCTGATCTTGATGCTAAAAATATGTGATTGTTTAACGCAATCGTCGTAAATGCGGACCAAAGCGGGGAATCAGTGATCCGCTACAGTCAATGATTCGAACTCTTGCATTTAAGCAACATATCGATCAGGCAGAGTATGACAAGCTCAGTATTGATGATAAAAAGCTTTTCAAGGAGATTCTCGCGATTACTCATCTTCAGTACAATTTCCATGATCGGCTTGAGGATCCGTTAGAATCTCTAAGAGCTGAATATGATAAGCTGAAAGGTGAGCTCGAACTCGGTAATGACAACCCTTCAATCATCAAACAACTAAAATCTCTTAGTGTGGATATGTACTCTAATCGTCTAATTTCGGATTCTGAGTTCAACGATATTATCGTCCGTTTGATATAGAAGATGTTCTTTTTCAACCCCCGAATTATTTCCAGCTCAGCTGGTAGCTATGGAGACAACGCTGATCTCAACGTCGCCGAGCTAAAAGCTATCATGAAGAATCTGATCATTCATGATCGACCCCAACAAACGCAAGCAGCAGTATGGGCAACGGATCTTGATAAGTCGCTCAAGAAAACAGATGCAACCACGCAGACGAGAGGAGGAAAAGTATGGGCTTACGTAAGTAAGAAAAAAACGAAAGTCGTCAAGACTTTCGCAATTTAGCGTCAGCTCTTTAAAGAGAAATACCTTCTCTGACAAGGCGATTCTTGTATCCCTCGTAAATCTCTATTTTTTCTGATTCACTGATATTTCAATGATAGCTGACTCACCTTTAGCATTTTGCGTAGGAAGGAAAACGCTATCTCCTAATACCACAATTTGATCTGCCCGCAAAAGTGTTGATCCAACGATTTGACCTGGTTCATCAGTAGTTAAATTAGTTTTTAGCTCTTTGCTTGGTCCGCAACCCATGGTTATTAGGACTAAGTTCTCTAAGCTCTGCTCTATATATTACCAAAGATATTTTTTTGAGAACCAAGAAGCGGTGTATGGTTTCGAATTATCGATAGGTCCATGTCTCTTATAAAATCGCTGTTTTCGTTCAATATTACTATGGTCGTACTTACTGAATGCTCTCAATGGCGTGCTGTCTCGATACTGTTGATAAGGCTCACCATTCCGCTTAATACCACCAAAAGATACAACTCGACCATCATCAAACACAGCATCATACTTCTTGTCTTTTCTCTTCGAAATACGAAAGGTAAATGACATGGTCTATATTAGAGATGATACTTTTGCTTCCAATTCCTCAATTCGATCCAAGAGATGCTGAATCATCTTCATGTTGTAAGCAGCGATACGCCTGTAATCAACGTTTAGTTGGGCTTTATCAGGCTCAAGCGTCGAATCCTCGCCTCCCTCGATATCATCGCGATAGAAGACGCTCGTTAAGTCCGTTAGATGTGCTGAGACAAGATCCTGTGCGATCAAGCCAACCTCTTGACCAGGTTTATTTTCGGATTCAATCCACTCGTATAATTTGACATCACAGCTATCGTAGAGTCGCTTTACGCGGTCAATCGGACATGACTGAATATTCCTCTTCAGTCTTCGATCGCTGGTCATTGCCAGTGCGGTGCACCCTACATATCCGCCAAACAAAGCGCTCACGTTATACGAAATGGGACCCAATGCTGATTCGGTAACACCGCTGCTCGTCTGAAGCCTATATACAGTGGTTCCTCCTGCTCCAAATGCATAAGTTGCTGTCGTCGATACGTGAAGAGGGACGAGAGGGCTCGTTGTGCCAATGCCTACATATCGATTGGTGTTGATGTATAGAGCCGTTGCGTTGCTTATCATGAGACCGAATGGATGAGTTGTATATGTGCCCAAGAGAGCTCCTGCGCCATTATTAGCAATTTGCATCTGGATTTTGGCTGGACTCGATGCATCATCCTGCCATTGCTGAGCGACGCTATAAACAGAGCTCGATCCATCAGCCCACATTGAAGTAGAGCTTTTAATGGCAACCGGTCCGTTGAAACTGTAGAAGCTATTGGAAATCATCGTCGAATCATTAAATGCGATTTTACTGAGATATGGACTCGTTTGATTCGGAAAAATGATGATACCGCTGTAATTTCCTGCATCTAATCGTGTCGTCAGAATCATCGTCGAATCATTCGTGCCGAGCACACAATTGGATTGACTATTACTCGATCCTCCTGGGATAGAACGAACGCCAAACGTAGTTGAACGTTTAATTCCAGATTGGTTGTAATAGCAATCGATTTGGAAATTCTTTACGGACGTATTCCAAATGTATTCTCCACAGTAATTAGAGATGATCAGGGGGCTAAACCCACTGTCTATCCAAAGAGGGTATGAATTGTTCGACCCATCCAGATAGATTCTCGATTTATCAGCGAACAGAATCGCATTTGATGCTCCTGCATCGTAGCTATACGGAATTTGAGTGCAATTTGAGGGATCCGAGGCCCAAATCGACGAAGCTTGAACCATCCCGTAAGATACAGTGCCGTTCATGAATGTGCTGAGATCGTACGATACACCGCTTTGCCGATATTCTCGACAATCGATGTAGCTTGAAACGCCTGTTATCGATATCGAGCGCGATGATCCACTGAACGATAAATTTCCACCAATGGTAAGACCTGTTAAAGAGCCGAGAGACGTTATGTTTGGTTGAGACGCAGTAGCAAGGGTGCCAGTAAGGTTAGTAGCACTTAGCGATGAAATGCCGGAGATATTACCCGAAGCGCCGAGAACAAGAGCAGATCCTATCGATGCCGTTCCGGACACTACTCCGGTAAGGTAGCTCATCCTGTAATCATCCTTACTCAAATATAGTGTCTGTGCATAGTCATAGGCTAGATAGCCACTTTAATCTAATGAGAGATAGAAAGCTGGATTATAAATCGATGATTTAAATGTAGGCTGTGGATATGAAAAACCTGAACTCATTTTGTTTGATTCTATATATAGCAAACGATAATCATGAGCGGTATCCCTGATTTCGGTGCATCCTTGCCAAAAAAGTTCAAGTCGGCATCGATGAAAGATATTCCTGATTTGGATATCAAATCACTATTCAGAATGATTGTGTTGGGACCTTCGTTTTCAGGGAAGAACAACCTATGTATGTTCATTTTCAAGCATTCTCCACACGTCTTTGCGCATCTAACGATCATTGCACGTAATCCTCATCAGGAATTGTATGAGTATCTCCGCGATAAGTTGGAAGCATTCATCACATTCGCTGATCCTGATTCACCCCCAAGCGTTGATCAAGTCCGTCGGACACCGATGAGTTCTAACAAACCTGAGCTTGTGATCATAGACGATTTTAGTAATGATAAGCTACTTCAGAAGAATCTCTTCTCACATTATTTTACTCGCGGGCGCCATTTCAAATTGAGTACTATATTCCTATCTCACAGCTACTTTGCCACTGATAAGATGATTCGTTTGAATGCTGAGTACGTTTCTATCCTAAAAGCTAACTCGAAACGTGATTTGGTCATGGTTGTCAAGGATTTCAATATTCGGGGTGTTGATGAGCGATCAATTGTATATTACTACAATAAGGCGACTGAGCGCAAAGGTCAGATGTTGTTCGTGGATTCAGTCAAAGGTCAGCTTCGGTACAATTTCGATAAGCCGATCAATACCAACGATTATGAATAAATATCATAACCAATTTTGGAGATAATCATATACATAACCACAATGGCAAGTTTTGTTAAACTCGATTCCACTAACCTCGTTCAAGATGGATACAACAGCACATGGAAGTATAGTTTCCCTGGTTCAGCTGCTGACTTTCGAAATGTAGCATGCGCAGTTCAATCAATCTCGATGTATAACTCTGAGTACAACATTGACGCTGCTCAGTTCTGAAACAATACCTTCAAAATTGAGGTTCCAACCGCTGGAACCACATTCACTGTATCTGTTAGCTTGCCTGATGGACTTTACAGTTATACTGATATTAATCGGAGCATTCAGACAGCTCTCGTAAACGCTGGAGCGTATTTAATTAATCCATCTGGTGAGAACGTTTTCTATATTCAACTAACGGAAAACAGTGTTTATTACGCGGCTCAGTTCGATTTTAGCGCTACTCCAACGACACTTCCTACGGCTGGTGGCACTTGGGCACCACGGCCAAGTGGCCTTTATTCCTCAGGCGGTACTGGCCTCCCTACGACGACTCGTGTCCCACGCCTAATCATTGATAATGCAGCGTTTGGTAAAGTAGTAGGATTGACTCCTGCAACGTATCCTTCAGCGTCTGCAACGGTTTCAAGTGCTCAGCTCTCAAATATCATTCCTCAGATTCATCCTACATCTTCTTATATTGTTCGATGTGATCTAATTAAGAACGAGTATGTTGCCTCTGGCGATATCTTATCGGCATTCGACCGAGGTGATGCTCAGGTAGGTCAGCTTATTTCATACAAACCGAGTCAGTATGCTTGGATGAACTGTCATAATGGAGCGCGCACCTCAATCACGATCAGTATCTACAATCAAAACGATCAGAAGGTTAAGTTCCGCGACACTTCCGTCTCAATCATGCTTCTGCTTCGTTCAAAAAAATAAGAAAGTCGTATGACTAAAACAATTTTATCAAACTCTCATAATCTGAAGCTCCCACCCTTGCATTTAGCACGGAGTGCAGTCATTTTAGCCTTCATTTCAGGTGATCCTTTCGCTGGTTTCTTCTTAGGTACTCCTACACCATAACGTCTCTTTACCTCACCTCGAATCGATTTGATCAGACTCTCATGCTCTGGCTTGGTTGCTTTTGATAGTAGATACTTCTCTCCCGCATCGACTGCATCAGTTAGAACACCCTTACGCTTAGCGTAGGATAGAGTGCGCTTAGCACCTTTCTTAACATCAGCTACCGAAATACGACCACCTTCTTTTTCTACATCGCTGTCAGAGTCGTATAGACCAACTCCTGTCAATGATTTAATAGCTGCTCTTGCGGGGATTGCTGCTTGAGGGGCTCCAAACGCTGTCGCAAGAGCCGGTACCGCCGCGTCTAATCCTTTTGAAAGCAATCCGCTATCTTTTATAAATTTGAACGCTGTTGATAATCCCGATTTGATTTTACTCCAAATGGATCCTCCTTGGGCTCGCTTATAACCCTTCTTAATTTTATGCCTGGTAATGTCAAGTCTAACACCACGCCCCGCCTTACGAGACTCAAGCGCCTTCTCATATGAAGCTGGATGAAGGTGAATGACAGAGCCTGAACCCTTGAGTTGGTTTGCCGTAAGACTTAGCTTACCTGTCTTGAGAGCCTTAGTCAGCTTGGCGGCTGGTACATCGCTGGAAATCGTTAATTCGCGATACATGTTTGCTATATAGCTTGAAACATTTTATGTAAGAATTGTCAAATTTAGATCTTTGAATCTATTTAATATATTCATCTTGTTTTTTTGTTTGCAATATAACCAGAGAATACACCATATTCCACAATAATTACCATACGCACCTTGGAACTGTTTTGGATTGTATCGCCCTATTCCAAACTTCGTAGGAGCTGCTTCACCCATACTATCAAAGTAAGTATTATCACAAACACAAACCCAGTGTCCTACATCCATATTGGGTTGTCGTAGCAAAATCAAATATGAACCTTTCTTCGGAAGCGGCTGTGTGATCTCACTTGACTCGAATATATTATCGAGCTGAACCCCCATCTTTTTAGCGAGTTCGATAAGATCATGATCACTGGTAATTGGCTTGATGAGGCTCATCATAATATTTTATTTTAATAAAACTATATTGATCGAGATATAGATTCAACGATGTCTGAAACACAACTTTCCGACCAATACCTTTACCAGAGCTCGCTAAAGAGTGATCCGGAGATTAAGGTCTCCTCTGGCAAGCGCGTTCCTTTTGTTATCGATCTTAACCAGGGCTCGTACCAAAACGGTGTTATCACTATCGATGCTACGTCCCAACTTAATGGTAGCGAAGGATTTGCCTGCCTCCGAGACGCTTATATCATGTTGCCGTATAAGGTATCGATGAAGAACACGCATGCTACTAATGCTCAGGGCGCAGCCAACCGATTTTGTGCTACGCTGAAGTGCGGCAACTGGAATATTATTGACTCAATGAGTCTTGAGCTGAATGGAAAGACTATCGTTTCGATGGCAGACTACAAATTGTTTTGGAACAATATCCGTGCTCAGACTGGATACAGCCCTCAGTATGTTGAGAAGCATGGTGCCGAATCGTTTCTATACCCGGATGCTGCTCAATCAACCAAGTACAGTGCTACGGCCGCTTCTACTGGAGATGGGTATTCAAATAACACAGTATTCTCGAACACCTTAACCGCTTCTTCTAGTTCCGCAACGGCTTCGGTAGAAAATGATGGTTTTACAAAGCGTCTTCTTTCAAATCCTCCAAATGCTGGGGCTGACTCATCTACGACGTGGCCGTCTACTGGTGCTGCATCTGCCACCACTACCATTGCTAATCAACTTGGTCGTGGTGCTTTCGTAGCTGGCTCTGGTACAGCTGGTGCTATTATGGGAACGTGGAACTACATTCTTAAGATCAAGCTTGTAGATCTTCACCCGATTTTTAAAGAGCTTGACTTGATGGCTAACCCACAAATTCGTCTTCGTTTCCGCGTTAATCAGGGTACTTCAGCTATTGATATTGATAGCTCCAGTAGAATGACGCTAACGAGTACTACACTTTCGAGCGGTAATACCTGTCCAGTAATGGTTGCTTCTCAGAACACTGGAAACCCTATGTATAGTGTCCTTTCTGGTGTGGGTTCAATTACAGTTTCTTGGGGTGCTGTTGTCAATTCGCTTGAGCCTACAATTGATGGTACCTACATGCCTTTCACTACGTCTCGTCTATACGTTCCATTTGTTCATCTCGAGAATCCTCAGGCTATCATCTCGAAGCCGGTAAAGAAGGTTCGCTACAATGACTGCTATGCTCAATGGTTCTACCAGCGCGCTGGTACTGGCAAGCAGTCAACTCAACTAAATGCTGCTTTTGATCTTCAATTATCGGCTTCTGTGAAGAACGCTAAGTATGTCATTCTCCTTCCATTCGCTGAACAGACAGGAAACTTCGCTTCTGCCGCGGTACAGGAATTTCAGAGTCCTTTCGACTCGGCTCCTTGGACGCTCCACCCCGGTAGTTCGATTCGAAACTTCAACGTGCGCATCGGCTCGCAACAATGCTTTGATATTAGTCATGACTATGACTTCCACCAGTTCGCTAATGAGGTATCTAAAATTGCTTCGATTAACGGTGATCTGTCCCCTGAGGTGGTGAATGGACTGCTTGACTATCAGACGTGGTCGCTAACGAATCGTGTTCTAATTGCTGATGTCAGTCGTCTAACCGAACGTGATGTTCCACAGGCCATTCAGATCCAGGGGGTCAATGCTGGTTGTCAGGGAACTAACATGCTTGTTTTGGTTGTGAGCGAACAAGAGCTCTCCTACGACCGTCTAACGGGTGAGGTTCTTAATTTTACCACTGCTTAATTTAATTAATAAAAAAAAATACTATAGAGAATGTCTTATCCTCATGAAATGATAAAGCATTTATCCTTCCTTGGTACCTTAAAAAAATTTAGGATGCCAATCGCGAATCGCAACGGCGGTGGTAATAATGCCCATGAGTGGATATATTGGTTAAAGAAGTGATCTAATTCAATTCCTTGAGTAGCTTAGGACACTTCTCGATTACAAACTGGCTCTTACGTAGCCAATCGATATAATTAGAATCCATACGACTGATCTGCTTTAGAGTCTTACCTCGGTATTTACCCCAAGTCATCATATACGAGTTATCATTGTTCAGGAATTTCGTACATAGGAAATTCTTGATATCATCACTAATGTTGAGACTGGGTTGGTTATTAAACCAGCGACAATAACCAGGATCGGAAGCAAACACTTCCTCAATTGACTTGTTCTTGTATTTTCCAAAAGTTAGCTCGAGCGACATGTTATTAGTTAGGTGTATCTATATACATAGGGTCTTAACTTTTTGAGAAAAAAATAAAATAATTAAGTAGCTTGCTTACCATTTACTATAGTCCGGACCCCACCACCCAAGATCTTGCGGATATGGCGTTGTCTTTATCCACTTCGAATGCTTTTCTTTATTACAGTGCTTTGCAAAGTTCCATCTCTCCATCGATGATCCGCACAAGCAAGTGATTCTTTCATTCATCGGAGCTGAAATTATTTTTTTCATCATATCTTCACTGACTTCACCAGTTTCGTGCATATTGATTTTAGCCTATTAGAATTTCGGATTTGGCAAGTGCTTGAATATTATTGGTTCATTTTTCTTTGGCCAAGGCAATTTGAGCACGATAAAGCTCAATCGATTTGCCCACATACAAACTTCAAAATAAAAAGAGGGTCACAGCCAAAGAAAAGCCATTTGAGTCTCAAAGAAGACAGCATTTCTGCGCTAACTGCATAAAAATGTCCGAAAAGAGCGCGTTTTAGGAGTGGTTTAGCGACGAAAAAGGACATCTCAGTGAAAAGATATGCTAACCCAATTCATAAACTTTCAAAAGTGGCACGTAACTGGCACAGTACCTTATGCAGTTGTTGGAATTGCCGAGACATTCATGTATCACCTCTACCGGTTCGAAGCCTATCGAGTTCTATTATGGGGGTTTCAGAGAGCCATATTTTGTTATGAACTAGGCATCGAGTAGGGTGAGATAGCCTTTTCTCGAGTCGGAAGTCGCGGCGCTGGGCATCGCAGGTATTGTGACCTTCTGGGAATCCCATGAAGTCGGACACGGAGGCGTGTACGTACAGGACGTGGGCTACGCGCTGGCCTTCCATCGTACAAAAACCACGGCGTGTATTGCAGGCACAGACTACTGCGGCGCTTGTGACACTATTGTGGTGTACGCCATGTTGGTGTATCACGTGGCACCTCTCTAGTGATCATCGGCCTTCCAGCGTCAGGTCTGCGAATCTTTGAACCTTTCCGACGACGTCGAGATGGCGGTGGCCGCCAGAAGATTCAACGCTCGGTATTTTTCCAGTTTTGCGAGTTATTGAGTGTCGTGGTGGTGGTGTTTAGCCTCCTGGTGATTCTTTACTTCGTTTATGCAATTTTTGAAGGCAATAATTTCCATTGCAGTCGAGCACGTGCAATTTTGTACGTGGCGTTCGCAGTGGTGACATTTTTCGCGAATTTCGTGGTACTCACGTATTTTGCGCGTTTCCGAGAGCATCTGAGTTTGCAACTTGGAGCATTTAAGGAAACGGACCAAACTGGAGGCATTCGATCACGACTGCAACGTCGACACAGTAAATACAAGTCGGAGCGCACGCGGGTTGTTAATGATTTACGTAAACATCTTTACAAGGAGACTTCGCTAGGAAATGTAGGCAAGATGGAGACGCTGTTGGAGTACGCTAAAGAGCGACTGGGCACGGATTTCGCCCATGGCATGTACAATGATGCCAGGCTGGTACTCAAGCTATTCGGTCGCTCCAAGAAGAATCCCATTCATGTGGCTGCTTATCTAGGAAACGTTCAGGCGTTGCAGCTGCTTTTTGATGCTGGATTTCGTGTGGACAGCTATGACAAGGTGTCCCGTGTACGCTTTACGACTGGTGATTTATTCTGGACGTTTGCGCAGATCTTCGTGTCCAAACCTTTTACGTCTGAAGACGAAATGGCAGCCTCGATCTTCCGCACGACGCTGGTGACGCCGCTGCATTGCGCTGTGAGTACGGGGCAGATCCAGGCTGTCCAGTGGCTTATTGAGCACGGAGTTAACGTGAATCTCAAGTCCAAGGCCTCGTACTGGTCCGACCGGATGCTGCCTCTTTTCGTGGCTGATAATCCGGATATTGTGACGCTACTACTTGAAGCTGGTGCAAACCACCTCGAAGTACCCGATCCTGGTCATATGAACACCCTCACAGTGCTGCAGATGGCATACATGCGCACGAACTGGAAGAATGGGGTGCTGATGTGGCGCTCACGCCTCTACATGAAGCTGCGGCGAAGAACAACACAACAGCTATCAGGAAACTTCTTAAGACTGGCGCAGATCCGAACTGTGTGGGCGAATACGGTTATACAGGCATGCACCGCCGTACACCATTACACTGGGCAGCGATAACCGGCGCCGTCGAAGCTGTCAGTATGCTGCTTGACTCCGGCTCTGACCCAGATTTCCAGGATATCTTCGGTCGGTCACCATTACACTGGGCTGCACGTGTGAACAAACCAGAAGTTGTTCGCTTGCTACTGACCAAAGGAGCCGATGTGAACTTGCGCGACTACCGTGATCACACTCCTCTGCTGTGTGCTGCATCTTCTAAGAACGTGAGCGTCGACCTGTTTGACAGTCTGGTCCAGCATGGCGCCGATATCGATGATCGTCTTCCTAATGGCGACACGGCGCTGCACATTGCAATGAAGTGTGAACAGAAAGGAACGGCACTGGCACTGTTGGACGCAGGAGCAGATGTAATGGAGACGAACCGCGATGGATACCGCCCCGTAGACTGCACCACCTCGACGCAGTTACAGTTCGAGATCAAGCAGGCTGCTGGTGATCGCGATGTTATGATTAGCTATACGCACTCACACAGTTTGCGTTGAAGATTCGCGACAGTCTGGAGCGTGCGAACATCACGTCGTGGCTTGACCTCATGGACCCTACGGGTATCGGTGGTGGATCAGTGTGGCGTGAAGAGATCGCCCGCGGTATTAAGAACGCTGAGGTGATCATTTGTCTCTATACTGAGGACTATCCAGTCTCTGAATGGTGTCTCAAGGAGCTCGCTCTAGCCAAGTAACTAGGAAAACCGATCATCGCCGTTTCTCCAGAGGGTGCAGCAGTCACGGATGAGATGCAGGTGTACATCTACACACAGTGGTATGCTACGTGTACGTTCATGTGCTTCATTATGCATTCATCATGCCCAGCGAGCCTCACTCTAAGAAGCACTACGTGCGACTGGGCATCGCAAGCTTGGGACGCAGTTACACCAGAGACTATCAGGAATTGCTGGAAGCATTCAGGTAAACTATGTCAATGCGTCGCATTCTCAATTTGCGACAAGTTTAGATTAACTCAGTACATTGTGCATCTATGTGAGACCCTCTAGCCACCTCGCAGTCTTTATTGGTCCCACCTTTCCGGATTAGGCGGGGATGACTGTAGAGGGCTATCCAAGTTGAAATTCCCGACCCTGTGATAGGCCAATAATCGCCGTCTGAAAACGCAACTCTGAGCTTTCAGACAGACTCTGAGTCAACGTCTATCTATCTACATGTAATGGTTCAATAACGGTAAAGTTGTTTTGGCGAATAATCCGCGCGAAGGACGAATTGTAGTGTCGTAATATAGGAGTAACGAGAGTGTGAGTAAACACGTGCATCATCTTCGCCGACCTCGCCGAGAGCATGATCATCGTGTCAACATCCATGACCTCGGTATGGTTGTAAACGGAGTATGAGACTCGTGGGCAATACATTACAGACAATCATTTCGACCGTGATATCCCAAATAGTGATACACTCTAGACAGGGATAGAAGGTGGGTTTTCGATGATCGACGGTATACAAAATCAAGGCAAATATCCCTCTATCATCTCGTTAATGGATAGTGATATGAAAATCTGGAATATCACTAATCAAAGGAAGTTAACTATGGAAATGAACCGTATGCAGAACGAAGTCCAGCATTCACTTTTGCTGCTTGCGCGTCCTAACTCCTCTCAGCTATACGATGTATACGATCGCCAAATCGGATACTACTACACGGCATCTGGGACCTCTCCTATTGGTTAAAACTACCTGTAACTTATGACACCGCCACATCTAATTTCACACATCAGTTTCTTTGGGAGGAAGAAGTACGCTTTCAAGACGTGGCTACTGGTTTTCCCAAAGACGTGAGGCGCAGCACCGTGGACTGGCATAGTGCCGGGGCAGATCGGGGGATAGCCAGCTACAGAACGAGCTGGCGGAGTGTAAGGCAGTCTTCATCGCCTTGTTCTGGCGCTAGTCAAGTGTGTCACCTATTATTCACTTATGTATTTCTGCTATCTGTTGATGTATCTCTACGTGTGCTGCAGTCTTTGAAGCTGGACGCTTAGAAGTAGGGTGTAGTCGTAGCGTGCGATAGTATCCGACTCACTTCTTTAGATCCGGAACTACCTGCATGTGCGTCGGACTGGAGATTTATCTTCACATTGGGTATGGTAAACGAGGTGTGTGAACCACTGTCATTATGGCTGAGGTAGAAACAAGTTATTGTAGAGAGAATTGGCAAACGCTCATTGCCCGGTTTTTTATGTAAGTTAGAATTGAAGCTATCCAACCTTAAGTCGCCAAAGAGATTCATGTTCTACGAGCAATCCAGCCCGTACAGATATTTTTTTTACAGCATCACATTGTACGGATGAGATAGTAGTAGTGGGTCATAGAACATTACGCCGGCAGTTTTTTTACTTACCGTAATTTACCACCAAGAACATTCCTGGAACCTTCTTTCGGGCCAGGTGCTATTTTGACGACGCAACCTCTCGACCACCTGAGAGCGTATGCAACGTCTTTTGGATCTTAGGGTAGTTTCAGAACCGCTTGATTGGTAAAGAGATTTCGAAGGGTAAAACGACTTGATCCTGATAAGAAAATACTAAGTATATAATCGATACTACAAGTAATAGGAATGTGCAATTACATTTTGGATAGTGGATTAAAGTGTAAGGCAAAGCCATCGCAAGAGCGTTGTGGTATGCACATATTATCGAAGTTTCCTCCCGCTGAAGTTTTCTCACCATCATTGCATCAGGCTGAAAGCCATGAAAAATGCCCCACGTAAAAATATCATGCTGTGGAAGGCGCAACGCTGCTCTGAGCGAGGAGCGTTTTGCTTGGATTTTTACCCAAGCACCAAAAAGCTCGACTTCAATCTCCACCACATCATGATCGGGTTCGTGGTCGGCTTCCCGGATAGCCTCTGCAGCAGCATCCAGAGCCCTGGCTTGCTCCATGGTGTTGTCGTCTGGCACAACGAGCGCAGCGCCTTCAGGCTGTCTAGCATAGTGGATAGCCAAGTGATGCGTTGCTATAGGACCGAGCCGCTCATTACCTTATGCCTGCAGAGCTTCGCTTTCTGTGGCAGGCGCCTTAACACGATCAGCCGCCGCACGCCGAATCCCATCGGTTGGTTTTGCAACTGGTGCAAGATACACGAAAACTACAAAGACGAACTGTTTGTAAATAGGGTCAGCGTTAGATGCCATTGCTGTAATGTCACCTTCTGTGATACATGCCCATCGCCGTCTCAGCAGCTCTCCAAAATTCGTAGTAGATAGAGCTTTAAAGTCCTGTTGTCTTGCGTTCTTGGTTCCCTTAAAGAAGATGTTTTCGTCCTCAATGACTTCGGGGTTTCGCCCAAACTCGGCCTCAGTCATCAGCTGGAAAATCTTTGCTCGAGTGACAGCAAAGCCTTCACTAAGCTTGAATTGAAATCTCTTCGCGATTCCCTTTCGTGGCCCTTTCAAGAGTTCGCCCGTGAGAAACATCACCATACCACGAAGTGGGTCGTCTTCTGGTATTGAACCAGCACGCGGTCCCGACATAGTTAACACACAATCTCCCTCCTGTACACTTGTAGACGAAGCTAAAGAGCTATAGTACACATCAAACAGAGCAATATTAGTGACGCTATAGCCCGCGGCAAAAACCATGCTGATTAACCATACAAAATTGAAGTCATGCGTACTTTGGTGGAGGAGCAGGTCGCCACGGCGGCTGGCTACGATGGTGGCGATGGTAGGAGCTTCTAGAACTGGCGTAGGCGAAGCTAAAGATCTATAATACACATCAAACAGAGCAATATTAGTGACGCTATAGCCTAGAACAATGGGTTAATTTAGACACGTGCCTGGTGTAGATGGTTGGTCTCAGATAATTGCGTAATAAGTCGAGCACGACATTATCGGCCCGAAGCCCGATTTACAGGTCGTTTTGAGAGTGGTAATAAAGTGAGGTCATAAAAGAGCTACGGCTCTTTTATGACCTCACTTTATTTAATTGCATGGTGGATCTAGGAGCTAAAACGGATCGGCAAAACCTTTGCAAAGCACAATATTAATAAGTAAGTATTGTGGTTTTCATCCATTTTGGCAAAACGGATGTTCCGAGATCCTCCGATATAGTAAATAGGGTTAAGGTAGGATAAGTCTCAGAATTGTGAAGTATGAGCCAGAATTGCCGCCTTTCGAAGGCAAAGTGATCGGCCCAATATTATTCCCAAGGACACCTCCTATCAACGATATGCCTTATCACGAAAGAACCTAGCTGTCATAGGCGACCATAATGTCGTTTAGTTGGCAATCGTGCTGCTCTATGCCACTATTTAGTCGGCATTTACTCTTCAATGACTTCTAGGCTTAACTCGCCCGTAGTCGCGAAAGGTGTGATCACGCTGATCCTTAAGTCCCTAAATCTGATCAGATATAGCTAAATCGAACCTACTTAACCAACTCTCTGTCCGTTTTATTTAAATCGATCTCCGAGATAAGATAGCAAATTGGGACAATACCTCTACACCACCACTACGTGTCTGCACAAAGTTGACGTCATGATCGCAATTAAGAGCGACTCCGCCTCTAGGGACGCTCCAGCTTGTCGCGCCCACACTTGGCTTCGTGGAGAAAGCGATGTGAGCCGATCCTCTCAATGCATTAGGAAACGCAGCGGCTGGTGGTGCCGTTCGTGGATGCGTTGGAAAGCACCACAAAACTCTAACGAATGAGCCTCTGCCTATTGTTTACAGCGGTGCTCCACGCGCGCACTGGTCAACTTCCAGACGCTACTCACGCATGCCAACTGTAGCCTATTGAAGCTGCTAGCCGGCTTTGCTTGTACCTTGGTATACATTGAGCTAATAGTGACCAAGTGATCGACATACCTGCTGTTCATGGCTCCCCTGCCCGGGGTAACATGCGTTCTTATCGGAGCAAAAGGCGCACAGGGTACGCTCAGCTCTCCCTCTTGAGTTTCAAGTCTGCGCACAGACGTCCTGCCCACTTTACGTTTGGCACAGCGCGAAAGTCTCGCCGAACCGCCGGAATGAAAAGTGTGACCCCGTTCGCCGCCGTCCACGTGACGCCGGAGCAAACGCGTCGCTTTGAGAGCCAAGCCCGGCAGCTACTGGACGACACACTCCGCGAATACGACTCACACGTAGCCGCCTGCAAAAAGGGCAAGAACCCGCTGCACGACAAGTGGCAGTGGAAGCCGCTCAAGACCCATGAAGGTCTCAATGTGTACAAGGAGCGACAACCGATGCACCCGGAGCTGAACCCGACCACAAGTCGAACTACGAAAACTTCAGCCGCATCAGCTTCTGGTCACTCGGCCAACTCGTTGACGGAGCGCCCTGCGAAGCCGACGCAGGCAGTGGCGATGGCTGCGTACACCCCTGAAATGGCGCTTGCAACGTCATCTGCAGCAGTCACAGGTTCATCTTCGATCGCCTCGGTAGCGGTCACGGGACACATCGACGGCAGCCTCAACGACGCCATGTACGGACTCATGGCGACGGACACAGCGGAGTTGCAGCTCCGGTTGCGCTCCATGACGGACGTGGAGGTGCATGACACCGCCATGATCAGCTGCATCCAGACACCAAGTACACAGGAGCCCTTCCGGTTCCTCGGTGTGCAGTGGCTTGTGCGTGGTGAAGCGTCTCGAGTCAAGTCAAGCTCTCGACGCCCTCGCGACTTCGTGCTCCTGGTGGCCTCAGGTGTAGTGCAGCATAGAGTTCCCGGTTCCTCCGAGTCCCAGGAAATCGGCTACTACCTGTGCCAGTCGGTGGAGATGCAAGAGTGCGGAGAACTGGAGAGTCAAGGACTCACAAGAGGCTGGATGTCGACCTGCTCGTTGTTTACTCCGGCTAAGGGAAGCTCGGCGCAGATCGACGTATTCTCTCGAGGCTACGTGGACTTTAAGGGCAAGATGCAGGACTACCAGGCGGCTGGTATGATGACAACTTTGATGCTGGCTGGAGTCACAGAGGCAGCTACGTGCGGCCAAAGCAAGAAACTGAGCTGGCTGCTGAGCTTCCAGGGCGCTGCAGCCGAGTTCCGGCGGATGCAGCCAGAGGCAAAGGCCTCGTCTAATCACTGCGGCATTTGCGAGCGCAAGTTCGGCGTCTTGAACAGCGTGGCGTCCTGCAACCTGTGCCAGGTCAATATGTGCTCGCGGTGCCGCGTAAGCCGCAACCTCAGCTTCGTGAAGCGGCGAGATACAGCCACCAGCCTCACTCAGAGTAGGAGTTGGGACGAAGGCCAGCAAGCCAGTGGCCAAGTGCGATGCCTGACTATGGTGCTCTGCAAGAACTGCAAAATGAACGCCAGTCACATGGATGCCCGTGTCATGGCGCGTCGGGAAGTCGAAGCTGCCTATGGTCTCAATGAACTGGCTCGGACAGCCCCCGTCAGTGGCATTGATACCCCAGTACAGCAAGCCAGGAGCTCGCTCTCATCTTCTCGGTCGGAGTCTGAGCACAGCTACTCGGGAGATACATCCACCCAGATGCGCTTCTGGACTCCAGGTACCGACACAGCCAAGATGGGAGGACGTGACGACAAACAGCTCGATGACGTCGTCAAGCCCAGGCTGATGATGGTCAGCAGGATGGACAGCGGCAAATCGAACTTTTCGGATTCCTCAGCTCGTTCCAAGCTCGAGTCGTCCGTCAGCTCGTTTGCCTCGACGCTGCCGTCTCCAAGAGACCGAGACAGCAGCCAGGAGGAGTCGAGCTTCGAGCTGACCCCGTTCCAGCCTCGTCACCAGCACCAACCTCAATACACTAGTGAAGATCCCGAGATCACGTACACATACGCGCCTCAGCGGTCAGCGAACATGGGAAGCTCTCAAGCAGAGCTGGTGCGGAGGATGCAGGAGCTGCAGATAAAGTCTGAATCCGTGTACCAGTTCACGAGCCAGATGAACGCTAACACGCGGTATCGACACCAGCAGTTCGTGCCTCCAAACTCCAGTACATCCATCTCAGAGCTAGATTAGATTAGTATCGCTGTGAAGCTGACGGGACCGACGGAAGTTCCGAGGCATATTTGTAGGAATTTCTTGGTTGTAAAAGTATGAATTCTAGACGTTGTGCTTTCTAACCGTCCGAGCGTTGCAGCTTCTCCTTCATCTGTCGGAGATAGTCGACAAACCTGTCACCAGTAGGCTGATACCTCATGTTGGTTTTGGCAATGGCCAGCCATCCAGCCCACCCGAACTTCCCTTGCAGTTTCCTAGATGGCGGCAAGTCGATCTTGGCCCCTGAGCGAAGCTGTCGAGATGGACTTGGGTCGGCACACGTTACATCAAGAGCCAACAGAGCGAGAAGCGCGAAGACCTTGCCCACAGCAGATAAGACCATTCTGGTGTGTGAATCTCCGTCGATGTTCGAATGAACACTGAAGAAAACTCTGCACCAGACGCCTACCTCTGTATGCTCGAAAGCATCACCCAAATCCCATGAAATTTGATATTTTATCGACAAAGTCGTGCTTCGCCCTCTGAAATTCGGCAAAATATTTGCCCCAAGTCCTTTGAGTTTAAAGCTAGATCGCTTGTTAGTGCCACAAAATGATGTTATAACTTCGTACTTAAGTGCGTATAGCTGCCACCATTTCATGTTGTGTTTCTAATACAAAGGCACATTGCCACAAAATGGAATAAATTACTGGCTTTAATTCAAAAATTTCATCGTTCGTAGACATTCTGAGAGTCTTCGTATGTGCTTGCGCAAACGTCTGTTGTTGACCGAATGTTGTAGAGACTTCATTGTGGGTGCATGTTGCTGGAGTGTACAATTGACTCAGCGTTTTTTATTGTGCCTTCAATGGCGACCAATAACGCCGGATCGAGAAACTAGATAGGCCCTGCAGCTTCATCCTGACCATTTTGTGAAAGAAATGCAGCCCAGGCTGCAAGGCGGTGTCCTTCATCATATAACTGGTTTTGTTTCCTCTATGGTAAGTATGTTGCCGTGAAATTCGAACAGGAACCGAGGCTGCAAACGCCAAAGGACGAGCCAGAAATATAATATCAGCACCATCAACCAACTTTTCACCTACTGATACCTACTGACATGACGCCACACAGTAGAATCGTTACAGATAAGAAGATGAAGCCGCAACAGGTAGCAAATAGATTAGTATTTTGTGGTTTAAAGAATACAACCAAAGCTACCTCATTGTTCCTGCTTAAACATCCGGAGACTTCAAAAGAAATCTCACTCTACAGTGGGGTAGCAGCGCGTTTGAAGGGGGCTTCAGCAGCACACTATCACGTACTGTGCCTCGAAAAATAGAAGGACTAGTCGGCCGCAGCTATCTCCGTCTCTTTGCTTCAGGTTGTCCTCTCGTCTCCACCCATGTCGCGCACCATCACTGGGAAGATTTCATTCACCAGACGTTCGCATTCTTCGTACTGTTTTCTCGTCTGTTGGGGATCAAGAAGAGTGATCGTTTTTGGTGTGGCCCTGAAGTCGAAAACTGCGCCGCACCAGTGGTTTTTGTTGGTATGGATTGGTAGTAACACGTGTGTTCTGCACCATGAAAGGCTTTGTGCCTACAATTATCTTTTGGCGACAGTCGACAATCTGCGTCCCGCAGATAGTAGACGAAATAATTCCAATAGATCCGCAATGTTCTTGTAGTGTCGTCATTCTGTAGATTATACAGTCTTCGTTCCACCACAGGTTTTTCCTCATCAGCAGCACAGAATGGTTCGATATCCTTCCAAACGGTGAGTCTCGTGACATTGGGAGGATTATTATCTGCAACGCGGCTGTAGCAGCTTCTTTATCTAGCTCCTCATACTCATCCAGACCTTCCGGGATATTCAGCCTGTTCATGCACGTAGCGGCCACCCACCCTACAGCATCCGACACAGCCGCCAAGGTCTCCATGGTGTCATGATACTTAGCCATTACTTGTATTTGATCTTCGTTGATTACACCCACGAACGCCAACAGATAGCTTCGTATTCTGAAGAGACGCTCGATAATCTTTCGCCATTTTTTACACTTCTTCGTTAACTTCTCATCCAGCACAAACTTTACGTTTTTAGGCACTCGTTCGGGGCAACTACTTTCGCGATAGGTTGCTGTCTGGGCCCCATGGTCTTGGCAGTGAAGCTGGATAAAAACTTGAACGCACATTCGTAGCTGTATGTCGACTTCAACACTCTGGCGACATTGGCTAGCGTTGTAACTGGATATAGAGTCCTTTGTACGAGCTGTTTGGCCGCCTTGCGAGATTCCGCCATGCGTTGTTTTTTTTACTTGTAGTTTCTGAGCTTTTTGAATCCTGGGTCGGCCTCTACTTTTGGTGCTTTTCCAGACAAAGGATTAGAGTTCATCGCTTGAGCTTCAACACCTCTTTCAGATGCCCTCCCCCCCCCTCCCCCCCGCAGCCTCTAACCTGTGAAGTAGGACGTGGCAATGTCACTTATGCACCAATCAGCATAATATACCACAATAATTCGTACCTGTTGTTCGTGGTGTCACCCAAATGAGGAACATCGACGCGACCGAAGCCACTCCACATATCCCTGCAGGCGTGCCAGTTGTCATGAAAGTACTTCAAAAACGGATGCGCCGACTCTGGAATGTCCTCTTCGAGCGTAATTTCTTTCCCGTCAACCACGTAGTAGAGGTACCTCCGAGCTGTTTCATATTTAGCCTCTGTCGTTGCGTTCAGCATCATGTGAATCGCGTCCTCGACTTTATTTCGATCCTGGATGCTGTTTTCCTTCTTCGCTGTATCGCCATGAAGATATTTGACCCCGTGAAATACACAGAGTAGAATCCGTGCTCCCGGGAAAGCTGCCTGCAGCAGCGATATCTCTCTAAAATCCTTGCCGACGATAATAACTCGCACTTGGTCCCATGTGACATTGAACGACTTGAAGGAACTCCCTGCGTCCATCACGCAATGGCACTTTCATTCTCCATAAGTGCATGCTGGACGTATTGACCCTAGGACGTCACATACAGTCACATGATCACCCAAAAGCCACAGGATCACATAGAGTCACGCAGACACACAAAGAGTCACAAACGCACAATAAAGACACATATAACCACAATTAGCGTCACATACTCACAAATAGGCACACACCAGAGAGTTGCAGCACGTACATGCCCAAAGACGTCATGGATCATGAAGCTGAAGAGCTTGTAACGAGCGTCGTTCGTGTTGTGGGTAGCGCCCATCATCAGCACTTGAGGAAAGACCTCAATGCAGCGTCGCATCTGGAGGGTCTGGAACGTAATAGTCTGCGCTAACTTGTCAACTCTGTGCCCACTACTTCGGCTTACACGTTAGCGCACGTGTACGAGGAAGCGTAGTTTGCTTAAACTTAGATTAACTATACTTTCGTCCGAAAGTATAGATTTACTCAAATAAGAAAAGCTAAAAGCCGTTTTGGGTTAAAAATGAGAACTGTTATTTATGATTTATGTCTGGACTGGGTTTCCTCCTAAAACTGATATTCTATATGATTGGTATTCTGCCATCCGATGGCTGTCAGAACCCTGCTAATCTAATTGGTAGAAAGAAATGCTTATCTACCAAGCCTAAATGCATACAGACCAGCGGTCTGCAAAGTGTAACCATTGGTGTGTCTTACACCAACGTTCGAGAGCCCGCCATGTAACCAAGTGGCTACGTGTAGCCACTTGTGTGTAACCCCGTTACATCGTCCACGTAGATGGTCGCCGTATTCCTTTACAGAGTGCAAAATTCTCGAAGGCCAGCATTCCAGTTTTTTTTCACACTTGTAGGCCCGTGCCGCGCTTCCTTCAGCTTCGCGACCAAGTTGTGAATGTCCCTGAGTGTTATACGCTTGCCTACATAGAAAATATTAGAGATTAGAAGCACTACAGATAACCAAACATAACAACTCAAATACACTAACTCGAAGCGCGTACCCGTCTTCTTCCTCAGGAACTGCAAAATGGGATTCTTTTTTAACCCGGCAGCTTGGAGCTCATCCACGAAAGCAATCCCGTTTTCGTCTTGAACACAGCGGGCAGAAGGGTGGTTTCCATACGAACCCGAGCCCAGCGTGTGATTGTGTGTCGTGTTTTGATGAGTGATCTTGACGTGAAATCCTCGAGTAGCACATCACGCTACCGCGACCGACATATGCGCTTCACACCCTGTCGAATTCTCGAAACAGCCGCGACGCTTGCCCTTCGAGCGACTTTGGCGTGTCCAGCTATGCGTGCACACGAGTTTCCGGTAGTATTTATCGAACGAACCAGGGATCAGTGTGGAGGGGTGGCCTTCCCACGCTGCTGAAGCTCTGCGTTACTCGCCTTCGAGCTGGTCGAGGTCCACCTCTTGAAGACCTGGTGAGTCGCATCCTCGTACTAGTCGAGACACGCGAAGAACGACTCCCAGCTGTCAAATGTCTCCTCTTCCATACGTGGAGCTCGCACGATGACAGCCCTCGACGCATGGACGTGGTCCTCCGGCGACTGGGTCTCTTCAAGTCCAATGTCCGGCTCCGTAGCCATTACCGTCGAAGCGGCGCTCGCCATGTCGGAAATCTTGCGTTTTGTCGCTTTCGCGCCTATTCTGAAATGAAAGGCTCAGAATGAACGGGGAGAGGTGAAAGGGGGGAGGGGTGTTTTCTTATTTTTCCTACTTTTGCTGCTGGCTCATTGGTGGGGATTTTATTCGGTCATGTATTTTTTCTTACGCGCAGTCATGTTGTGACTCTACCCATTTCCTTAAAGTTATCCAGCGCCAACGCTCTTTAAGAAACATAAGAACATCAGATTTGAGAATCCCCTAGGCTAAATGGTTAATATCTGAGCCTCTTTGAATTAATGCCTAACCTAAGCGGAGGACTTTATCTGATTCGGCATATAAAATAGGTCTGCACTATCTCAGAATTAAATATAGAGTATAGTAACCTGAGCGCTTTCCCTTTTTAGGATAACTTGAAGTCGTGTCGGTAGACTTGGAGAACTTGACGATGCCAATCGAGATTTCTCTGTCCTTGACAGCTGATCGCTGCTGCTGTTACCGTATTTTATCTTGAATGTAGGAATTATTGCCTTGGAAGCTTTTCATATGCTTGATCGCTGTACTGTTCTAAGCTGTTACTTGTATGATTACATGAGCTGTGCTTGAGACTGTTAGTTGAAGGTTTTAATACTTCAGAAGTAACACATGTACGTTGGAATTGGCGATCCTCTCCTCATTTACGAACGAAGTACAGTGTACTTCCCAAGCAGTCGGGAATCTGCAGCGCAAGGAGGGCTTCGAATCAGATTCACCACGAAGAAGTTGGTTGGTGTGACGAGGCCACGAAGAAAACTTTCAAGTTGGCGAAAAGTGCCTCGATTGAGGGGGAAAGGTCAGCATAACGCTGAATCAACCGGAATCGGTAAGCTTTATGTTGATTGTAGCAACTTGACTCGTCGTGGAGCTGTCGAAGCTCTAGACAACAGGTCCTGGCCTATGGTACACGAGTCCATGCTGAGGGCCAAGGAAATCAGTAAACCTGTTAAGGAGCTCGGCTCGGCCCTTCTCATTCATATCCCCCAGCGCTTGCCGAAAGGCTGCTCCGTCAATATCACCCCCTCGACCCCAGGACAGGAATACCTTTTCCCGAAAGGACTTCTTCTTCAGCGTTTTTTTTTCACGAAGTGCCTGGAAAACGTCTGTCCGTCCTATGCTAACATCTTGGTCCCAGGTAGCAGACTTTTCAGAGCCTCAAAACCTCTCTCTTCGCCATCGTTCACAGTCTTGGCAGTCCTTAGAAATCGTTTGCTCGTGATGTCGTTTCCACAGCGCCAGCGGGTTGAGTATTATCCGTGGCGATCATCAGGGACACCTTGGTACGCCCCGACTTGGTCGTCGAAATGGCATCGCAGCTTGCCAGGAGAGCCGCCAGGACGACGATAGCCACACGCATGGTTAGATTATAGACGTTGTTTCGAAGAACTGAAGAGGTTGGGAGCTGGAATGCCAATGGTAAACTGAACACCGCCGACCCGCTGGCGTTAAACGAAGTCCATGGTCCACGATCTACTAATCAAGTCCAGGGTTTGGTGATTGTAAGCGTTTTTTTTTTTTTTGCATAAAGAGTTCTTCGGGAAAAAGAAAATCCTTGTAAATTTAACATGCTGAATCGGTATGCGTCAACTGCCTTCATAATTTGAATAAAAAAATAATGTGTTTCTGCAAAATAAAAGCTGATACGGCAATATCATGTTACCAAAATGTAGTACATGTATACAAATTGTATATTGAGCTGTAGCAACTAGTATATACTTACATGTCATGTACAGGATTTAGTTGTAGATGCCATGTATTAATATAGTATATTTTAAATGCTACAGCTCACTATTAGAACCACCATACGTCTTTTACAAGTCGGGCGGCTGTGACCAACCTGCTTTCTTGTTCCCTGCTCTGGTGAGTACGTGCTGATGGGTAAATGCACATATACACTGCTTCAGTCCCACGATGCCTCACACACTTCGATCGATGTGTGCTGCCCCGAAACACAACAGCAAGGTGTAACACTCGGAGCAGAGCGTTGCACCTTATTGTGAAGAGACTAGTTAAAAAGCGGGGCGCTACGAGTGGCAGACATTTTCACGGGTGTGGCCTCTCTTTCGAACGCAAACCGAAACCGAGGCCGGTCAGCCAAGTTTTGGGGGAGCACAAATAAACGCTTACTGTAACGGGACTTGAGACCGTTACGGACGTACACTAGTGTTGAGGACAATAAGGTAAATTAGACTCTGAGCTTAAAGACACAAGACGGTCACTTGCGTGGCCGTAGTTCAACCTAATTGTGATTGGCCACCGTCGTGAACGGTGACCTGTGGCGGAAACCCGTCACACTTAGAACCAATACAAACACAAAAACGCTGCCAGTGACCAGAATACAAAAATGTAAAAAGCGTGGCTCTAATATTATTTTGCCTTATACCGGTTTAGAAAATAACAAACATCAACGCAACTACGGCTATCAGTTCTTCTCTCGCTCAGCACGAACCGTGGCGTCCACCAGCACTCCAGCCACGACAGTTGCTGGTAGGTAGCCTCGTCTTCATGCCATTCAGGCACTTTGCTCGTGATTGTCGGGCGCAAACAGCGTTTTTCCTGTGCCATATCCCCTTAACGATACGCAATAATGACATCAAGTCAAAATGATTGAAATTCGAGTAAGACTGCAGCGCCAAATTATAGATTCCCGTTAACATTGTAAGTTAAAAAAATCATCAGTAGGTCCTACCGTTGATAGCTCTTCCGAGTCCTAAACGCACGACTTTTAGGTTAAAAACCGCTGTTGAGACCTAGCGCTAGATTCTCTAACTACATTACGCATAATATTCTTACATACTACGTAGTAGTATATACCCAAAGTAATGCCTTTAAGGGTTGTGGCATACTAGCCGTCCCTACAGCCGATTAATATCTCCTACCCAGTTGTTATTTCGTACAAGTCACCCTGAAATCCCTATGGTTCCAGGGTTTCAGCATCTCTATTTTCTTGGTTTAAAAGGGGTGTTTCTGAAAACTTCAAAAGTGTTTTTGTACCTTTTCTGTTCCCAACACCCTGGGGACATGCAGGTGTTTCGTTCTCCCTTCGATAAGCAAAATAAGTTTACGCTGTACTGTGGTCTGATACTATTAATATACCAGTATCCAGCACAAGCTGCATGTATTTTGCGGTCGCAATGGCAAACATTGGGTTTGTAAGTTGAGTGTACTACCAGCGATTCGTAAATAGTGAATAGAGGCCGTCCATATTCGCTACGATCTCCGAATCAAATGCGCCGTGGTATCCTGGATACTTCTTCAGGAGGTCACAAATGCGACTAAGTTGCAGGGTAAATTTGTTTGGCCCGCCGGGTTCGCAGTTCGATAGTAAAAAGGAACGATTCGTTTTACCCGCTGTCACATTAGACGTTCTTCGCCACATATTTTGTCATGACCATTGAAGAAGCACATGTGACACAGCCATTTCAGCTCAAACTCCAGGGACCTGTACCCCGGCTTCGGAAGAAAACCATTAGTACCGTAAGAGCATAACCGCCTAAAAGTAACTGCGTGCACTGTACCACTAACTGCAGCTACTGAAGTCATTTTGTTGATGGTGTATCAATGGTTGCTATACAGACGGACGTGACGGAGAGAGTGGTGCTCAAGTACCGTCGTCCTGAACGTTATGACGAGACAACGCCAACGCGCTATGTGCAAGCGTACGTTATGATGTGCTATTGAATCATCATCGACGAACTAGTGCCTGCCTTTTTACAGTTGGCCTGTGTAAACAAGGAGTTTACGGAGGATCCGTAATACGTCAAGAGAAGCTGGAGTTCATTTTTTTTGCTTGTAAACTGCGGACTAGCAGTTTTTTGTTGGCGACGATGAGAATGTGAGTGATGATTTAGGTATTGATGATGCATCCTTGTCGCTATCTGCAAAACACAGACACTAGTTCGTCGATGATGATTCAATAGCACACCATAACGTACGCTTGCACATAGCGTGGCTCGCACATTCGCTGGGTACTGGGCGGTGCTAGATATACGGCTACAGAGGCGACATCCGTCCCAATCAAGTGCAACTTCACTCACAACAAGGAGCTGCTCGTTATGTCCCAGTTCCAGTGCAAAACAATGAGGTAAGGACTATCTCCACGACATTCAGCGGACTACATGCGAGGCTACGCAAAACGTATCCAGGACGTTCAACCATGTCAATTACAAATAGTGCATCATTGTTTTTTTCAATAGTCCAATATTTCCAAATTGGAAATTCCAAAACAAATCAGTTAACTAACGAATATTTAATATTATAAAGTATGCTAAAATAACATTTTTTACGTCTAACTCTCTGACTAAGTGTGGCTGGTTGTAGAATAAAAGTTGCACGGTAATTTTGAAATACCCAGATATATGAGTTGGCGTGTTCATAAGTCTGGTTGACAGAGTAATCACGTTTGACAGAAAGCTTTTCTGTTAGTAGTAGTTATTGACCGGACCGAACAAAGGTATCAAACCAAATTTGGTATCTTTTGCAGAGCTCAATTTCGAAGGACAGAAGCAGGGGTTTAGCACAGGACCGGAAATCAATAGCTAAACCTCCAAATAATTGAAACTGTGGCGGAGCATACTTTGCCAGGACATCTCCCGAAGTAAGTCCAAGACTCAGAAATCACAGCGTTGAGCAATACGTCGAGTTCATGGGGAGTCATTAGGCTAGCAACATGAAAACAATATGCATCACTGAGAAATGAAAATACATGGTTAGTTATCTGAGCATCACGTATCGGTTGACCGAAGAACCTGGTGCTCATCCTGCAGCATTACCACAACGCCAGTCGTAGTAATGGTGTCAATTAATTGTAAATTCCAAGAATATTAAATTAAAATTCGAATTCAAATTATTTTGACTTGATTTTACTAATCAGCCGTTTCCTGTCATTGAGAACCACTAAATGAATATCTTGCATGTTTTAATTCAAACATTCTTTCGTTGCGCGTATCCACCAAAGCAACTTGAGGAACATTAATCAATATTGCAGGATCACAAACGCAGTTCTTACGAACTGCAAACATTATGCTGGAAACTTACAGTCCACCGTCACTTAGAGGATCTGCCTTCAATTTGGACACGCGATACCCGACTTCGAGCAGAGCTGGCATGATCACGACAGCAGTGTCTAAGTGGAGGGTGGAGGACGCTGCTGGTCATTGGATCGAACATAACTCTGATGAGGGTCTTTAAGCTCCGAAGGAGACTCTTAGTATATCGTCCGACCTCGGTAAATGTGATACAGTAGTATCCACGTCAATAGTTGCCGAAGGTCTGGGTGCGCTTAAAACTGTGGGGGTAGTAGAACTCATAAGCTATGATTCAAGTACAGAAAGCACGGATTGATTGGACTTATAACGACCTGGTCATTTTACTCCGTGTTACTTGCCCTGGGCCTTTTCCCTGGTCTTGAGGTACAACTTGATATTCGCGTAGATCTTGTCCATGACGGGCTGGTTCAGGACGTTGTCATTGGCGATCTTGATCCAGCCGATGGGGTTCTTACCCGACAACTCCCTCGACACCGGCGAGTCAACGACGTTATTTTCGGAGCGGAGGGAACGAGCTTCATCACCATTTACGGCAAGCGCGGCGAGAGCAATCAGAGCGACAATCTTGAGGAAACGGGGGAAGGCCATCGCGCTGTGCTGGGGGGGGCGAATGCTGTTCGACTTGCGGCGTGAATTCTAAAGTGACTTGGTTGCTCCGGTGGATGCCCAACAAACCACCAGTTTAGACTACGAAATTCCCAGCGACAGACAGGGCTGCCAATTTTAGCATGACCATAATCATAAATAAATGTATTGATGACTGCCCAGAGCATGACATTGTTTATTCTCCTCCATTATCCTATGTCATTA
This sequence comes from Phytophthora cactorum, assembly GCA_016864655.1. NCBI lineage: Eukaryota > Oomycota > Peronosporomycetes > Peronosporales > Peronosporaceae > Phytophthora > Phytophthora cactorum. Next base: position 324,372 of record NHQK01000050.1, read on the forward strand.
TTTATTTATGGTTGAATCACTTGAGCCTGCTACGCTGTCCATACAAACTTACTGTCTATTTTATTCGCTAGTCCATGTCATTATTTATGATGGTTTGAAACATAATGTCATTATTTAAGTTACGGGTTTCCTCATAATCATCTCATTATTTACTGCAGATTGGTTTTCATAAATAAGCATGCCACCCTGGTGACAGAGTCATCGCCGTACTGAAGCCATCAAATCCTCTTCTCGATAAGTAACCGCAATCCGAGCTGTCTGTTGTCTATTCGGTCGTGTACCCTTAGCTTCTTTGTAGGTATGGTAATAGCTATGACAGGTTTTGGCATTCGTCGCGATCCAAACGGTGGCACGAACTAAGACCAACTCTCGGGCCAACCGCAGGTGGTGGTAGCACTGCGCGCCACAGAAGCTCTACCGACGAAGCAACACGCCGCAACAGCAGTGGCTGCTGGTAACATGATACACATGTCAAGCTCACGATCTCATGATCTGGGACAATGATCACCATCGCAGATCACGCACTACAACGTAGTATTAGTAATAAAACTAATACTAGTATTACTATCGGCAGGTTAACGTTTGGCGTGATCTCATTGAGATAATCTCCAACCTCTATTATTGCGGGAACAGGTCTTGAGCTGTTGACCTAACCAGGCCAATTCTTCTTGGAAAACTTTGAAGGGTGTCGCCGCTGGGGCCTCCTCAGGTTATGAACAACAGATCCCGTTCTGCTTCCTCCTCCAATATCAGCTTAAATCCCGTCATTGCCCGATGATCAGTCCGACTGCCAGACGCTTCAAGTTGAGAAATTGGACTCCGCTTTCAAAAGTTTAGTTGCGTTGTTCCAATGAGCTAGATTCGAGGAAAAATGAGTTATTTTAGAAGTGGCTAGTCAATTCGGAAACTAAAATGCACACAAAGCTCGTTTTAAAATCAATCGTTTTTTTATTTTTAAATGGTTGTTATCAAACTCTGTAAAGAGCTACGCACATGGACTTTTGGCACTCCGAACTTCTCGTCTGGTAGCCGGACTGATCACCCGGTCATGACGAGATTCAAGATGAGATTGGAGTACATGTAGGAAGCACAACGGGATCTGTTGTTCATAACCTGAGGAGGCCCCAGCGGCGACACCCTTCAAAGTTTTCCAAGAAGAATTGGCCTGGTTAGGTCAACAGCTCAAGACCTGTTCCCGAAATGATCGAGGTAGGACTCCTACCGTAGGAGAGGGTTCACGCACCAAACGTTAGTGGCGTGATCTGCCGATAGTATGTTATCTCAATGGTCATATACAGGCCTGAATTTCCATATCTTCCCGATGTTAATTTCTCCTTCAGCTCGGAGAGTTTTCCAGGTAATCTCACTTGGCACTCGACGGTTTCTCCGTTCTAATCTCTTCGTACTCGACTAGTTATTTCTTTATAATGCACATTTGGCCTGGTGTCATCGACTAGACCTAGCAATAGCGCGTCGTGGGCACCTTATCATTGAACTGGAGATCTATAGCCTACATACATGTATGAACTCGCAACAGCATTTACGCTCAGTAGCATAGCCCACTATTGTCGTGTAAATTATGTTACTGTGCGTAGAAGCTGTTGCGAGTAGTTTGTCGACTACATGCACACACCTTCAGGGCCACAAAGCTCTCATTGCAGTGATGCGAGAAGATGAAAGCTTGAGAAATGCTTAACAAAGCTGTACGGCGGGGCGGAAACTCGTAGGTGGACAATTCCATTGTGGTGCAACAGTTCTGTGGTGTTTAGCTGCAGTGTTTCCGAACACAGCAACGACTTCTCCGGTATCGGGTGAGAACGGGATGAATATCGGTACTCACTGACGATTTTTTTCGTTACCCGCAGCAAATTTATTAAACATTTATACTATTGTTATTACAGTTCATACCTTCCTAATGTTAAAACCCCGTTTCATCGCGTTATTAGCTTTATTGCGGGAAATGTAACTTCGGATTTATGATCATGTTTGAGCAGACAATGTGCTGCGGTTGCGAGTTATCGCATCGGTAGCGTCTGCGGCATGCAGGGCTAGGCATCGGCTTTGGTTGGTTTGGGGGAATCGGCCACTGTTCGTTGCTCGTGCTAACGTTGAAGGCCTGGCTTTAGGCCACAAAGATATTATAGAATCACGAAAGAACGTAGACGTCCTGGGGATTTGAGCGGTTACTCTGTTCAGGGTAAACTATACAAGGCACATGGGGCTACAAAACTGGTGCTGGCTCAGTCTAGATGTTGGTCACCGGATAGGTAGCTCATTCTACAATTTACCCTGCGAATCGAACACCAACACCGCGCGATGGCCTTCCCCCGTTTCCTCAAGATTGTCGCTCTGATTGCTCTCGCCGTGCTTGCCGTAAATGGTGATGAAGCTCGTTCCCTCCGCTCCGAAAATAACGTCGTTGACTCGCCGGTGTCGAGGGAGTTGTCGGGTAAGAACCCCATCGGCTGGATCAAGATCATCTTAAAAAATATCGTGAACCAGCCCGTCAGCGACAAGCTCTATGAGAAGTACAAGCAGATCAACGATAAGGGCAAGGGCAAGTAACGCGAAGTAAAGTGAAACCCGTGCTATCAATGAAGTACCGCACAATACTCGTGCTACCCGTGCTTAAATATCATACTTTCACTTCCAAGCCAGACCTTCGTTTGGCAAAATCGATTTTCGTCTTTGTTTCGAAGCGGGAAGGTGTAGAAGCGTTGGAGATTGAGATTTCAAACGGAAAGGATTCTTCTGGCCAGCACTGCTTCGAAGTCGGGTACCGCCAATTGATGTGGTGGTTAAATGGTCTTCTATTTTTTTTTAAAAGAATTAACTGAATTACCTAGTTTGGAGAATACAATATTATTGTAGAAGCATGTAGATTTCCGCCTCCGATGATGCAAGGCGCAGCAACAGCATGTTGCCCAAGGCAATGCTCATTCTCCATTCTGCCAGCTTCGACACACAGTAGCCTTCTACCCTCAAGCGATGAAGTTCTTCCTCGGAGCTGTCGGCGTCGCTGCCACGCTCACCCAGAGCTGGTTCTACTTCAATTCTCAGCCGATTCTATTGGCACCCGACGAGCTTTCGGACGTCTGCACCGTCAACCTCACGGCCAGTTCAACTTGGATGTCCAACGAGTCCTTCGTCTCCTCCTTGAGCATCGTCCACACCGTCGACCGAGCCGCTGAGATCGCGTACATGGCCACCAACCTCAAGAACGAGAAGCGTTCGTGGCCCATCGACGGCCAAGATCTACCAGTCTATATGGGTCCAGTAGCTCAGCCTGGCTCTGTCTTTGAAAAGCTGCAGACTCAGGACCTCGTGACGCTCAGTGCATTGAAACCAGACACGCCCGAGCTCATGGCAGCTCTGGCCATGCGCTGGTTACCGCAGCTCAACTCTACGGAGGCCTACACGCGCTTCTACGAGCTGTTCCACCCCATCGTGGACGCCCCTACGGACTCTGTGGACCATGGAGACGTCGGCTTCGGGGCCTCTCGACTGAGTCTACGCGGCTTCAATTTGAGAGCCACAAGAGAGAGTGACGACGACCCGGAGGACGAGACGCTCACTGCCGAGAACGTGGCGAAAGTGTGTGGAGTTGGGGCTTCGGTGCAGTCGCTACGGTTTGATAACAAGCTGTTTATAGTGGACTTGGCCACTATCGGACAATGGGGAGACCCGTCTGTGCCTAGAGTCGAGAGAGACGAGGAGAGTGTAGCTGGGAAGTATCTGCCGTCTGTGATCGGCTACTTCTGCTTCAACGAGCAGCTCCTGCCCTTGGCCATTAAACTCGTGGACTCGGACATCACGTACACGCCGTTCGACTCTGCGGACGAGTGGCAACTGGCCAAAACGGCACTGAATGCAGCTGAGGCCACGTTCCAGCAGATGCAGCACTTCTCCGAGAGCCACACGCTGTCGATCCCCATCCGCGTGGAGCTGTACCGAGCCTTCGCAGAGAAACACCCCGTCCGAGCTCTGCTCATGCGTCACTTCGCACTGGACTTTGGACTGGAGCAGCAGGCTGGCATCGTGCTCTTCAACACGTCCACGCCGCTGGATCGCACCTTTGGGATCGGAGCTGCAGGCTGCGTCCGGTTGCTAGAGGACCAACGCACTCGCATCTCGCTACTGGACGACGTCTACAGCGATGCGAGGGAGCGAGGCATTCAGCAGCTACCGCACAAGTACGTGGCGTACGGGAAGCTGCACGCCGACGCCATCTCCACGTTTGTCGGTAGTTTTCTAGACGTCTACTACGCGGACGACGACGCCGTGAAGACGGACGTGGAGCTGCAGCAATGGGCCGCCGCGTGTGCGAAGATCCCGCATCTGCGCGCGTTCCCAGCGGCGTTCGAAAACAAGGAGACACTACACAAGCTCCTAGCGAGACTCGTCTATCAGAGCGTCGTCAAGCACCACGCTATGAACGGAGAAGTGACGTGGACGACGGTGGCCATGCCCTACAGTGCCGCTGCGCTCTGGAAGCCGCTGCCGAGTCGCAAGGAGCGTGCCGGCCACCCGAAGATCGACGTGTTCAGTTACTTGCAGCCACGCGAGCTCTTCCCGGCCATGATCTTCCTCAGTGCACTGTTCAATCGGCCACGGCCGGAGGAGACGACGCTGACGTCGGTGTATCACGTGGCCCCGTTCACTGACGACCCGAGACTGCACACGGCGATCCGAGCGTACGACGCAGAGCTGCAGGCCATTGACAACTTCATCGTGGCCAACGAGCAGCACGAGATGCAGCCGTACCGCATCCTCCGCCCAGGGAATCTACCACAGAATACGTGGATCTAAGGATATGTATGATGCGGTACATGTAGTGTCCGGGTACTGTACGACTGGTGAAAAAGTTCGCTAAGCCACTTCAACTTGGAACTTTGATTACGGTTAAACGTATTTTATCTCGTCTTTCTCTACTTCACTGCTTCACATCAAATAATTAATGGGGGGGGGTCATCTTGCTGGGCATTTAACGGTCGTCGTTGCTGCGGTGACTGGTACTCGACGCCTTGCGGTTGCGGAAGTCCAGCTTCGTGGGCCGTTTGAAGGTCACGCCGCTGGGCGACACGCCGGGACTGTCCTCGTCGCTGCTCTGGGCCGAGAAATTCTTCATGAGCTGCGCCACCTTGCTGCTGGTCACGCCTGGCGCCGAAGAGCCGGGCGTGTGAGACGCGCTGGAGCTGGACGCCACGGCGTTCGCGTACCGGTCCGTGATCTTGCCCATCTGCACCGGCGGCGGACGGTGCTGCAGCGACGGCGACTTCTCCTCCGTCTCATCGGCCTCCGGGATCGACGGCGTGCGGTGAGTGCGCGGAAGCTTCACGTCCTTGCCCAGCAGCGACATCTCCGTCACCATCTGCTGTACGATCGCCTCCAGCTCGTCGCGTTCGCGAACGGCGACCGTCACGCGGGCTCCGAGCTTCTCCAGCTTCCTGGCCTGGTCGTCGTTGCGCTGGCACAGACGCACGATCTCGTTCTCGAACTGCTTCACCTTGTCCGTCACGTCCTCGATGTTGCCGGGGCTGGTGATCTCCACGCCGTGGTCGCTGAGCTGGCCACGCAGATGGTCCACGTCCCGCTCGGCGATCATGAGCTGCGCCGCCTTCTGGTCCAACTCGCGCTGCATGTCCGTCAGCATCGCTGAGCTCTTGGCGTCCAGCGAGGGCGCAGTGAAGCTGCTGTTGTCCGTGTTGATCGTGCGACTCCGCTGCTCGAAGAGCTGACCCTCCAACGCCGTCAGCTTCACCTCCAGTGTGCGCTTCTCCTTGAGTGCGTCTTCCAGACGCTCGTGGACGCTCTCGAGCTGGTTACTGCGGAAACGGAGCTGCATCACTTCCTGCTTGGACAGCTTCAGCTGCTTCTGCACGTCCGCCAACTCGTCGTTGTGTCCCGTGGCGTCGCTCGCGGCCGATTTGTGAGATATGAACGAGGTGGACGTCGTGGTGGCGGGGGCAGCGCTGGAAGACAGTAAAGCCAATTGATTCTCCAGCTGCGTGGTCGCTTCTTGAGCCATTTTGAGTGAGAGACGCACGCCTGCGAGCTCACTCTCGAGCTCCGACTTGGCGCTCTCGTCTGCACGGGCTCGAGCTTGGGCATCCTGGAGCTGTCTCCTGGTTCTCGCCAGTTCTCCTTCTTTTCTCTTCACCTCCTCCTCTCGCTGTTCCAGTAGCCGTTCGAGTTCAGTGATGTGTGCATCCATCTCGGCGGTTGTAGCTTGGTCCTGACTGCCACTCTTCTTGTGCTGCTGAAGCTCCTCGATCTGGCTGCGTAGACGGCCGTTCTCTTCCGTCGCACTCGCCAGCATCTCGTCCAGTTGCTTCACACGGTCTTCAAGCACCAACTTGGCCTTACCGACGTCGGCGTAGATCTTGTCCAGGAAACCAGGCGCCTTCTCCTCCTTGGACGGTCGTTCGTTCTGAGCTGCTTCCAGCTGGTCCTTGAGCTTTCCAATCTCGCTCTTGGCCTTGTCCAGCTCCGACTCGAGCGCTGCTGATCGTCCCGCTTCGAACTCGTGCTGCTCGCGGATACGAGAGAGCAGCGCTGCGTCCTCGTTCTCCGGCTCCTCGATGTCCTCACGGCTAGAGGAGCTCGTCGTCTCCGAGACTTCAGCAGTTAGCGACAGACCAGTGGTCAATCCCGATGGGAAGCCGCCCGAGTGCTTCTTCAGAGCACTGGCAGCATTGGCCAGCGCTCCCTCGAGCTCAGCTCGCAACTTGAAGTTCTCGCGCTCCAGGTTGTTGAGCTGCTGAGTCATTGTCAGTGCTACCGGTCGAGGTTCGCACTCCACCGTGACGCTGCCGCTACGAGCAGACGAGATCGTGGTGCCCGAGGCGTCCGTGGCTGCACGATGAGACCGCGTGGCGCCCTCGACTGTTTCGCTGTCGTAGTCCATCGAGCGGCCCAGGAACTCAAGTTGCTGCTGCAGTCGCTGGTTGCGCTGCAACGCCGCCTCCGTCTCGACTCGGAAGTCGAAGGATCCGTGCGACGGCTGTGACGTGAGTGAACGACGAGAGCTGTCCGAGTGGCCGTGCAGCGGGTCGGCCTCCTCGTGCAGCTTTTTCACGCGCTCGATCAGCTCCACCTGTGGCAGGAGCGTCATGTCCTGCACCTGCATCTGGTTGTGGCAAAGCTGCACGGCCGCCTCCAGTTCCTGCAGCAGACGCAGCGTCAGCGCGCGCTGTTGTGCGGCGTGGCGCGTCTCGGCCTTTTCGCGGATAATCAGCTCCTCGTTCTCCGTGGACAGCGCGTCGATGCGCTTCTGCGACTCCTTCAAGAACGACTCGAGCTGCAAAACCTGCACCTCCTTGCGGTCGAGTCTGCGCTTGGCAGAGCGGCAGTTGTTGCAGTTGGAGGACGAAAGCTCCTCCAGCAGGTCGCGCTCGCTACCGGCCGAACTGAGACTGGCCGTCGTCCGGCGCGTCGACACGGACGACGTCTCATTGGCGGCGCGTCGAGACTTGGACGTCTCTCGAGAGCGCGGCGTTTGAGCCTTGGGCGTCTGCGTCTTAGGGCCCTGTGAGCTTTTATTCAGCAGCGTGGACGACGGCGGCAAACCAGCCAACCCGGTCGAGTGCGGGTTGGTACTGGGATGCATCATCATGTTGGCCGCAGTGTTGGCCTGCGAATTGCCGGGGGACTGGACCAGGTTCCAGGTGATGTCGAACTCGAGCGTGGCCGCCAAGTCTCGACACTTGAGAGGCGAGAGGCGGAAGGACTTTTGTCGGTCCTGCGGGCTGGCGTTCAGCTGTACGAGCGTGGCGAAGTCCAGGGAGAAGAGCGCGACAGCGGAATGGCTGGGTAGCTACATGGGAGCAAACATGGGTGCAACGCAAGACACAAGAGAGTCAGAGGTGCTCATTTCGGGGCGTCCGGGCCAAGTCTCCACTAGCAGCACAGACCAACTGGCGACTGGTAACATTTGTAATGATCCGTCGTCAGATGGCCGCGTGGTTGTGGCCCGGTCGCAAGGAGATGGCAAACTCACCGCCACGAGCACGATCTCGTACTCCTTCTTGAGGAACTCGGTGGCCGTCGCGCCGGCGCCTTGCTGAGGCTTCTTGTGTTTGAGCAGCGACGTCTGGATACCCACGTGCTGGTTCCACACGGCGCAGTGCTCGGCGCTCCAGCGCGCAGGCTCCGACGTGACCTCCTTACTATTGCGGCGGAAGAGCACGATCAGGTCCTCGTCGTTCGGGCTGATGTCGCGGCCGATGTTGGCCCGGTGGATGAACACTGGCCAGCAGCAATTGATGCACGGTTAGTCAGACGTAATATAGGCAAGTCCCGCGTTGCATAGCGTACCATCAAGATTGATAAGGATGGTGCCTTGGCCGGCTGAGCCGGAGCGCTGGGAGCGCGGCGTGGTGGCCGCGGACCGCTGCGAGCGGGGCGTAGTGGCCGCGCCGTAGGTTGGCCGGGGGCCCACGCTGTCGTGTCCGCGCCGCATGCCGCGTGAGGTGTTGGAGGCTTTGCCGCCCTCGACGGAACGGAGAAGCGTCTGGAAAATGGTCGCCGACCAATGCACGAGCCTGATTAGCCCGTGGTCTAGTTCAATTGAGACTGGGGGATAAGAGCCTGTCAAGAAGCAGAGAGAGCGAGCCACCAAATGGAGAAGACTGTCATGACTGCACTGCGACTTTGTATGGGCCAGAGACCAGTTGTAGATGACAGGGAACGCCAGATGGTAAACGTGCTCGCGGCGTTGTCGGATCCTGACTGGAAAGCTCGACGCCACACGCCGGCACCGAGCACTAAAGGTTCCTATAGCTCCAGTGCCAGTTGAGCTCCGGCCATTTGAGCCCCGTGAATGGCCGACAGTCAGCGGTGCAGTGAAGGCTACGGGTGTTTCCATCCGGGTATTGGCATCGGAGACTTTAGCTTTAACGCATGACTCAATGGTGGTCGAAATGGACCTGATGCTGTGCCCGTTGCTGCCCTTCCTGGGTGACAGATTGGCTCGCAAAAGTCGGCACGAGATTCTGGTCCAGAGAGCGGAGTCTCCTGTGTGAACAGACCCAAAGGCTTGCAAATCGAAAGACGTACACAGGTTACCCGCGACCAGCTGATAGCTTCGACTTGCCTTACCAACGCGTACTGGTGTCCGTACGTCGCCCCCGCCGCCATCCTTCGGATCAACAATGAGACTAAGCAAGCCGAAGAGCTCTACGTCCAGGGCAGTGCCCTTGACGCCAGTGTTGCTCTGTCTGTCGGACGTGTTGATGTGGCGACGAACTGCCGACATGGCAATACAAGACCGAGCTGAAGTCACTCACTTGTTACGGTGTTTTATATGGTTTCTAAAGTCTATGCTGGGGATGCTTGACATTTTTCCTTCCCTTCTGCTCGGGGGGCGCCTCAAAAGCTGCCAGCGATCTGCATAGTAATTGCTTGATACTCGGGACGCTAAACGTCTCCGAGTGACGATGATCCGCGGTTCACACACGAAGACGCACTTGGAACTTGCTGACAAAATTGTGCTCCAACGTCTGGGAAGCGAATAAATACATCAAAAAGCCTTCTCCGTCCTCCTTACAGATCGGCCACGGACACGGCCATCACGGAGCACGAGCTCGGCAGCGACGACATGTTGGACGACAGTTCGGAACTCGACAGACTGCTCAGCGCGCTGGTGGCGCTCAGGTAGCTCGGTCGCGTCCAGTTGGGCGGGGCTTGGCCACTCACAGTGAGCCGGCCTTCCAGCACGCGGACCAGCTCCTCCTGTACATCGATGGCATCCGGACGCTCGCTCGGCACCTCGTGCCAGCACTGGTGAGCCAGCTCCTGCAGCTCCATCGGACAGTCTGCCGAGAACTTGAGCAGAAGCGGGTTGCCGCCGGCGCCGGCAGGGACACGGGAGCTGGCCAGGTCCTCCTCCACGGCGATCATCGTGTCCAGCTCCCACAGGAACGTGCCGAACGCGTACACGTCGTCGCGCTGAGCCGCCACGGTAGACGACCCGATGCCGCTCGACTTTAGCGAGTTCTCGTCGAACTCGTCCGACGCTTCGTCGAACGCCGGGTTGTCGCCGCTCTGGCTGTGGTTGTCGTCAAGTGTGACGCTGCTGACTCCACTCACGTCGCTCTCGCCGCTGTTGTTCGCGTAGCGGCTACGGCCCAGGTTGCCGGACGTCTGCTGCTTCAGGGCCTTCGACGACCGCGTCGGACGCATGCCCGTGATCTTCTGCATCGTCCACAGCGCGCTCTCCCTCAGCGAGCCGCGGAAGTCGTCCGCCGCGTGCTGGTTCTCTTCCTTTCGTGACGCGAAATCCGAAGGTAGCAGTACATCCATCGCGCTGAGCTTCCCCTCGCCCTGCTCATTCACCAATACTTTACGCGCGCAGACGCGGCCGTGCGCGTAGTTGTTGGCGTGCAGGTAGACCAGCCCCATGGCCACATCCAGCGCAATAGATAACTTGCATCTCCAGTCGGCATTCGGGTTGGCGTTCACGCTCGCACTCGAGTTGGCGAACACCGGGTACCAGCTGAAGATGTTGCCGTTCCCGCTGCCGATGGCCGCCGCCACGCTGCTGTTCGGGTAGAATCCTTTGCCTTCGCGACGGTGGCGCTCGGCCTCGAACATGGCAGCGAGAGAACCGTGCTGCATGTACTCGAACACGACACCAAGGTGCCAGGCCGGCGCGCCCATGTTCGGGTATCGGCTCTTGGACGCCATGCTCTCACTCATGCTGTTGGTCGGGCCGTAGCTGGAGTACGGACCCTGTGCGGGCGCCGCCGCGCTGCTGCCACGTCGACGACTAGCTGTCGTACTGCAGCCAGTGGTGACGCCGATAAAGTGCACGATGGACGCGTGGTCCAGCGCCGCGGCCAGACGGATCTGCTCCACGAAGCGCTTCTCAAGGCGCTTCTTGGAGCGCATGAGCGCCTGAATCACCACCTTGTAGCCCTGGTACTCGGCCAGGAACAGAGCCGTGTCCACCTTGCGCGAGTTCCCCACGCCCACACTGCTCAACGCCAACGCGGCCTTGCTGCTCTTCTTGGACGACGACATGTGCAGCGCCCGACGCATCTGGATCTCCTCGGGCGGGATCTCGTACACGAGCAGGTCGTCCAGATCGATCTTGCTCTTGATCTTGCTGCGCACCTGCAGTGACGCTGTGCTGGCCCCGAGGAAGCTGTTGTCCTTGGGGCTCGGCTCGAGCAGAGCCACGGGGTTGTACTTGTCCAGCGGACTCTCGTAGACGCCCCACGCCGCCTCGCCCGGGGTTTTCGCGCCACTGTCTCCGAACGTGCTGTTGTTCTCGTTCTTGCTGTCCGTGTCGCGGTACTCGTCGTGGTTGTTCCCGACGGCGCGAGTGATGCGGCCGCTAGACGTGAACACCATGAAGTTGCCGCCGCTGCTTCCTAAACGACGGTCCCGGTTCACCTTCATGGCAGCACGACGGGACGGGCTCTCGTCCTTGTTCCTCCGCTTGTTCCACAGAAAGCCGAACACCAGGGCGCTCAACAGGATGCCCACGAGGAAGAAGGTGCTGCCGATGACGCCGATGGACTCGGCCGAGAACATAGAGGACGAGTCGGAGCTTGTACTCTCCTCGGACGCGGCTGCGTTGCTGGAGCTCGAGATGTCGTTGATGTCCGCCTGCGTCATACTGCCGCCTGTCGAGTCAAAGCTGGACGCGATGACGCAGTCCTCGTCCTCCAGCACGCAGAAATTCACGCCCTTGATCTCCTCGCTTGTAGCCTTGGCGTTCGAACACGTGCTCGAGACGGACGACGGGGCTTTAAACTCTGCCAGGCTCTGGAAGACGCTCACGTCCGAGCGGCAGATCTCGATCGTGGACAGCGGGTTGTCTCCTAGATAGACTCTGCGGAGCGTTGAGGCGAAGGTCACGCCACTGATCTGTTTGATGCCATTGGACTCGAGGTTTCTGAGAATTGATACCATAAAAGCACGTTAGAGTACGAGAAGGCGATGAATTGGATGAAGTAGCAACGTACAGCTCCACGAGTGTAGTGAGAGCAGACACGATGGTCGGGAAGACCGTAAGGAGGTTACTGCTTAGGTCTCTGGAGAGTAAGGAACGCCACAAGACACGAGTTAGTACGAAGGTCCAATGTTCATATCAGAGAAGTCTGTACGCACAGATACTGCAGAGCTGTGGGTAGATTCGAGAAGTTGGTTGACGCGCTCGTGAACGAATTCTTGGTCGCGTTTAGTGTACGCAGGGAGACCGGCAGCATGAGGTCGTCCAGGTTGGAGATTCCCGTGCTCGACAGCGATCTGCAGCATTGATTGAACGTCAGTATACCGCTCACAAATTCCTAGCTCTGTTTTTCCACGTACAATGACTGCAGAGCGACTAGTTTCGTGAAGGTGTCGACGCCCACAGAGCTGAGCGAGTTCCCATGTAGCAGCAGCGTTTGAAGCTCGCCCGACTCAGGCCAGGGCGTGGACGACGACAGCTTCGAGATGGAATTGGAGCTCAGGTCCAAATAGTTTAAGCGTCGCGGGAAGTTGAAGCTTGATAAGTCCGTGATGAAGTTGCTGGCCAGTTCCCTGTAAACAAAACCTCTGTCAGTGTCCGGTATCAATTGTCCCCCAGTGTGATCTGCCACGTACAAGTCCTCCATATCGTTGTCCAAGTCTGCGGGTGCGAACGTCTCGAGCTCATTATTGTTGAGCAGCCTAAAAAGGTCATGACATAAGTCCACGATAACCTGCATCAGTCCAACGTAGCGTCCTCCTTTTACCCGTTCCTGTTCTGGTTTCCTTACAGTTGGTACACTCGCGGGTAGCTCCGGACTTCCACGACGTCCAGGTTGGACAAGTTCAGACCCCTCTCGACTGCGGAGCTCACGACGACCTGGAAGCTGCGAGCGTTGCAGCTAGAGTCGTACACGACGGCGGTCGAGTCCGACTCTCCCTCCACCAAAGTGCTGGCGTTCGTACAGGCCGCGGCCGCGACCGGCGACGTCGCAACACCGAGAAGCATCAGCGTCAGTGTCAGCATGAGCAGCAACATGTCGAGCCTCGTCCGGTCGCGGAGCGTCCTGAGTGCGTGTGGTCGCCTCACGGACGAGCCATTCATGGCCAAGGGGGGAGAAGACTGCGGTGCTTACGCCGTGCAGTTAGAGAATGGAAGGCCAATGGTCGAGCTGCTACTTGGGCCTTTACAACGCGACGCAGCGGGAGTCGGCGAGAAGCTGAGCGGTGCTGGGCTTTCCACCGAGTCGATCAATAGAGCGAGTAGCGGCAAGGTCCGTCCTAGAACCCGGTCTGCTCCCGCACGGGACAGCTTTACGGATCCGATTTGACGGGGTAATACGAAAATAAAGGCTTCTACCTTAGTGAAATCAAGTGTCATGAAAAAAAGAGGAAGCATTATAAGACACGACAAAGGTTACCCGGGTGGAAGTCGGTTCGGGAAGGAAGAGTGCCTCAGATAGGCAAGTTGGCCTTATGTTGCGTGGCTGGGATTCCGATGCTTGTGGTGGTAAACGAACTTTGCAGTGAAAGCATTCGGCTCGGCTGCGGGAACTTTGCCCGCAGCACTGGGGGAGCGCCCGGCTCGGTGGGTCGCTGGCTTCCTCCGCCGCCGGACCGCCGAAAAAAGTAGCGTTCGTTAGCGCTACTGGCTACGTATACGATGCCAGTGCTTTTGACGCACGCTTGCTGCCGGTTTGCAGCTTGACGTGGAGTTTGGCTCACCTTTCGCGAGTGCCGGATGACTTGAGCAGTAACGGTGGGCTATGTAGGTTTCATCGTTAATCGTCGACGCAAAATTCTGGTGAACTTAATTAACTAAGATGAAGCCGAGCTGCGATGGTCCATTTAGCAGCGAAGCTCACTGCGTTGATATTTTAGTGCTTTTACCGGTCGCGTATTTATAGTGAAATGCCATGGGATGCAGCGCAGCAACTCTATTTTTCACCGACTAGGCTCCATCCTCACTGACCTTGTTGTTGTCTGCCTACTTCAGCATTTGCTGCTTGCAACTCTCTTCACCTTAACCATGACCAGCATTCAGGCACTGCTCAAGGTCGTTGCGTTCTGCGCGCTCAACGCGAGGCTTCTCTCTGCTGCGCGTGCGCAAGTTGTCCTCGCCCTTCCCGAAGATCACTCGTGCCGGACTACGCTGGAAATGGCCCACGACGGACTCATGGCAGTCACAGACCCGGACTGCCTCGTGACCGACGATGAACCTGGCTGCAACCTTTTCGGACGCCCGGACTGTCGTGTCTGTGCTCTGATGCCCGAAATCGTTGCAGATGAAGTACTGCTGTGCGAGTTGCTGGACATTTTCAACCAGGAAAGCGGCCCGTTTGGTGAAGAATCCGTTGATTTCGATTTCTACGAGCCTCAGATTCCGCCACCTCTTGTACCTGTGGGTCCCATTGGGCCTCCTGAGCCCGTGGAACCAGTCGAGTCGAGCGACGAAGCGGACTATGTGCCCACTGCCATCGTACTGCCCACCGACGTCTTCATCGAATCTTCGGTCTGGGATGACAGCGAAGCCTCAACGGACGACGCAGAGGACAGCGATGCTGGAGTCGAGCAGAACGACCCCATCAGGCACCTCCGCGCACAGCTGTAGGTGGTAAGCTACGCTGCTGCATTATCTCTTTGCAGAAGCATGTACATTTATCTATTCATTTGGCAACATACTGTATAATAAGTTCTCTCTTATTAATCAACTTGCGAACCAGCGGTGACTGTCTCTTGACTCGCGCTGGTCGTTACTCCTTATTAATATTGCAACAACACTGTAGTCAGATGCGTGTCAGCGGTCCTTCGTTTGGCCGTTCGGTAGCAACTTATCAAGTTAGACTAGACAAGGCACGCAGGTGTGACTCAAGACTGTTTTTTTTTTCAAAAGTGACAATTTGACCCAATTCGTCTCCCGTGAAGATACAGACCCTGTGTTTTTGTTTGTGGCGCACGAGCAGATCTCGACTCGAAAATCGCTTTCAAGTTGCCAAGACGTCCGATCCACATTGCGAGCGCTTTCAACCATTGATCTTTGTCCTCGCGCGTGGGGACGGAATTCCTAGGTCGAATTCCGAGTGTCCAGGATGTCTAGGGTCATGTAGAACCCGACCGTACAGTAGTGATTGCCGTATTTGTTAGCTTGATTAAGGATTTACTACATGTAGTACCAACAAGCCGGCATGCGATTTGCAACGTTGACGTCCTGCAACAGATGGTCATCTACCCGTTGACATCCGTCAACCTGCTCGCTCTGAACATGGCGTGCTTCACTCAGTGAAGTTCACCGTTCACTGCACCCACACACTCCTGGTCACGTTATGGCGACTCGCTCGCGGCCGTCCGCCCCGGCTTCCTCCTTCTCGTGGCTGGTGGTGGCCCTGGTGGCCATCGCAGTGGCGACGTGTATTCGCGACCCGAAGGCTCTGGAGCTCGCGGTGCGTCGCGTTCTACTGGAGACCAACGTGGCTGCTTTCCAGCGTGAAAACGCAGTGGGCTGCAATGATGCGCACCAATTCCTGACAGACGTGATGCCGGTCAAGGGGTTCCACGTATTGTGTATCGAAATGACAGCGAGCGACACGTGCGTCCAAGCGAGAGCAGATTGGAGTATGCGGAGGCTAATGCGGATGTGTGCACTTGGTTGTTGTGTTGTTTGCAGTCTAAAGGTGGCGGGATTCAAGGACGGAATGCACGCGAACAGCACGGTAGAGACAACGAAGGACCTGGAGACTTTTACACGCGCGGTGGAGGACGAAATACTGCAAATTCCAGAGCTCAGTGACGAGTATGCGCGCCAGTACAAGCAACCGCCGGCGTACTTCACTCCGGATGGCGAGAGGCTGGACAGGAACATCAGCGTACTGCAGAATCGGATCGTGTTCTTGTTCGAGGGCGGCCAGTTCATCTGGCCAGGCATTCGTATCGGTCACAAGAGTGAGTGTTTGTCGGAACTGGTGAAGAGGCAAACGATATCACGCTGCCTTGGTTTCTAACGTTTGGTGGTGCTGTTGCAGCACTGGTAAAGAACACCTTTGGCCGAGGTGATCTGGTGCTGGAGACGATCAGCATGACGCCGCTCGTGTTCAGCGTGGAGGATTTCCTCCGAAACGACGAGATCGACGTCATCCTGGAGCTGTCGATGCCGCACTTGGCGCCGTCCGGCGTGACACTGCAGGACGGCCACGAGAACCGACCGGCCACGGACTGGCGCACAAGCACGACGTACTGGCTGGACTCGTCGAGTCACCCTGCAGTGCAAGACATCGATAAGCGCACGGCCGACCTCGTCAAAGTGCCAATCAGCCACCAGGAGTCCGTGCAAGTGCTCCGTTACGAGCCCACGCAGCACTACGACCAGCATCTGGACTACTTCTCCGTCGAGCGCCATCGTAATTCGCCTGACGTGCTAAAACGAATCGAGTACGGCTACAAGAACCGCATGATCACGGTATTCTGGTACATGTCGGACGTGGCCAAGGGCGGCCACACCAATTTCGCTCGTTCTGGTGGTCTGCCACGCCCTCCACACAACAAGGACTGCTCACAGGGCATCAGCGTCGCGCCGAAGAAGCGCAAAGTGGTTGTGTTCTACAGCATGCTGCCGAACGGCGAGGAAGATCCAACGAGTCTGCATGCTGGCTGCCCAGTCGAAGAAGGTATCAAGCTGTCGGGCAACAAGTGGGTCTGGAACAAACCGCGCAGCGATGACGACTAGAGTGGCGATAATGTTGTAGTAGTTTTGCCTGTATGTGGGAGTGAAGAGTCCATCGCGTTCAAATCAAACATCTATAGCACAAAGTTCACAGCAATAAGGTTAGATGTGCAGCTCCTGCCCACGGAACTGCGGTAGGTCGTTGGAGAGTCTTCGTAGCTCCTGCAGCAGCGGCGTCTGCTCGTCTGCCTTCGTGATCCCCCACGTCGGTGGCGGTGGCTGGTGCTGCCTCTTGACGTTCATCATGTAGATGACTAGCGCTCCTGGAATGAGCTCTGGGATCGCGTAGAACAGCCACGGGTTCGACACGTGCGGGTCGAAGACGTCGATGGCCGGCATGGAGAAGAGCAGCAGCAAACTGCGGTAGAAGAAGAGCAGCGACGACACAGCGCCAATGAGCGACAGCCTCGACGCGATGGTGGCCGCCAGGGCCGAGAACTCAATCTTGAGCAGCACAGCGCGTAGCTGCAGCGCGCACCTGGCCAGCATGACGGCCAGCAGGAAGAAGCACAGGGCCACGAAGCCGTACTCCATCTCGAATAGTACCATCTTCTCCCCGGGGAACAGGGTCTTGAGCACCAGTAGAGCGCACTCTACCAGGTAGATCCAGACGTTGGCCACGAGGAACAGCTTCCTGGACCGGCCAGACCGTTGAGCGCCGGCTCCGCGCGTGTACTCGGCGATGACGGACTGGTTCGCGGCCACTCGGGCCAGCGGCTTCTCAGCCCGTCGGGCCTGCGCACGCACGTCCTCCCAGAATCGGAGCAGCAGCGTGAAGGCCGAAAAGTAGAGCAGCGTGGCCAGCTTGCCGAAGCTCGTGACGCCCAGCACGTAGATGTCGATGTCTGTGGGCAGCAGAGGCGTGACGAATACCATGTGCTCGTAGCGGAAGTCGGGCGCCGATCCCTCTACCCATTGGAACATGTGCATGTTGCTGAGCACGAGCCAAGCGATGCGCGAGAAGTAGGCGAAGCTCAGAAACGTCGGGAACCAGCGCATCCGCTTGACCGGCATCAAGTGCGTCGCGTGGCCGTGCTCGCCCAGGCGTCCGCGCTGGATGCTCACGGACAGCGTGTAGGCCAGCACAGCTGCGTAGCAGTAGGCCGCACCGGCCGCCGCCGACTGCGTGTAGAAGCAGTGGTGCGCACCGAACAGGCAGATCTTGTTGAGCAGCTCCATGGCCGGTGCGGCGGCAATAATGGAGACCCAACTTCTCTACCGGAGTTCTACGGGTTTTAGTTCTACGTGTTTTAGACCAAGTTTTAACCGGGGTTTATGTATAACGATCAAAACTTTAACTTCGACACTATAATACTTCGGAGTACTATTAATCCTACAGTAGTTACTGTAGTACTTGTTAAAAAAGTATAGTATTACTACATGTAAGTATCGATCGACAGTAGACAGTATTACTGTGCTTGTATATTGTTCGGAGCTACTTGTACATTGCATATTGATAACTATTCGATCTACTTTATCTATCTACACGTCGAAGCACACGCTTTTCCGTCTTGACGGCGCCGCTGCTGCTGCTGCGCGAGGCGACTCGGGCTCCGAGTCTGGCTCCTCTGAAGCCTCGTCGCCTGGGTTGCAGTCGCGGTTGTCACTGGACTGGCCGATCTGCAGTGCTTGATACGAGCTCCGACGAGTTGGGGTTAGCTTGGACTCCGTTTGCTGCAGCCGCCTTCTGCTCTTGTCGCTGGGCCCGTAGAACCAGTCGAGCACCTTCTCGACATCAGACGACGGCACCACCAGAATGAGCCACAGCAGAGCAAATGCCGCCACCAGCAACAGCACGCCAACGCCCAGATACACTCGCGACCAGAAGACCCAACCAGCTCGCCACGCCGAGGCCTCAGTGTCCGAGAAATGCGCCGAGTGGAACTGAAGCTTGGGCGTCCAACCTCCGGCGCAGACATTCGCGGCACCTTCAGTGCTTGATGAAGCCGAGTCAACGCAGGCGAACCCCACGGTCTTGCGCTCCGAGTCGAACTGCACGTAGTACGCACGCAGGAACGTCACACCAAGCACCACAACTTCCTCGTGCGCCTTCCCTTGCGGAACGTTGGTGGTCATGGCTGAAGCAGCGGGGGTTGGAAGCTGGCTTTTGTTCTTCTTCGACGTGAACAGTGCGTGGACGTCCAGCTGTGGAGCGCAGATGACGTCGTCGCACCGTGCGTAGTCCGTACCCTGCAGCACCAGCGTCTGCGTCTTCGCCTGCGAGCCAGCGGACGCTTCCTCTATCCCAAAACTGAATCGCAGTGCGGGGAACATCTCAGCCGTGCAGTCTGCGCAGGCATAGCCGCTCACTGCGTGAGGGTCCGCACGCAGCTCTCGGCTGTGCTGTACACGCAGATGCTGTTGAATCTCTGCGATTGTTGCATCAAACGCTCGTCGCGGAAGCAGCAGCAACGAAGTGCCCGAGTCCACGATAGCCACAGCTGCCGAGACCGCTACGATCCCCTCCCCACTGCCTGCTAGCTGTTTCGAGCTCGACTCTGATCTCGAATCAAAGCTTCCAACTGAGAGGCGATGCAGTCGAATGGCCCAGAAGCCGTGTGCACGTCGACTGGACGGGTATCTAACGAGTGGGAAATGGTGCCACTTGACCTGTGATCCTTTCGCCTGCGGTATGTGAGCGACCGGCAGCGAGTCGTCCACACCACCGAAGATGAGCTGGGCTGACGGCAACGCACCGGGTAGCGGGTTGATGTAGATGGAGAAGCGTCCCAGCCTCGGGTCCGACTTGAGCAGACTAGGCTTGGTGATGATCGCCAGCGCCTCTAGGCCGAGCCCTACGATGCCGTCGGCCTGAAAACGCTGCAGTCTCTTGGTGGTCTTACTGGTGCTGCCCATGTGCACCCTCGAGAGCGTCAGGACCTCGTCTTGTGCGTCGCCCCCGAAGAGTGAGATCTGTTCCCGCACGACGCGACCCGACGCGTTGCCACTGCCGTATTCGAGGCGGAAGGGTTCGTCCAGCGCCTCGTGCGAGCGCGAGACGGCGGCGTGGTAGCGCCTGGAGCCGGCGCAGTCCTCGCAGTTGGTATCGGGCAACCAGATGTCGCTCGAGCCCGTGTCGAAGATGACCTGGAAACGTTGTGGCGGCGACCCGACGCCGATGTAGCCGAAGAACTGCATCTGGTCGTAATTCTCCAGCGGGATACGCAGCAGCTCCGAGGCCGAGCCAGCGCAAGGCCCGAAGAACGACAGCGCCATGAGGCGGAGAAGCCCCATGACAGGCGACAAGTATGATGGAGACTACAGTCACTTTAGTCAGGTATGCTGGCTCTCCCTTTTGAAGAGACAGATCTCGGTGGGATGGGCAGCTTATCGTGACAAATGGATCTGAAACTTAATGCTTTTACTTGAGCTCTACAAGTGCTGTTTAGTGCACATAAAGCATACCCTTGTCAAGGCGATACTCGTACAACAACGTTTTCAAACAGTAAAAAAAAATGACAGTCGGTGGCGTGAGCGGGGTACTACTGTGACCACCCAGAACGTTTTAAAAGCGCATTGTACGAAAAGTGCAAACTTCAAAAACGCGTTTTCAAAACAAGGGCACACTGTTTTCCGTCCCCATAGTAAAACAGAATCAAAAATGAACGGAAAGGAGTGTGCACTTTTTTCGGAAAAGTACTTTGTTTTACAAAAACAACACTTGCAATAAAAAAGCAACGTCTATTTTTATTAGTATTATTTTGCGATCATCGAATTGATCTACAAGCTGAGCGAGCAAGCAAAAATGCAGCCCGGCTCGCTTCGCTTGGCGCTTGGGGGTCTTTTACATGATTTTATAATAAATCCTTTTCTCTTTAAAAAACAGAACAGTAACTTAAATGAGTACACCACGATCAGAATGAAGCATTGTATAAGTTACAGGAAAAAAGTGGAGCGTCGCCATGGCAGAAGCCGAGCACATATTCCATGGCGCCTCGCATCGCTCAGCAGAGGGTAAATTAATTCCATGTAAAAATAATTGTACTAACGCGCTTCACTTTCATGTACTATGACGCCTCCGTCACACACCCATCGCGGTGGCCATTTAGCGCTGAAGCAGGGCCGCATGTCCATGCTCGAGTACATCCACCGTGCACGACATCTCGCACCTCGCATCACGACGCATCCGGTGGACATGGCGACACAGGTCCATGTCTTCATCTCCGGCATGAGCGCTGGATACCAGTGCTTCTACTTGACGCGGAAGACTCCTTCCACGCTGGAGGAGGCCTTCGCTGTTGCTCTACGCGAAGACGACACCGTGACGGCGTCGCAAGCTTTCGACGTCTCTCGGCTCCGGCGTCTGAACTGGAGCCGGAACCGATGGAGATCGACGCCATCCGACAGTACGATGACTTCACGATCGCGCTCGTCGCGTCCGGTGAAATTCTTTCGTTGCGGCAAGCCAGGACATCGCGCGGCTGTGTGCCGCGCTCCAGCGCCAGTGGTGGCGAACGTCACGATCGAGAGCGACGTCGCCGTTGCTGGACGAGCGAAAAACGGTGACAACCAGTACGTGAAGGGCGCTCTACTGGCCGTGGAAGGGGTGGCGGTTCTCTGGTGGCAGAACCTCCTCCTAGCTCTCCCGTGCTTCGAGCACAACTGTTTGCCACCACCTCTGGCAGTGACTCCGGACTGATCGTGCTCAGTCTCCACGTTGATAGAGCAACACGCCCTATCCGCGCGCTGCTGGATTCGGTCGCGACGAACAACTTCGTTCGCGCCGAGAGTTTGTCGGCGTTACCGGCGGACATGCGTGTCCATGAAGGACCAGGCCACATGATCGTGAAGTATGCAGATGGCGCTCGGTCACCTTCTTGTACGCGTTTGACGGCTTCCAGGGATCGGACAACTTTCTGGTGATCGAGCTGAGCGGTGTGTCTTTTGTATCCCGTGGCTCGCTCGTCACCAGCCCCACATCGACTGGTTGACCCGAAGTGTCCGTCCACATGACATCGACGTGAACGCTGTGTTGGCGTTCCTAAGCGGAACGCCCACATGTTGTAGTCATGGAACCCGACTCCATGACCACTGTTGTTTCCGAAGAGAGCGATGGCCCTTCGTGTGCAGCGTGTGAGCGCGCAACTTGTGCCGGTCCTGAGCCGGAGCCTTAGGGCACCTTGGACGTGTTCGATCATGGGTTCCCACGTTCCCACGGGTGGTCGAGCGGGAGCTCCGTGAAGAAGTTGATGCGGTCGTGTCGAGTATCCCGTATGCAGACGCCGATCCTACCAATCGGTGTCGCGAGTCTGCAAACATGATCGAGCATGGTTTATCATCGTCTGCCGCAGAGAGTGCTCCGCGTCCAGTTCGTCGTCGCGGTCGACAAAAGCCGGGTCGTCCTCGCACACCATCCGAGTGTTCAACATCGACTGCGACCGAAGTGATCTCAGTCCTGGTGGGGGACGGCGACGGCAACGTCGCTTGTGTGCGAGAAGTCGAAGTCGCATGTCCTCCGTGACTTGAAGCGCGGAGAGGTCGAGCAAGTCTGCATGATTGTCCCGGAAGACGCTGATTCCGTAGCAGCGGTCAAGTTGGACGCTGATGCCTCAGTGTCAGACACTCGAATGCGTCCGAAAGAAGTCGAACCGAAAACAGCCCGTGAAGCTCGGTACGCAGCTCAATCGTTGCCGGCGCTTAGAGCGTCCGGTAACCCAGTCGCCCCTCTTGTCCGCGAGTTCATCGAGATCTTCCCGGAGAAGGTTCCCGCCGTACTTCTCCCCGATCGTGGAGTCCGGCGTGAGATCGACCTAACGCCCGGTGCCAAATACTGCGTCACGCGACAGTGGCCGCTTCCGCGCGACCAAACGGAAGCCGTTGACGCTTTCTTCGAGAGACGTCACCAAGCGGGACACGTCCGTGAAGCGTGTCCCCGCACTCTAGCCCAACGTTCTGCGTGAAGAAGGCTACGGGTGGATGGCGCATCGTGCATCCCTTCAATAATCTCAATGACACGACGATCCCGGTGCAAACACCGATTGCACGGAAGGACATGGTGTTGGACACCATGTCCGGTAGTACCCAGTACAGTGCGATTGATTTGCTGGACGGGTTCTATCAGATCCTAATGTGCGAAGACGACGTGACGACGTGCCGCTGACTGCTGTCAGCACGCCTAGTGGGATGCTCTGGGAATGGCTTGTGATACCACAGGGGCTGAAGAATGCCTCTATCACCTTCAACAGGATGGAATCCAACCATCTCCTTCCATTCCGAAGCATCGCACCATGCTACTTCGACGACATCTTCGTTCACAGTCGTGCCGAGGGCGGCATGACGGATGTGGAGGTTCATCTCCAACACCTGCGGCAGGTGTTCTAAGTGATGCGAGAGAACAATTGGTACGCCAATTTGAAGAAGTGTATTTTCTGTGCTCCCGAGATCCCGGTACTTAGAAGCTATGTCAGCAAGGAAGGCGTCCTTGCTGACCCGGAGAAGATCGAGGCCATCTGCGCTTGGCCCGCGCCCCAGGATCAGAAGCAACTCCGAGAATGGCTATGGCTCGCGACGTATCTCCGCAACTACTCGAAGAACTTCGCATTGGCTGTTCGCCCGTTGTCACAGCTGCTCAAGGCAGATGCCACGAGGTCGTGGGCTCAGAACACCAGGTTGCTTTCGACGCGGTGAAGACAAGCTTATCCACCGCGCCCCATCTTTAGGATATAATGGATATCACCCAGATCGCGCGTCTTGATGCAGCCTGATCACTCGAAACCATTCCACGTGCTGTGACGCGAGCGACTTTGCCATTGTCTGTGCATTGATGCAGTTCGACAACGAGAGACGCGAGTGCGTGGTGAGCTACCAGTCGCGTCAGCTGAAGCCAGCGGAGCGAAACTACCCCGTCCACGACAAGGAGCTCCTGGCCAAGCGCTACGCGCTCGTCAAGTTCTGTGTGTACCTATTGGGCGAATAAACTTTCGCTGTTTACACTAATCATGCGTCGCTGCGGACAGCGACGAAGCGCCCTCATCTGTCCCAACGCATGGCGCTGGCTGTCGATTTTCTCCGAGTGCGACTTCGTCGTGCACTACAAGCCCGGCAAGACCAACATCCTCGCCGTCGCGCTCTCGTGTCGTCCGGGTTATGACCCCCGCACGCAGTGGAGCTGCCACGCCGTTGGCGACGAATCGGATGATGACGAGTGTGCAGTATGCGTCGCGGAAGTAGTCGCTGCAGTCACGATTGCAGCGACCAGTCCACTTCGAGATGCAATAGCCGCCGCGTACGAACATGATGCGGCGTGCTCCGAGATGATCAAGTACTTGAAGACGCCGTCAAACTTGTGGTGAAGTGCTTTCCAAGAAATGGGAGACGGGAAGTGATGCGTTGACATTGTTCTGGACCAGTGTCTGTTTGGCATATCCAGGTGAGATCCGTGTGAGGGGAGAATCTGATCGGACGTAAACCGCATGCACGAAGACCCGAGTTTAGATAAGACAACCTGGATCAGGACCTTTGGGACCAGACGCGATCTAGATCTAGGGGCGTGGGGCCCGCGACGTGTCAGATGACTGGTGATCCAAGATCGGAGATGTAGGATCCACGATCTAGGATCTGGGACCTTCAATCTACTGTATTGGCAGTTGGACCTACTGTCTAGCATGTCGGACGCAAGATCTTCGATCCTGGCTGTAAGATCTACGACCCCGGATCGTATGTGCGAAGAGGGGGGGGGGTCAAGCTAAAGGTCTCCGATCCGGACCCAAGACTCACGATCCGGCGGCGATGTGTGGTGATCCGGCGAAGACGCTGCAGATCCTTGATGATCCGGCGCAAGAGGCACCTGGGGAGATGGGCGAAGATGGACGGGATGTGTATCCAGTCATCTAGTGGTTGTGAAGGTAAGATCCAGGTTGGGATAGGACTTAACATAAATCAGAAGCGAATTTGCATTGTACCTCACAAGTGTCTTCCTGTCCCCAAGAAACCGGATCTACATTGGCCGTGCGGAGCATTAGAAGGTTGGGTGTAGTAGATCTAGTGTTGGTTGTGATAACTGGATAATATATTGGCCAGATCATACCACCTAGTGAACTTACCCTATAAGTGCAGATCCAAAAGGTTAACCGGATTTACTACTTGGCCGGAAGACCCCATCGGTTCTCGACTCTCAAGATCCCGCTATAGGAAGCGGCAAATACGACGAAAAGGAAGTTGAGAACACGCTCGCAAGGCAACTCCACGGCCCGATCGCAGATCGAGGCCGCCAGATCCGATCAAGCTCGATCTCGCTTGTGATCTGGTCTTTCACGCAAATCCAGCTTTACATCGGTTTCCGTGGGAGGTGGAGGAGGACGTGGCCAATACGAAGGTGGTCAATCGCTTGAAGGGGCTTCCCTTCCTCAGGTTTCAACATGACCAGAGCAATCGCCTTTCCAAGATTATCGGTCGCTTACAAGATCTGGCAGCACGGTCCAAGTGGCACAAGGCAGCGTACCTTCTAATACCGAGTACCAAGTCTGGGTAGCATATCGGGTTGCCACCGCCCAACTCAATCTATACCACCCTGGCCGGCAGATCACTAACGTTTGCCAGCTCCTCACGACATGCAGTTCGACCAAAGAGACGCAAGACCACATTTTCTGGGGTTGTCCTTGTGCGCAAGCAAGTTGGACTTTGTTACTTTCACTATGGATGGGGAACGTCCTCACTCCTACCGACCTCAAACATTATCAAGTCTACTGTGCCTCCAGGAAGGCGCCTCTGCTCTCCAGAACGGTCAAGACCCGGCTGCAAAATGAATTTGATGAGGAGGCTCCGGTTTTCGAACACGGGTGGAAGCGAATATGGTGGATTATGGCAACAGCGTGCATCACGGTTCTGTGGATGCAACGTAACAGGGTGGTGCATCACGGTGAGGAAGTTACGGTGGAAAGCACTACTTTGGGACTTCCAGTAACAATTTTTCGACAATTATAGGCGTTGGCTAAGCGGGAACGACGTCATCTGCATACTAAAATTACGAGGCACAAGATTAACGCCCTGCATCGACCTGTTGATCAAGCCTCCACGAGAGTCATCCCACTGCGGGAGAAGTTTACAGCAGCATCCGCACCCCGAGGGGACGGCGTTGCTTTAGCGACTTAAGAACTTTCAGACATCTACAATAGCCTAGTCTTGACTCTCTCACACAGCAGCAACGTCCAAAATCCGCACCCGGAATGAATGGGAGACCATCGCAGTTTCCTTTCATCGTACAGGTCATGAGGGCAAGAAAGCAGTCCATTCACATGTTTAGCCTAGGACTCGTAGAGTCAAATTGAGGGGCGTCGATGCGCGGATGCTTAGTCGCGGCGCCGGCCTGAGAGCTGGGTCGAAGAGGCCAGTCCTGGGAGTGGGTTTGAAGCGCGGCGGAGGATGGCCAAGCGATGGCCGTTGGAAGCTTGGTGGCTGCGCCGCCGCAAAAGCACGAATGCACCGTGAATGGGGGCTCTCCACAAATTCTAGCTAGCGTAGGGAAAACCCACCAACCCGGGCACTGCATCGTACCGCTCTGTATGCTTGGTGGAAAAGTAAGGCACCTATACATATATATAGCCTTGGCCGAGGACGTTTTCGATCAGATGCTTGGTTGCCTTGAAGGTAGCACGTCTGGTCGACCTTGTCCGAGATGACTTCCTTCCCTCTCCAGGAAAACGCATTTTCCTCTTGCCTTCGGCTTCGCGGAAAATACCCATAAGTATATGGAACAGCTGTCAGCGACAACTCCGAGGGGTGGCAAGCAGTCAGCAAATCGTGCCCCGGTCCAGAATACAAGGTCGTCAACTCCTTGTGAGCGTCTTCACCATGACAATTGAATGCACGGGGAACGACCAGGTGGAAGCGCTGAGACCATCGCCGTGGAGGAAACAAACCGACAACAAAAGGCTCAGACTCTTTCAGGCAGCTATTATTATACACTCCGCGACAAAACTTAGTGACACATATACTTTTGCTCATATCTCGGCTTGTAGGACGATCTAGACGATGCTATTTAGATATGTTTCTGCTCTTTGATAGGGCAATCCGAGATTTGTGACGCTGACTTGGATTTTACAATGCTTCTGTAGGCTTGCATACACCACACTGATTTTTGCACCGCGACAAAACTTAGTGACAAAAAATGACTTGATTTTAGTATTAACAGAATGTAGCCTCACCTCCCCCAATTTACTATGGGGCACGGACCACTCATCACCGACGAAGAGCGCGGCCGCATCAAGGGCCTGCACGAAGCCGGCCTGGGGGTCCGTGCGATTGCTCGGCGTGTCGAGCGCTCCAGCACAGCTGTAGGTAACGCTATCAATGCTCGGAGTTCAGGGGGGGAGAAAATGGGGCGCCCACCAAGCCTTACGGACCGACAGGTGCGTCAGATCGTCCGCGCCGCTGCCACGGGGGACTACTCCGCGGCTGAACTGGCGAGACCTGAGGCGCCCTCCGCGCCGCTACAAGAACCGCCAAAACGGGGGGGGGGTCGCTGATGGTTTGGGGGGGCCTTTGGGACCAAGGGCAAGTCTGAGTTGGTGGTGCTAAATGGTCGCTAAAACTCCAGGGACTACATCTACACTATTTCGGAGCACATGCTCCCCTTCGCGCACAAGAACTACGGGGTTGACTTCGTTTTTATGCAAGACAATGCATCCATCCATGCCTCGATCGAGACGAAGTCGTTCTTCCAAGAGATCGGGGTGCAACTTTTAGACTGGCCCGCTCGCTCCCCCGATCTCAACCCGATCGAAAATGTGTGGGCCATTCTGGCCAGGAAAGTGTACAGCCATGGAAAGCAGTACAATTCCCTTCAAGACCTCACTGCTGCCGTGATGGATACTTGGGATTCCGTCACTATTAATGAGCTACGCGATTTAATAGACACGATGCCATCCCGCTGCTTTGAGGTGGCTCGCAAGGGCAGCGATACTACACAGTACTGAAGACATGGCTACATTCTGTTAATACTAAAATCAAGTCATTTTTTGTCACTAAGTTTTGTCGCGGTGCAAAAATCAGTGTGGTGTATGCAAGCCTACAGAAGCATTGTAAAATCCAAGTCAGCGTCACAAATCTCGGATTGCCCTATCAAAGAGCAGAAACATATCTAAATAGCATCGTCTAGATCGTCCTACAAGCCGAGATATGAGCAAAAGTATATGTGTCACTAAAGTTTTGTCGCGGAGTGTAATAAGGTTAAAAATAGAGGTACCTTTCCCAGAAGTTAAAAATAGACTACTCTTCATCAAATTTCGAACAGAACAAACCTAGGAAAAGAAAGTGTTCATTGCTGGATGGAAGTGCTTCCTGCACAATAACTCCCTACACGGCAAAGTGGTGCGCGTACATGCGGCCCTCGTCCGTACTGGCCGCCATTCGTACCAGCATCAGATTGGTGGCCGTGTTAGTGAGTGCTTGCAGCCTTCCAACGATCAGCATAACGCCCGTCATGGCGATCGGCGTGGGTGGCAGGTATTCGGCGTCGCAGAAGCCGCGCCAGATAGTGATGAAGTACACAATGTGTGACTGCGGCAACGCGGTGTCTCCGAAGCTCGCGATCACTATGTAGCCAAAAAGTAGGGCGCTGTTGCTGAAGTTTAAAGGTAGCCCGCAGTCTGTGTAGCTCACGACCCACAGCAGGATAATCGGAAACCCCATCGCCTGTGCGAGGCGATTGCATGCCGACAACACCGGGAACAGCGCGCCGAACACGGCAGGCGGGACTTCTCGCGAGCGCAGTACACTCTTCGTAGCGATAGGCAAGGGTAGGACCGGAGACTGCAGTAAAATGCTGTAGAGCAACGCCGGCATCACCTTGAGAAGCCATCCGAAAGGCTGACGACGTGTCACCCAGAAGAACAGGATCGGACACAGCACGAGGCCCTGAATGGAACACACGAGTAATACCGCGAGACACCATTTCCCAGCAAACGACGCAAGATTCGCGTTCGCCGGGTCCACGAGGATAGATCCGATGGTGATCGGCAGGATGGCAAACAGCGCCAGTGACTGCAGCCAGTCCAAGATCGTGAACAGCGCCGCGTACATGTGCACGAAGAGCCTCAGTAGTGGGTTGCGTCTGGCATCGCCACGATCGCGACCCACGCCACCTCCGCGGAAACTACGCGTGACGGCCACCCCCAGAACAGTGGCGATCACCATGGAACTAATGTGATAGTCGGCACTTAGAGCCTGGATCGCGTTGTTCGGAACGTAGAGAGCGCTTAAATGAAAGAGATACTGCGTCAAACTCAGCTGCGGAATGGACTCAGGCAGGCCCAGCACGGCGTTCACATCCACGAAGCTCGGGAACACTGCCGCCGTGCTATTCGCGTCGTTGAAGCTGTCGGAGTTGCAAGCAAGTGTCGAGCCGTCAAGCTCGAGGTACTTGCTGTTACTGCATTGGAAGCCAAACTGAGCGTTGGAGATCTCGAAACTGAGCTTTTCGGTCTGTTTCAGCGAAGAGCGAAGCGCTCCAGCCACAACGATGGCCATCGTCACTGAGAGCAGGCAAATAACGAGGTAGAAGCCGAATGTCTTGAGCCAGAGCCGTCCTAAAGCTCCTCGCGCAGTCAGCGTGGACACAGAGAAGACTACCTGGCAGATCCCCATGGGCACGGCAGTGCAGTTGACGACGCGGATGTAGAGTGTGCCCACCTCGTTGAGCCAGTATCCGTAGGCACTGGGTGGATCTGCAGAGAGAACCGCAAAGCCGATACCGAAGCCTGCGCCCATGAGCAGAATTATCAAAAACGAGTTCATGGATCGAGGCAGATGCTGTAGCGCTTGAGAGTGGATTTCATCGAACGGCGTCGACTCTCTGTTCTGCTCCGACGGAGGCTGAGAGGGACGGGAGGCTGGAGGATCGCCCGGTGGCGTGCCCAGGACATCGTACGCGTCTCCGGGAGTCCTGATCGGCGCGTCCCGTGATGTTGCACCCGTGAAGTTTGTGCGGACGTTTGACTCGGGGTTCATCGGAGCCCTCGATGGGATACCATAGGGCGGGTACCCAGCATTCCCTGCTGTCGCGCCGCCAAGTGCGAGGCTACCACGAAGATATTGGTAGAATGAGGTCGACGAGATGCTGACCTCGTAGGCACCTGGGAAGCGCTGCTGTTGCTCCTGGATCTGCTCCTCCTGCTGTCGCTGAAGCATGTGAAGTCGCCGGTTCTGTTGCTGGAGCTGCTGCAAGTGGAGCGGTTGGCCCCGCTGCGGATGCGGTGGCTCGTGTTCTGAAGTAGCCGTGTCGACGCTCACGAAGCTGTTGAAGGCGGCTCGGTTGCGGCGTGATGGGAACGTGATCTCCTCGTCAACGTCCTCGTGCACGGCGTCTGGATCTGACAGGATGGACTCGAAGCCGTCGCTGCCTAGCGAGATGCGGTAGCTGGTGCGCTCCATGTCCACGACCTCGTCCGTGTCGTAGAGACTGACATCGAGTTCGCTGTGGGTGTCGGTGTCATCGATCTCGCTGCCTTCGTAGATGACGTGGCGCGGCTTGCTCCTGCGCCCTAGACTGCTGATACTGTCGACGCTGCCGGGGCCAATGCTCATCTCGGACTCGGACTCGGACAGACTCTCGAGACGGGAAGAGGTGCTTCGCCCGCTCATGGCTGCGCGTAGCTGGCGTTTGCCTGACCGTGTGGGAGATGACTAAACCGGTAGCGCTGTTGGCCGACGGCAAGCATGTTGCCCTGCATATTTAGACGGTGTACACGTAACGGACATCGATGTTGAAGTGGTTCGATGCATGGCTACATGCTGAGGCACATGTATCTCAATTGAACGACTACATGTACACGCAGAGGTATCTCAACTGCACGATCGTCCATCAGCTTGCAGTCGTGCGTCGAGAACGCAGGCGTTGCGAGGGACAAGCTTGTCGCGGGCTGTCGTCGCGCCGCCTGATGAGGCAGCACCGCCCAGCTCAGAGCTTGCCATTCGAAGTCCTTGTGGACGACAAGAGCCTGATGGTAGAGCTGGTCCTACGCGCGACCCGATCCGATCCAAAGACGGCGGCGAGCACTTCAACGTGTTCCAGCTGTCCGGCCGTTCCCCGTTCCATTCGTGTTGTGGCGGCGTTCCGCGAGCCAGGCACGTCACACGTGAGTCGCCCTCGTTCGATCTGGAGCAATAGCACGCCGTTCCATTGGAACTTCCAGGACTTGTGGAAAAGGCGATGGCAAGTCGTACCTACCCACTTACCGTAAGCGGATAGCGCAGAGGTCAGCAGCTCCGCCCGTCCTAGGCGTACATGCCGTGGGCTGGCTCCAATCGCACTTCGCACTGGGAAGTTCGCAGTATATCTTTTACAGAGCAGCGTAGGATAGAGTTACGAACGGCGCCGAGCTGTAATCCGGCCTGCCCTATCCGGGGCGACAGGTTGAACACCGAGACGCAGTTTTCTGTGCGATCGCGGAACCGTGTCGGACGATCTCGCAGCAAGATGTCGGAGGCACGCCGCTTGTGTCAAGCTTGGCACTTTCACCGGCGAGGCAACGCAAGTACATGACATGTATTCGGTCCGCGCGGGGCCAACTGTAGTCCGATTGCATTTTTGCAATCGCGTGCGTCCATTGCGTGCGTGTAGTGCGGTCGCGAGGCTGGTGGTGGATACTCGCGGCAAAAGCCTGTCTCGGCCGCAGATGGCGACGCAGAGCTGGGCTTGTCAGCCATAAGGACAATCTCCTGCAGCTACGGCGGAACGTTCTCACAGCTTGTAGGCTAATGGTGAGCTAACGGCATAGGGCAATGCCGACTGCAGTGGCCAAGCCAAATGCTACGAATGCTTTCGCTGGTGAGCGTCGACCTTGGCGGTTTTGCCTTTCAGCGAGATGATTCGTGTCAACCTTGACACCTTGACATGAGTATGACTAGCTTGTTAGATCCAAGTAGCGATCCTGTCAAGAAGACCAATGTCTCTGCCCGCATTTGTTGCCGTCGCTGCAGATGAGGAACATTCGCTGCGAAAGTGTCGACTACGAGCCTGTGGCCTAGCAGAGCCACAAGGCGGCGGCATCTGTTGCTTCCCGTGGGATACGGGGCGACGCAATTCGGCGACGACGTACGAAGTTAGAAAACCACTAGGCCCGAGTAGCGGAGACTGAGAGGGAGTCAGCAGCTGGGGCTCGTCCCTACACATGGTCGTGCACGCGTAAAAGATAGGGCGTGGCATACTGAGACCAAGAGGTCGAGAGTAAATTCTCCTCCAGGATAAGCGCTCAGTGCGAGAGAGCTCCCTGCCGCTCCCCTGCATCGTCGATTCGTGCGCGAGCGGCAGCATGCTCGCCTCTGCGCTCCTCATTCCCCAATTTCCTCCCGAGAGCGAAGTGCCCTACAAGCGTCGTCCCCGGTTGGAGATTCCCGTTCCCCGTTTCTAGTCCATCCAACAGCGTGTTATTCGTCTCCTGTTACAGTAAACTACCATGAAGGTGTACACGACCATCGTGCTCGCGGCCATGGCTATGCAGGTCGTACTGGGTGGCGGCGGCGGCGGCATCACGTTCGACAACGCCGGCAGCTACTCGCCAGGCGGCACGGAGGGCTCCGCCGACACGTACACGCAGAACGGTGGCAAGACCGGCCTGAACACGCCGGTGCCGGCCACGACCACGGCTGCGCCTGTGTCCACTCCGGCCACGCCTGTGTCTACTCCGGCCACCCCCGTGTCCACTCCGGCCACGCCTGTGTCTACTCCGGCCACCCCCGTTTCGACTCCGGCCGGCACGACGCCTGCTCCTGAGGCCACCCCGGCCGCTACGACGCCGACGTCTGAGTTGGGCTCGAGCTCTGGCTCGCACCCCGAACAGCAGACGCCTACGTCAACGCCGGCAGCCACGACTCCTACTTCGGAGCAGGGCTCACAGGAGCAAAACACGCCCACGAGCACCCCGGCCGCCACGACGCCGTCGTCTGGCATCGGCTCGGGCTCGTCGCCTAACCAGGAAACGCCTGCCACGACCCCGGCTGCCTCCACTCCTTCCCCGGAGCAGGGTAACGGATCGGGCTCGCACCCGGAGCAGCAGACACCAGTGAGCACTCCAGCCATTACTACCCCGACCTCGGAGCTTGGCTCCTCCGACGAGGACACTCCGTGCCCGACGCTGGAGTACAATTACCCCTCGACTACCCCTGTCGCTACGACGCCTACGACGGAGCAGGGCAGTGGCGAGTCGGACACGCCGTGCCCCACTCTGCAGTACAACTACCCGCCAGCCACGCCGGCCGCCTCGACGCCTACAACTGAGCAGGGCAGTGGCGAGGAGGACACCCCGTGCCCTACGCTGCAGTACAACTATCCCACGACGACGCCCGGCGCCACAACTCCTACCACGGAGAACGGAAACGGCTCGGGCTCGACTCCTAGCCAGGAGACCCCGTCGACCGGATCAGGTTCGTCGCCGATCCAAGAGACTCCGTCCACCACCCCGGCCGCCACCACTCCTACTACGGAGAATGGTAACGGCTCGGGTTCGTCGCCGAACCAGGAGACCCCGTCGACGGGCTCGGGTTCGTCTCCGAACCAGGAGACCCCGTCTACCACCCCGGCTGCTACGACCCCAACGTCGGAGCTTGGTTCTTCGGACGAGGATACGCCGTGTCCAACTCTGCAGTACAACTACCCGCCTCCGACGCCTGCTGCCTCTACTCCAACTACGGAGAACGGCAACGGCTCGGGCTCGACTCCAAGCCAGGAGACCCCGTCCACGACCCCTGCTGCCACTACGCCGACCTCGGAGCAGGGAAGTGGTGCGGAGGACACGCCGTGCCCGACTCTCCAGTACAACTACCCGCCCGTGACGCCTGCCGCTTCGACTCCAACTACCGAGAACGGAAATGGTTCGGGCTCAACCCCTAGCCAGGAGACCCCGTCGACCGGATCGGGCGAGGAGGACACCCCATGCCCTACGCTTGAGTACAACTACCCGACGACGACCCCTGCTGCCACGACTCCCACGACGGAGAACGGCAACGGCTCAGGTTCGTCCCCCAGCCAGGAGACCCCTGTGAGCACCCCGGCTGCTTCGACGCCTACGTCGGGCAACGGATCGGGCTCATCGCCCAGCCAGGAGACCCCTGTGAGCACCCCGGCTGCTTCGACGCCTACGTCCGAGAACGGATCGGGCTCATCGCCCAGCCAGGAGACCCCTGTGAGCACCCCGGCTGCTTCGACGCCTACGTCCGAGAACGGATCGGGCTCATCGCCCAGCCAGGAGACCCCTGTGAGCACCCCGGCTGCTTCGACGCCTACGTCCGAGAACGGATCGGGCTCATCGCCCAGCCAGGAGACCCCTGTGAGCACCCCGGCCATCACCACTCCCACGTCGGAGGAGGGCTCTCACTCGTCGGAGACCGGCTCCGGCTCGTCCCCCGAGCAGCAGACGCCCGTGACCACGCCTGCCCCGTCGACACCTACGTCGGGCAACGGATCGGGCTCATCGCCCAGCCAGGAGACCCCTGTGAGCACCCCGGCTGCTTCGACGCCTACGTCCGAGAACGGATCGGGCTCATCGCCCAGCCAGGAGACCCCTGTGAGCACCCCGGCTGCTTCGACGCCTACGTCCGAGAACGGATCGGGCTCATCGCCCAGCCAGGAGACCCCTGTGAGCACCCCGGCTGCTTCGACGCCTACGTCCGAGAACGGATCGGGCTCATCGCCCAGCCAGGAGACCCCTGTGAGCACCCCGGCTGCTTCGACGCCTACGTCCGAGAACGGATCGGGCTCATCGCCCAGCCAGGAGACCCCTGTGAGCACCCCGGCTGCTTCGACGCCTACGTCCGAGAACGGATCGGGCTCATCGCCCAGCCAGGAGACCCCTGTGAGCACCCCGGCCATCACCACTCCCACGTCGGAGGAGGGCTCTCACTCGTCGGAGACCGGCTCCGGCTCGTCCCCCGAGCAGCAGACGCCCGTGACCACGCCTGCCCCGTCGACACCTACGTCGGGCAACGGATCGGGCTCATCGCCCAGCCAGGAGACCCCTGTGAGCACCCCGGCCATCACCACTCCCACGTCGGAGGAGGGCTCTCACTCAACTGAGGCGCCATCCACCACCCCTGCCGCTACCCCTTGCGCGAACGAGTCTGGTTCTGGCTCGCACCCTGAGCAGCAAACGCCTACGTCGACGCCTGCTGCTACTACCCCGACTTCGGAGCAGGGCTCGCACTCGACCGAGAAGTCCACTTCGGGTTCGGGCTCGCACCCTGAGCAGCAGACTCCTACTTCGACCCCGGCCGCCACCACGCCAACGTCGGAGCAGGGCTCGCACTCGACCGAGAAGTCCACTTCGGGCTCGGGCTCAAGCCCCGCTCAGTCTAACTCTGGATCGGCACCTAACCAGTCCGGCTCGGGATCGTCCCCTGCCACCGAGACTCCCGTGACGGAAACCCCTGAGACCCCGGCCACTACCACGCCTACCCCGACGACGCCGACCAAGTCCGGCAAGACCGGCGCTGGCAAGCCTGAGACCCCGTCGGCGGAGAGCCCCGATGACGACTACACGCAGACCGCGCAGCAGTCGCGCTTCCTGCGCGCGTAAGCGCCTCCAGCTAGCTCTGGAGATTTTCGACGTCAACGGGAGCAAGTTCCGTCGAAGTTTTGATACGGGAAACAGCTTGTTGTATCTTTGTTCATGTCAGGCCGAGTAGCGCAGCAATGTCGTCGTGCGTACTAACACACAGCGAATATAGCAGCAACTTGACCTTCAATACACTGTAGACTTCATTCTTCATTTGTTTCATTGTCGTACTAGTCTTCGTAGACGAAGAAACATCATTGCGATCAGTTGCGAGTACTGAGTTTTGGGGGTGGAAACTAAATGTAGCAGCCTGATGATTTACGTTGACGATCAACTTCCATTGAGCTTTTGTACTTGAGCAGCGCACTACAAGTAAGCTTTACATGTCGGTGCTTATGGATAGCACGCCATTGACAAACGAACGTGAGGACCATTTCGTTGCACGTACCAGTGTCTCAGCTCGTGAACCCCGACGTTCACGAGATGGCATTAAAAATCGCTCCGTCCACCCCCAGCGAGACTGCCAGTCCCGCGCAGTCATCGGGCGATGGTTGACCTGCAGGCAAAAACAACAGGTAAGTGGTGTCGCTGAAGCAAGGCTCGAGAAATTGCTCGTCGGTACCAGGTATTATAACAACCCTCATGTTTTCTGAACCACAGCGACGCCGACGTGTTCGTGTCGGAGGATAATGCTGTAGCAGGTAGCACTGTATTAATTGCTTGGGAAGTGTTGTGCAAGAATCGCAACAATTTGCAACACGAAAAAAAGTTATTCGAAGCCAGGATACTGCACCAGCAAATTGGGATCGACCACTATGTTCGGCAACGCCGGTGGCTTCGTGGCTGCCCGCTTCAGGGACGGTTCCTGTAAAACACTACTATGCATTGGAGCAACCCGGTACCGTTGGTGTTGGTGCTTGGACGTCGACGTTCTCGTTTCGCCACGGCTCGCAGATGTCGTTCCAAACCTCGTTCACACTTGCCTTCCACTGAGACGAGTTCCCCTTGGCGATTGCGTTGCATCCACAGGGTGGTGACGCAAACGCACTATATTCGCTGCCATTCTGGCTCAGGCAGGTTACCGTTGTTGGCAAACAATCGCTGGCGAGCTTCCTTCGAAATGCTTGGAGGCTTCCTCGCGGCACAGACTCGGATAAAATGGTGTATGTTGTCCGGCGCCACTGTCCTGTATATCCATTGCGATATCAATTCCCTCCAGCAGGCCCGTGCGCGCATGGACATTCCCAGAAGATACTTCGAAGTATGGGCCAATGTTTCATTTTGAATTCCGCCTACCGAAGTTCGAAGTACATCTCGTTAGAGAACAAGTGCTTTGCGTTGATTGGTGGATTTTGGGCTCTGGACAGCTTGAACCATTCATGCAATCTCGATGTCCGCACCAAAGGCCGAGAAAACCGTACATGGTGTGCTGGAGCTGCAGCCCCCTCCGGGCCAAGACGCTAACGGCATAACTGTGAGCCAATGGTCGAGCCCCGTGATTCCCGAGGAGCCCGAGGGTTTCATAGCCTCCAACGTCAACATGGAGGCCTGTTGTCCATGCATCCCTTTGGCGCAGGTTGAGGTCCGACTTGGGCTCACTTCCTACGCGGGAGCACTGAGCTGGTATACGGCCGCCTACGGGCTGTTGGCGCTGGCACTCGCGGGGTTGTGGATCTTCGTGGCCCTGTGGATCTACTCACAGGCCTATCGCGACGCTACCAGCGTCCTGGTTCGCATCCTGTGGATCCTCGCCTCGCTGGCCCTGGCGGCCGTTCCGTCGCTGCTACTGGTGCGCCGCATCGCGACGTTGCGCTCGACGGTTCGGGAACGGTTTGACATCCCAGGGTCCGTCCGTGAGGACCGCACGGCTGCCTGGCAGGAGACGGCCCGGGCCATCCGCCAGATGCGGCGACACCTCAAGATCGACCAGGCCAAGGGCGGCGCCGTCGCCACGCTGCCGGCCTATGTAGTTTAAGGTTTCAGCTTGAATATACGACTCCAACTGTCCGTTTCTATGGTGGTTTTTAGCCTTAAGGTGATGCGACGTATGGATGGAGTACTCCCGACAACGCTGGAAGGACTAAAGCAGCGACGAGAGACGAGCAAGAGGCTCCAGGAGATCGACAAACTGCTTCGAGACGACCAGGACGAGTTTTTTGCCGAGACTGTGACAGCGGTCAAGACGACTCGAGGCTGCAGCTTCGGATCGGGGCGAAATCCCAAGAAGAACGCTCGCTACTGGCTGCACAACAAGTCTTTTATCCCTGGACCTGGAGCGTACGCTGTGTCCAAGGCTGACCGCATCGTTAAGGTGAATGCTGGCGGTGGAGGAGTCCTTGGACTCCGTAGCGGTGCTTGCTGTCGCTTCCAGCCTTGCGAGTGCAAGAAGCCGCAAGAACAAGTGGAGATACCTGCTGGAGATCTCGACGGCATGCGGCAGGATACCAAGCAGCCTCGACGCGCCAGTCCCTCGTTGGTGGCGTATTCAAGACCCGCTTCGGATACGGAGCCTTTAGACTTCCAGACCCGAGAACAGCAACGACGAGTGGCCGCAGTGCAAGCTGCGGAGCAGCGATGGACGCATGTGGGCATGAACATGACACCCAATTATCGTTGGACAGAGCGCCGAATGGGAACAGGAGGGGCGCTCCCCATGGGGAAAAGTACCAGTCGCGAAGGAGCAGGAAGCTCGGCGACCAAAGCGAGGCTGCGGAAGCTGCTAGTTGCTGATCGGGCGGCGAAAAAGTGTGAAGCTGGGAATGCTCGCGCTGCAAACTTCTTTGTAGGGATACTGTGCACTGCAAACGCAAGCACCAGCGAGTTGTCAGCGCATTTGGCAAGTGTTGGAGTACGTTGCCCAAAGAAGCATCAATTAACGACGGGCCACCAAAGTGTCCACAGGTAAGTATCAAGTCCAGCGAATGGCCTCCACTTCGTCACTTTTGCATTTTCCTCGGAGTATCCGCGCTATGGCGACTTCCCCGCCTTTAGGCCAGCATCACGACGTGGAAGAACAAAGTGACAGCAACCGTTCACGAGCCTCACCGCCAGTGATTCCGATACAATAATTATATATTAATATATAATTATTGTATCGGAATCACTGGCGTTATTTTTCTTAGGCACGTGCAATTGATACAATATATTATATTGTATCAATTGCACGTGCCTAAGAAAAATAGATAGCGCTTGACCTGTACCTTTATCGGCAAAATAAATAACTGAATATGCACGGATACTGCAATACATTTGTTTAACTCGCAGAAAGAGTATATGCTTTAGGTTATCTATTGCAGGCAAGCATCGACAGTAGCAACGTTCCAGTACGAATTGTTAACCTTGAGAAATAGGATCATCTCGAGCGCCATGGGGGAG
This sequence comes from Phytophthora cactorum, assembly GCA_016864655.1. Taxonomy (NCBI): domain Eukaryota; phylum Oomycota; class Peronosporomycetes; order Peronosporales; family Peronosporaceae; genus Phytophthora; species Phytophthora cactorum. The sequence continues at coordinate 362,907 of NHQK01000050.1, forward strand.
AGACGGTGGCGCTCGTGGCGCAAGACAGCACGTGCCGAGCTGAACAGCCGCTCCGCCACGTTTGACGTTGGCGGGATGGCAGCCAGCAAAGTGTAAGTACTGGGGGCTGCGTCGACCTTCCGCCGCTTGAGAATGCGCTCGGCGAAGCTTGGGTCTTCCTGTTCGGCAGCAGGAGCAGCTACCGGTGGCCCACGTCGAAATGGCTGCAGCGCGGTTTTCTCTGCTACAGTCAGCCGTGATACTTGCCCCCCAACACCTTCACAATCGCCGACTCGAACTTGGGCGAGTGCACGAAGGGGGCATCGGGAGCTACCATACAAACCCAGCAAATAATATTCCCATAGCAAACTCAAACTAACCGAGGTAGCTCCGGAACGTTGGTGGACTTCCAGCATGCCGTCGAGCAGGTCACGAGTGTCCAGCATAGTCAGGCCGTCGGTCTGAAGCTTCTTGGAAATCGACTCCACGTCGTGAAGCTCCTCAACGAGCTGGTGGAGGCTGCGATGCGCGGGGCGCGAAGGGATGAAGTCCTCCAGATCATCGTCGTCAGGCGAAAGGTGTTCGTAGAGACGGAAATAGCAGTTAGAACCTGGTCCTCGGACCAGTCCGTTCACACTTCGCACTGTGAGGTCTAGAATGCAAAAGAGAGAGTGGCATTAGATCTCAATCCTCTCTCACTTCCCTGTGTCCTACACTAAGCTCTTCCCATCTCACTGGCTCTTCTCTTCATATAGGTCCACAGGAGTAAAGGTCGATAGCAACCAGCGATTTGTAACAAATAGGACCATGTAGGTTTGACGCTCTTAATTACAGCTGCAATTACGACGTAACTATGACATGAGCTGTGGGGTAGGGGTATCGTCGCCATTATGCGTTCTTTAGCGCCCTGGCGTACAGCCCCGACAAGTGTACGTGCTCGAGTCATGTGAGCTAACTACTTTGTGTGTGACTGTTGTGTGGTGCAATCGCTTGTGGATACGCAGGGCTATCTCGTCCACCAGCAGCGCTGCGCAGCAGAGTGGTTCTAAAGCTGGGGTGAGGATGCAAGTGCTGTACTAAGTAAATATTTACTGTCTAGGCTAGAGCTATCCTAACTTGCTTCGCTTTTTCGCGCTATCCGCGGTGCTGCGAACTAATTCATGCAAACGAGCGCGGAATTGGGACGTCGATCGCACGTTGAAGCTTCCCGTTGCCCATTTGCTAGATATGCTTTGATAGAATCTGGTCTTGAAGCGGATAGTGCATTGATCTCTTTCGAGATGGTTTCCATGTAGTGTAAGAGATACAAGTCACACTCAACCGTATTAGTTTGCTGCGGTCTCGTAACGAAAGCACCATAACTCCATGTACACAGAGGCAACCCGCCTGTTTGAGCCTTTCGCAGCCTGACTAGGAACCACTGTATAATCTCCAACACGGAAGCCGAGTCATGCGCACCACGTAAACTATTGATATGAAATAATCCAGTAGGGCCGTCCCGCAGCGCATTTTCAACGATCGCTATGCCCTAGTGTTTTTTTTACCGGAGACATGTGTGGTGTTGGAGATCCCACGTGAACTCTAGCTACTAATGTAGTTAGGTAGTTCCCACAACAATACGTCTACCAGAACGCTAAACGATCGTTCGGGCGGACCTGAAGACCCCAGTTCTGCCCTTGCACCGGGACAGACTGGACCTTGTAAATCACTTATATAGGCCAACCAGTACAATACCAACACACTACTAGTACGAGCAAAACTAGGTACGTGAATCCTCGTGGTCCCAACAGCGGAAGGGTACCAGGCACGGGTAAGCCTTTTACGAGGGCGCCGAGGGTTAGCCTCAGCTGAAAGAATAGATAGGAGGCGACACGCACTCCCCAATCGGGCAAATATGCACAATAAAGCCGTCCCGTAAACACTCGATACTAATCGGCCACACACACACTTGGCCTTGCCAGATGAACCCTCGCTACGGGGCTTCGAGTCCACCGACAGGCATAACACACTCAAACAAATTTGACCAGACGCTTACCTTGAAGCCGGACGTTGCTCGTGTGCTTGAGTGGAAATTCTGTTCTGTATTTATGTTTGCCCTTTCGGGCCATGTCCTAATATGCAATCCTAATCAAACATACAAATATCAAGTGAACTACGATCCGTTATGAACCACTTCGCATGCCAAGCGACTTCTCAGGGCTCAACATCTCTTCCTGAACCATCGCCGAGCGTTCAAACAGTCGTCGTGCCTTCCCAAACGTCGCTCCCAACGGCCGCCGCGTCTTCGTACCGTGGCCGTCAGTTCTTGTCCGCTGAATGCGAATGCGGCCAGTCCCATTATTATTAATAAGGACAGCCTGCCTTGAATGACATCTTGCCATTATGGAGCACCGACGAGTCTTCGGTAGTGACCGAGTCGAGTCTCTCGCACTTCGAGGTCGCTTTCTGTCACATGACCGAGGATTTGTAGCTTGATCACCTTGAAGATAGCCTCGTCCTTGCTCGCTGATGGTCTAAGCGATCTCCGAAAAATCACTACACCACACAAGCAGCAAAACATAGCGATGGGGCTTCCAGCTTATCAATTCACGCAACGACGCAAAACGCTCTTCTCTCTTGTCAGCATCTTTTGTTTCCCACGCTAGCTCTATCGAGCGAAAGAGATGCGTTCCATGGACGCTCACCCCTGGCAGCCTTGCCAAATGACGATGAATGAAATAGTCTAGTGCTGTCTCTGTCATTAACTGACCCGGAAGAAGATTATTCAAGTCATCACGAAACACTGCAACATAGCTTTTCCCATCAGACCAGTCCACAGCATCTTCATTTTTGTAGGTTCTTTTACGAAAAAAGCCTCGGTCGTAAGTAGTGACAGACTTTTCTGCTACCTCATCCAGTTCGAACAGGCTGCCGTCTGAATCGCTAACACCTTCGTCCTGGTGGCTGGGATCATAATCAGATGCGCTACCACGAGCACTTTCACCACAGTCAATATCTCCACTAACAGATTCCAAGTCTGCAGCATCATCACCAGCATTTTCTCCAATACAACCAGCGATATCATCAACATTTCCACCCGCGCCACCTCCATTATTATCATCAGCACTTTCATCCAAACGACCACCGTTTTCATCAGCATTTTCACCAGCAGCATTTTCGTCCAAACGATCACCGTTTTCATCAGCATTTTCACCAGCAGCATTTTCGTCCAAACGAGCGTCATTTTCACCAGTAGCACTTCCACCCAAACGGTCACAATTACGAACTCCTCCACTTGGTGTTTTGCGGACGGATTTAGCCTTAGTTCCATCGCTTGGACCCTCACCAACATCATCACCACCGCCTTGCTGACCAGCGCTAGCTGGCGTTTCGTCGACTTCACTAGTGCTACAAAAAAAGTGGCGAATAAACCGCCTTACCCACATTTTCTGACTGTGAGGATTCGAATAGTCCTTCACAAATTCATCCACACTTCGGCAATAGAAAAGTAAATCCGAAACACTGCTTTTATCTTCTTCACGCATGTTGACGTAATACTCATACACTCTGTCATCATACGGCTTCTCCTTGCGGGCTGGTTCAGAGCTTCTTATCGGCTTGCGATAAGTGTCTTCTATTTGGTCCAGCTTTTCCCAGTACATCTTTTTCCACCCCCGAAGTGTTGATTCTTTTACTTTCAATTCTCGCGCTGCGTCAGTGATATCCTACTCGGGATTCGCCTTCCATCGTCTCAGCAGCTGAATCTTCTCGGCGGACCCTGGCTAACTAATAGCTGAGTCGAAGTTGTAACACTCCACACGGGCCAGTCACATTTGCATTTCTTGCTTTCATTACACTAGGTCAGTGTGGATAAACCACATACACCGGCAATGCTTCTAGCTGTATAAAATAATCAAGCTCGTGACTATATCTGGCTGCGGTCATTGCAGCGAGGAGAGGTAACATCGTGTTTGTAGCGGTTGTGCTCAGGATCAACCAGCATTATCGATTACGAGCATATTAGCTGAAGGATTGAAGCTGTGCCTGCGAGGAACTGCCTCACAGCGATCATGCTCTATCTGCATTTGGCTGTCGGATGGGGCGGTTGATATCTAATGGATCCATGTACCGGTAATGCACTCTTCGCAACCTATAAGAGTATAATCCTGTTTGGACAGCCCATATCAACGCGACTTAGTTAGTTTTTTCAGCTTTTGTTTGCTATTCGGACATCAATATATGAAGGCATCTCGACATTCATACAGGCATCTCGACGATCATACAGATATGCACAAGACAAACCTCATTACGATAGCGGGACTGATGTGATGGAGCGTGCGTGCCGTGCTACTGCACCACCTACAGCGCTCTGCTCTGTCTAATTTGCTACTCGACAACAACGTCGAGGAGGAGGACAGCGACGACGACCTCTTCTTCGGTGTGATTTCCTCGCACCGTTACTTAGCCCGTTCATCAGTCGTCAAGACTGGCCACTGCAGCCCTGGGCGTAACTTTGCCTTGTCCAATCAAATTAAACCTTCTACTACGGACATTCACCAATGACATTAAACCTTCTCGCTCCAAACCTTCCGAGTTTTTCTGGTAGGTTTAAGTTGAATAGGACGGGGCAGGTAAATTTAACAGTAAAATATACGGTCCATGGTTTTTGTCCATGTTTAAAACTGTTTGCAACATGCTGGTGCCATGTTTGTAATTTATGAGCTCTCCCCCACTTTTAAATTACGAATCCGGACAGCCACACATTGTGCCGCGTGTTCTCCCGCGTCACGCCGCCGCACAGCTGGAACAAGTCGCCACAAAGGTGCAGCGCGAGACCAGTTTCGACGCCCCTGCATCCCCCGCATTCCCCGCACGCCCCCCGCCAGTTCCGCTAGATCAATTATTCCTGCCGTGAAGGGTCCAGAAGGGTTTCCCAGCCGATACGAGGCAGCCACACATCCTGCCGTGGATTCTCCCGCCTCCCTGCTCCCTCGCACGACCCACCGGATAGATCCAGTCTCTTCTCCTTGTCTTCTTCCTTCGTGAAAAGTACAGGTATGTAAGGAACGCGCTCGATTGATCTGACGGTTTGTTGTCCTGATGTGCAGTCTTTCAGGTGCCAGCGAGAGACCCCAGTGCAGCCCCTGCTTGTAACGGGGTTACACGCAAGTGGCTACACATAGCCACTTGGTTACATGGAGGATTCTCGAACGTTGGTGTAAGACACACCAATGGTTACACTTTGCAGACCGCTGGTCTGTATGCATTTTGGCTTCCTATTGGTAGATAAGTATTTCTTTCTACCAATTAGATTAGCAGGGTTCTGACAGCCATCGGATGGCAGAATACCTTTCATATAGGATATCGATTTAGGAAGAAACCCAGTCTAGACATAAATCGTAAATAACAGTTCTCATTTTAACCCAAAAACGGCTTTTAGCTTTTCTTATTTTAGTAAATCTATATTTTCGGTCGAAAGTATAGTTAACCTAAGTTTAAGCAAACTACGCTTCCTCGTACACGTGCGCTAACGTGTAAGCCGAAGTAGTGGGCACAGAGTTGGCCCATTACACAGCTCCCTCAGAAGCTCTTCCACTTCAGAGAGTCGTTGTCCTGGAGCAAGACAGAAATTGAAGGCAGCAAGCTACTAAGGTATGTGCTGAGGCGGCGTCTGCGATTTCATATATTGAGATAACGTCTGATTATGATGTTTGTGTATGCAGGTCTTCATTTCTTGACGAATTCGCCGCGGTTTAACCTGCCCGTACGTACGCTGTGAGATTTGATGGAGGCGGCAACTCTATTCTCACATGTCCATGTTTTTGCCGTGTAATTTCCACGTTATTTACATGTATTTTTGGACTGTCCTAATCAGGTGAATACTTCGCACTAAAAACACAGCTCGCATTATGCGAGCCCTTCAAGAGGAGGAAGCTCGGAATGCAGCAGAACACAGCAACATCGTGTCGCAAGAGACAGCGCTTACTCAAGACTCTCAATCTGCAAGTGATGCTGATGCAATCCCTTGCGCTCAAGACACTGCTGATGTCGAGGAAGTTGACGATGTGGAATCAAAGGAGGCAACTGATATCAATGAAGAGAAACGCGGTTCCCAAGATGAGCGCGAATCTCAGAGCAGTGGTGGTGAATCAATTGGAGATGAGAGCGAACAGACATCTGGAGTATCTGGCGACAGTTCTGCTTCATGCAAGCGAACTCTGCCCAATTGTGACGACGAGCTGTACTACTCGCCGGCAATGCAGCGATACCACAAGAATTGGAAGAAATTTGAAAAGTACGTCAAGGAATACCAGGAGGACAGGCTGACCATGCTATCGATCTCGGAGACTACAAACGTTCGGATAAGGAATGACAGTATCGCTAAGATGAAGCGTCACGTCGGGAAACCTCACGTCGAGCTGCCTCTAGTTCCAAAGTCGATGGATCCATACAAGCGGGTCTACATTTGCACTCATGGTTGGTAGTCGCGTGTTCGGGCTCAGGGTCAGACGCCGTCTCAAAGTGACAAAAGCACAGGCTGCAACATGCTCTTCGTGGCACAAGTACAGCAAAGGTCGAATGGGAAATGGTGTGTGGAAGTGAAGCATGCATTCTACGGACACAACCGTCCTAATTCTAAAGCTATATACGACGGGTATCCCTCCGTCCGACAGCTGCCTGCGGACTCACCCATTATGAGCGACGTGCAGCTGATGGTGGCTAGTGGGAGTAAAGCAAGTCGCGTGTACGATTATATTCGAGACAACTCTCCTCACCAGGTGCAGATTCAAGATGTGTACAAATTGATTACGAAGATTAAGAAGTCGGGTGGGTGATTATTAGTGTTTTTATGCTGAGCTGTGATGCTCTAATACAATTTTTGTCTTCTACTGATACAGACAACAAACTGACTGACGAAGATGAAGTTGCAGAACTTCTCGTTGAATGCAATCTTGCTGCAGAAGGGAATGTGGCGAGTGTCGAAGAAAACAGTCGAGGTCAGTCTGCTGTTGTGTCGATCAATTCGCAACACATGCGAAAGATGTACCAGCGGTTTCCAGAGCTACTACTCGTAGATTGTACTCACAAGACGAACAGGTATGTCCATGTTTCTTCCATGTTTCTACCACTTTTATGACTGCCATGTTTCCCAATGTTTTCTTATAATGTCTGAACTTCTACTGCAGATACAACTACCAGCTCTGCACACTTATGGTCATGGACCAATTCGGCATTGGACAGGCGATCCAGCACTCCGTTATCGAGCGCAACGCTGACTGGCATATGATGAAAATCATCGAACACTTTCAGTCGGTGAACCCGTGGCAGAAAACCAACGTTATTATGGTGGACAAGAACTTGAATGACATTCACGTTCTGAAGTCTATGGTTTTTGACAGCCGTGTTTTGCTTTGTCACTTTCATGTCATCAAGTGGCTACGCGGCGCTGTACGGAACGACAAAAAATATGGGACATACAGAAGTGATGGAAACACGGTAGAAGCCGGTCGACAAGAGACAGTCTCAGCGAGGCTCTCACGGTTGAAAAGAGAGGGGTTGATTTGATTGGTGCATGAAACCTTCAAAGCTGCCAACCGTGACAACCCCTACTGAGCCAATTAAATGGCTCGTACTTAATAATACATGTTACTGTACAGTGCCCTTATGACAATCCTAGAAATAATCTCGGTTGCTGATTGGCTAAAACTGCGTTGCCCTTATGACAAGAAAATGCCGGTAATCGATAACTGAGACGCAGCTCTTTATTTTTCATCCAATCGGCATTGATTTTGACCGCATTTTGGTCAATGAGACGTATGTGATCGCATTTCATTTCAAAGGAAGTAATTTTTTGTTCAGTTGCGGTCTCAAATGGAAGCAGCTGGGAAGACCCTGAAGACGGCAAGCAGTGCGCTGGGAGCGTCGGCCGCCAGCTCGCAGTCGCTCCTGAGCGCACACAGCAGTGCCAACAACGTGCTAGCGGCGGACGACGCGGCGGCCAGTGCCGGGAACAGTGTTGCGGGGGCGGACTTGGGCCCCGTGACGCTCGCGACGCTGCAGGAAGCCGCCAGAGCACAGAAGGAGTGGACCAAGTACGTCGCGTTCGACGAGGACGGCAGGATCTTGTTCAGCAACGTCAAGCCGCTGGATGGGGAGGTCGCGTACGTGCAGAGCTGCCTGGAGCATTTTGTTGGGTTACTTCTTTGCGGTAAACTATTTTGGAAGAAAGGGTAAACTAAAAGTGAACACAACTGTGGCGCAGCGGCTTCTTGAAGCTCTTCAACAAGCGCGAGGACACGATGGCGTCGGGTATTGTGCTACTGGGTGAGCAGTACGACGTGCATCGGTGAGTCCTTGGACCAGTTTACAGCAAGTTGAAGCTGACTGGTTGGTTCACCTGCTGTAGATTCCACCCACCGCTTGTTTACGGTCGTCGCGGAGACCCTTCGGTGGAGGAAGGTGAAGGCATCGCGGTCTGCAAGGTGCAGCAGGGCGGTCGCACGCTCTACTGCCTCATCACTTACGTGTATCCGACGCTATCGGCGCGTGCTGTACCCCAGCTCAAGGAGTTCTGTGAGACGCTGTGTAAGTGGGCACGGCGGTTTTATTGGCGTGACGGAGTATATGGATAACTGACGTACTATTGCCTGTGCAGTGGCTAAGCTGAGCGGATGAGGGAAATACACCTGCCGTGCTGAGCTGCTTTGCTCGCATGCTGAAGTTTTCGCTGCAATTGCTGCAGTCTAGATGGATACAAATTTGAATTTTACACGGAACGTTGATGTTGCGTTTTTGAATACATTTCATGAAAGATATACTACACTGACGAAGTTTTTGTATGAAACTTCCAGTACTCAGTAGTACGATTTATTGGAATGTGTTAATGAAGAACGATACGAGGCGGCCCACGTTACATCTCGCCCCAGTCCGCGTCGTCGTCGTCCTCGAACTGGATGTCTGCGTTGTCCAGTTCAAAGTCTAGCAGATCTCCAGTCGTGCCAGTCGTCGTAGTAGTAGTTGCAGTAGTAGTAGTAGTAGTAGTAGTCGCACCAATACCCAAAGTCTGCGAGGACGAGAACGGGTCCTGACTGCTAAATCCAAACTCGTTCGAGCCAGACGATGCAGCAAACCCAAAGCCAGTGTCGCCACTGCCGAAGCTGCTGGACATTGCAGCGGCCTGCTGTCTCTGCAGCTCCGCCTCTGCTTCAGCTTGAGCCTGTGCAGCAGCTGCTTCCTGCTCGGCACGCAGACGTGCAGCTTCCTCCATGGCGCGAGCTTGTGCTTCAGCCTCCGCCCGCTGCCGAGTCTCTTCCTCTGCCCGAAGTTGAGCCTCCACTTCTGCAGCCGCTTGAGCTTGCGCTTGTTCGTAGGCCAATTGAGCAGCCGCAGCAGCTTCAGCCTCCGCTTGGGCCTGCGCTGCAGCTAGAGCCTGAGCCTGGGCTTCAGCCGCCTGTGCGTGAGCTAGTGCCAATGCTTCCGCCTCCGCTTGAGCTTGAGCTTGAGCTTCAGCCTCAGCCTCAGCATTCGCAGCCGCACTGTCGTGGAAAGTGTCGCTAACAGCAACAGTAAACGCAGCCGCGGCACCGCCACTCAGGATCAACTCGAGGATGTTCTCGCTCTCCAACACTTCCTTCTTCGCCAAGTACGAGGCCGCAGGCGCGTTGCTCTCTCCTCCTCCGTTCTGGGCGAGCAGCGTCGCCTCCGCCTGCATGGACAGCTCCAGGTTCTCGAACAATTCAGCGTTGCGTGTGGGATCAGCCAGCGCCTTGGCAGCACGAGAACTGACCGCAGCCAAGTCTTCACGCCACTTGTCCATCACGAGCTGCATCTTCGACGGGCAGTAGCTACGAGCGAAGAACGCAGCTTCCGGGAATCGCTTGGTCTCCTTCAGCATCTCCACACACTCCGTGGTCTTGCCCAGTAGCAGCCAGCAGATAAACGCGATATTGTAGCGACGTTTCTCTCGAGCAAGGCCAGCCAGACGAACAAGGCCCTCCTTGTCTCCACGACTCGTGTACAGGATCAGCAGCAGACTGAAATCATCAGCTCGGAGCGCACAGTCTTCCGCAAGAGCCAGCTGGCAGTCGTTAAGAGCGAGATCGCCCAGTTGCTTCCACTTGTGCTGCGTCTCGATGTCCATGTCCTTGGCCTTGTCGCCCTTGTCGATCTCCTGCAGCATGATATCGCGCGCGACGTCTAACTTGGCGAGCTGCACAGCGAGATCGAACTTCTGATCCGGGTCCGTACTCAGAGCAAGAGCCTCCTCCTTGAAACCCTGAGACTCGAGGAAGCGAGCCACGTAGTCCATCTGGTCGGCCGGGATCTTGGGCAGAATCGCGTTCGCGCTCTCAAAGTCACGACGCACCACAGCGGTCTGGTACTCCAGCATGACCAGCGACACGGTGTAGCTCACCACGTTCTTCATCTTGTCCATGAGGAACACCAAGTTCTCACGAGGGAGATATCCCAGCAGGTACATCTTCTGCTCCAGATGAGCGAGCGTCATCACCTCACCGCCCACGTAGTAGTTGAGTCTGCCACCGGCATTCGTGTACAGGAAACAGTCCCCGACCCACGTCCCCGTGCCCACTTTCTCCGAGATCTCGTGCAGCAAGTCGAAGGCGCCGTCCACACCTTCCTCGGGCGTGTTTGTACCGGCAGCAAAAGCCTGAGCCACCAGCTCCTTGTTGTATCGCAGCACGAAGAAGCTCGACTCGCACGCGAGCACAACCAGACTGCCGTTCTCGGACCAGAAGACGTTCTTGGCGACCACATCGATCTTGCGGATCAGACGCAGCTCTTCCCAGTCGAACATGGCGATCGCATCGTTGCCCTTGACTCCGATAGCGCCGGCGCCACCGAACAGACCCTCGGCCGACAGCACACGGGGCTTCTCACTCTTGACCTCCTTAAAGTTACGGAACAACGTGAGTTTCGAGATGCTCTCGCGCACAACGTAGTCCCCCGTGCCCGTAGGCGACCAGCAGAAGTCCAGAGCAGCGCCGAAGGCCTTGTTACGCAGCTGCTGGGCCGTGTAGATGATGTACTCGCCGTCGCCACAGACCACCACGTAGCGACCGTTGCTGTTGTGCTGCACCTTCTGAGGGTACACTTCGCAGCTTCCAAGGTCTCTCGAGACCAACGGCAGCTTCTCTCCGTCCTGTAGACCCATTTCCGCCACCACACCCTTGATACTGGCCGTGTGGACGTCGTTATTGGTCGTCCAGATGAGTTTTCCGCTGCCTCCAGCGTCCATACTGACGACGGGAGTATCGTGTCCTAGTCGCAGCACAATGGTGCCTTCATCGTAGCCAATAGCCAGCGTATTGGCCGAGGGTAAAGCTGCAAGGGACCAACTGCGCTCCATCCCGTAATTAAGCGTAGTCTCGGCACGGTACGTAGTCGAGTGCCACATCCGCACAGCGCCGTCTTCACAGGCTGAAATGATGAGCGGAAGTCTCGGGTGGTACAGTACCGACGTCAGATTGTTCCCATGGCCGTCCAGTGTGTGGACAATGGCTTTTGTCTGGTAGTCCCAGACTTTGACGGTACGGTCGTCACTGCCCGAGAGCAGGTAGGGCTTGTCTCCTCCTGGGTAGTAGGCCACACAGTTGACTCCTTTCTCGTGTCCCTCGAGGGAGAAGTGGGCGTGGCTGGAGCCCAGACCCCAGACACGCACCGTCCGGTCCAGACAGGCACTGGCGAAGCTGTGGGCGTCTTTGGGGTTGAATTTGACCATCATGACGTAGTGGCCGTGGCCCTCGAAGACCTGAGTGCACGTGAAGTTCTTGTCCCAGTCCCAGAGCTTGATAGTCATGTCGTCAGCGCACGTGAGGAAGCACGGCAGTGTCGGGTGCACCTCAATGTGGCGGATGTAGTCGCTGTGGGCCTCGAAGCTCGTCACTTTCTCCATCGTGTTGTAGTTGAACACACGCACTTGCATGTCGTCGCTACTGGCGATGATCCACTGCTTACGGGCCACGAACTTGGCGTTACGCACGGGCAGAGACGACACTTCTAGTGTCTTGACTAGCGACTGCGTGGCGTAGTTCCAGATCATGAGACTGCCAGAGTACAAAGCGGAGAGCACCCATGGCTCGGTGGGGTGCAGATCCACGCTCTTGACGCGCTCGGAGCGCGAAGAGAGCTTGCGTTTGATGTCCAGACGGAGCGGCTGCGGCGACGGGCGTAGCACAGAGAGGAAGATATCAAGACAGACGAAAGTTAGATTAATGGAAAGACAAGATAAGGCGCTACGTGGTGAGCGTAAGGAGAGCCACTGGAGGGTACTGGGTAACGAGATATGCATGCGCGAAGAGAGCGCATCTTACGCACCATGGTGACTTTGAGCTTTTCCCCCTTACGTGCGGACTGACGATCCAAGAAAGAGGGAAAGTAAGTGGCAGTATGTCATTGGTTATAATCCAATTGGATACACTTAGGGTGGACCACTTCGAATGCTATCATCAAAACGGTACAGCCCATGAAACCAACGTCCTTTCAAGATCAGTCTTTATTGTTGGTGCCTCCTCGTGCGCATTGTCCGAGTTGGCCGCTACACGCGAGCGCAATGGTAAGAACTGCCAGCCTTCTGAGTAATTCTACAGCCTCGTTCTCACTCTTGTCCGTGTAGATCCGCTTCTTCCTGCTGCAGAACCGCCAGGGCAAGACGCGGCTGTCCAAGTGGTACGTGCCGCCGCCCGAGGACCAGGAGAAGGCGCGACTGGAGACCGAGATCCACCGCCTCGTGGTGGCTCGTGACGCCAAGCACACCAACTTCATCGAGTTCCGCAACTACAAGCTCATCTACCGTCGCTACGCCGGGCTCTTCTTCATCCTGGGCGTGGATCTCACAGCTAACGAGCTGCTGGGTCTCGAGACCATCCACCTCTTCGTCGAGCTGCTAGACCAGCAGTTCGCCAACGTCTGCGAGCTCGACATCGTCTTCAACTTCAACAAGGTCTGTGCTGTCTATCCATCTGCCAGTTCCAGTTACCCTTCCGAGCTCACCTGTGTCCTCTGTGTATTGCTAGGTCTACTCCATGCTGGACGAGTACATTCTCGGCGGGGAGGTGCAAGAAACCTCCAAACGCGAGATGCTCGATCGCATCCGTGAGCTGGAGAAGCTCGAGTAAAGCTGCTTGGTAGCTCTACTGGTACCTGAACACTGGAAGGAGGCCGATAATACATGTATCACTTCCTCTACTGGTCTAGACCTCGTTCCTAACGTCAAGATCTATTCAATGAGTCAGCTGCTGGATCACGAACGAGGACGTAGCCCTCAGCATGCCTCGTTCGCGCTAGCTTCTATTGTATCGGCCTGGCGTACGGGCACTTGACCACTATCGGAAGCTGACTCAAAGAGCCCCACATCCTTTACAGCCACAGCCGCAGCAACCTCTTCAGGGTTCACTGACTCGGCTTGGGCACTTGCAGATGTATCCTTCCCTGTATCCTCCTCCTCCCTTGCCTCAACCTTCACTTCATCTCCATCGTGCGAAGACTCAACCGCTTCGTTCTCCTTCTTCGTATCTGACGACGTGGAAACTCCCTGAGATTCCAGTCCACACGCACTTGCCTCCTCTACTACAGGTACAACATTGTCACCCGCCACAGCTCCTGAAGCCTCCTCCATTACAGATGTAATGGGCTCACTGGCTTCAGCTTGTTCACTTTTGAGCACCTCAATCTTCACGGCTGGCTCCTGGCCACTCACATCAGCCTTCTCACTCTCCGACGAACGCAACAAATCGTTCGCGACCAGAAAATGCACAATCTGCAGCATCTTGCGCTGCTCCACACGCACATCCTTGGCCAGCAACTTGCGCAGCAGAGACTTTTGCTCGCCACGCCACTGCTGCTCCGTCGCTCGCTCCTTGGACGCCTTCTGCGAGCGTTCACGCTGTCCCGACAACACCGCCGTGTCGTGAGAGAACGGACAGTACAGACCCTTGGAGCACGAGCCCTTGTACATCATCGCACGGCATCCGAACGCCGACCGGTCATGGCTGTACTTGCAGTGGGCATCGTCGAAGCGGCAGTTGCCACGAGAGAACCACTTGCACAGCATCGTCTTGCGCTGCTTCTTCACTGGCGGCTCTTGCACGCCAGCGTCCGGCTGGCTCACTGTCGCAGCATTCCGGAGCGCAACCTGAGCCTTGACTTCCTCGTCCTCCTCGATCTCGCCTTCCTCCAAGTCTTCTTCGGACGACACAGACAGCTTTCGCTTTCCCGCCACTGGCGCCGCTACAGCTGTCGTCGTAGGCTTCGGCTGCCGCGACATGGCCAGCCACTTCTTGCGCCGCTCTTCCCGCCACTTGGTGATGTCCTCAACAGAGTTTCCAACCAGCACCATGAACTTCTGGCCTTCCACATCGATCTCCTTGAGTCCTTGGCCGGCGTATTGGCCGTGTGCCGTCTGGAAGTGCGCGGTAACAACTCGCTTCGAGGCCGAGAAGTCGCAGTCCGAGCAGGTCACGTGAGTGCCGACGTGTGCTTCGTACTGCGACGAGATCACGAAGCTCTTGACGCACGTCTCGCACTCCCACACTTGCTGTCCAGACTGTTGATGTTGCTGCTGCTGCTGTTGCTGTTGGTTGTACCCGTCGTCGTACGAACGTGGGGGCAGCGGAGGCACCGGGCCATCGGGAAGAGGAGGCTGACTGCTAAGCTTAGGCTCGGTTTTCACTCCAAAGTCCGAGGCAGTGGCGTGATTAAACGCCCCGTTTCTTCTCGGGTCCTGTGGCTTTGCTCCAGGCAGCGGCGGAGCAGGAGTCCACTGTCTGTCTGGGCCTGGTCCAGAGCCATAGCGCTGCTGAAACTGGTCTTCCTGTCGAGAGCCGAAGCGATCGTTCTCGTTCGCGAAAAGCGGGCAGTGCTGCTTCCAGTGACCTGGCTGGTTGCAGTTGTGACAGACGTACGACGGCGGAGGCGGCCGGTGTGGCTTCTGCTGCTGCTGGTGGGGCTGGCGACGGTCGTGGAATCGAGGGTTCTGGTCTCTCTCCATCGGAGGCATCGCGTTCGGTCCTGGTCCTTGCTGTCCGTAGCTTGGAGGTCCGCCAAACTGCTGCTGAGGTGGCGGAGGCTGTTGCCACTGGTCCTGAGGTGGCTGAGGCTGTTGCCATTGATCCTGAGGCAATGGACGTTGCTGCCATTGCTGGTCCTGCGGAGGCGGCGCGTAGGTCCAATCCCCACGTGGATCTTGTGGTGGTAATGGAGGCTGGTTTGGCTCTTGGTAGGACGGCTGCGGGGCTTCTGGCTGCTCGTCCTCGTGCGAAACCGGAGCGTAAGCCTGTTGTCTCACTCGAGCTGCGTCTGCGTAGTCCGTCTGTGGCTGTGGAGGCGCCGGCATTGGCGGATTGTTCGAGTATCTGGGACTCTCGTCCTGGAACTGCTGGAACTGCTGCTGGGGAAGTAGAGGCTGCTGCTGTTGGAACTGTTGGGGAGGCTGCTGGTACTGCTGGAAGTTGTCCATAGGCTGGAACGGGGCTGGCGGAGGAGGAGGGTTACCATTGTTGTAACCTCTTCCATCGTCTCCGTAACCCTGTTGCTGGAACTGAGCTGGTGGCTGCTGATACTGCTGATACTGTGGCTGGTACAGCTCCTGTGAAGGAGGATACTGCGGAGGGTACCCCTGTTGGTAACCCTGCGGTGGACCAAGCTGCTGCGGGGGGTACGGAGCGTACCCCTGGTCGTCGTGACGCTGTTGCTGTTGCTGCTGAAAGTGCTGGAAGCCGCCTCGACCTCCGCGCCCGCCGCCTCGTCCCCGTCCTCTGCCTCCTCCTCGTCCTCGTGCGCCACCGCGTCCACGCCCGAAGCCTCGTCCGCCTCGACCGCCGCGGAAGTTGCCGCCGCGCTCCATCTTTTTCTTTTTACGACTAGGGAATTTCCTAAAAAATGACTGGCACACTGGGGTTTAATACTGAAATCGAACTTAGCAGAAGATATCAACCAGATACTGCAATTCACCCACACCTCTTTTATAATTTACGTCCACTTCTCGTGAGAAGAGAGCTTTTATCTGCATGGTGGCCGTGAAGAAATATGACGTCGTCTTTCACTTTTATTATTTATTATCTATGTCGCCGAAGACTCGCGAACAAAGGTGGGAGACTGGTGCTTGGTGCTAAACGAGACTGAAGAAATGGCCTCTGAGCGTACATGTATAGTTCAACAACAGGAAATCGTTGTTTGAATCGGACATTCTAAATACTAATACTTGTTTCACATTTGGTAATCGAGAGAGCTACCAGCTTCACGGTTCTAGAAAACACCGCATCCGAGTTCATTTGCGCCGAACATCGTTGGGATATGCACTCTTTGTCTTTGGCTCGCTGGATCAGAATCTGAGAGCTGTTATCGCATATTGATGCTGAAAAACCATGCTAGGCTCAGCAGCATTTGTTTTTTGGGGTCATAATATATACTATGTGAAGTACCTCGTTAAGACTCTGCTAAAGCCAAGTTGCCTTCCTCGTCAATAACCAGTCCGTCCGTGGATAGCGCATCGTCCAGCAGTAGTCTCTCCATCATGTATTCGATTTCCAAGTTGTCTTCAGCTACTGTCTTAACCGACAGTTCCATGAATTGATCCAGCTTTCCCCTCTGCTCGTTCCCACCGTATTGGTAATGAGACATCGGCGTGAGACGAATGCAGGCCTGCACAAGTGTCGACGTTGAATCTGCTGAGCAATTGGAGTCACTTGATGGTGCATGAATAACGCACCACCCCGTCTCATCCATATTCAAACCAGGGAATTCCTCTTCTGCTTCCGACAGCGCTCGCCACACTATAACCACTCTGGAATTCTCAGCGAACCGTCGTGAGACCTGGTACGTCTTCGAACGGAGCACCCCTCCGTTTTCCTGTCTGAGAGAGGAGCAATACTGCAGGGCCTTTGCGTTCTCTGCGTCGGGTAAACCATGGTAGTCGTACCGTTCATCTTGCCGATGCTGCGCAGACAACAGTTCCCACACTGCGTCACACGTCCTCTGGTAGTTGAAAGGCACTCTTGTAACGCCAACATTCTCAAGATAATGCGTCTCCCCATCCATCTTCCTCGTAGGTTCTTCGCCTAATATCCTTGTCGACTCTGGCGTCGAGTTTATTCCGGCCTCTTCGAAAACCTCGTCCAACTTGGCGTAGAGAGTGTCCAGACTCGCGAAATACACGTTGAATAATGTTTCATCTTTGGTCCTGGACCTCGACTCCGTTGCTTCCAGCAGCTCGTCCACCTCTTTGTGTGCGCCTCCAACTCGCTTCTGCATGACACATTGAATGTCTTGAATCGTTACCGATCGTCTGGTAACTTCGGCTCGCAGGGCCTTGTGCAGCGTTTCAGCCTCCCTTCTTTTCTCATATTGCCTCGTGGCTATTGCTTTCCAAGCTACCGCACCCTGCGAGGTTTTGAGTATAGCGGGCGACTTCTGCTCAATCCTTCGCTTCTTCAAGAGCGCAAGTCTTCGACTCAGCTCCGCTTCTTGGTGGCGTAAGGTTGCTCGCTCCACTTTGACCCGTTGTCGATACGCATCTCGTCGCTGATCGGCCTTCATCTTGGCTATTTCGCGTGCAGTCTTTCTGCTTCGTCCAGTATTCGCCGTGGGAGACGTCGCACTATAAAGTGATTGTAGCAGAGAGTCCGTGTCCGCTAAAAGCTGTTGGTTCTCGAGGTGGTGGAGCTTGGGGCTGTCGACACGGGGGGCATCCTGGGTAGCGAGGAAGCCGTCGAAGTCAAGGCTGGGGAGGAATTGATGGTCAGTCATCGTGAGGAGAAATAGAAAATGAGTCAGTGTGGAGGAATCGACAGGGAATGTACTATCCCGCTACTCGTCACCAACTGTTTTTATCGTGACTAATCAATCCGTTAGAGTTCTTGCAGAACTGAGCGCAAAGCTCATGCAGCTCTACTATAAAATTTCCAGCGCCAGCAATGAGAGAATTACTGCATTTCCCAGTGACTTTGTATTAATAGCTTTTATTTTTATAACGCGGGCTACTACAAAAGCCTATTACTTAAAAATATAAAAAAGTTCTTGGCAGTGTACTGTTTTAGAAATACTTTTTGAGAAAGAAACTGTTTCTAAACTAATGTAAAGTTGACTTTTTGGATCGTATTTAACATGTTAATTTTGAAAATCATGTGCACCACAAAAGTTACACGTTCTTCAAACCTGCCAGCGTCATGGACTCGGAGCCGACGCTTCGCCGCTCCAAGCGCGAGCACCAGCCCAGCGCCAAGGCCGCAGCATCATCCGCGTCTACCTCTCTTCCTCCGACGTCCTCCAGTGCATCTCGTCGCTCGCAACGACGCCGCGTAACCCTCTCAGCGTCCCCGGTGTCCACCCCCGTGTCTACGCGTAACTCGTCGCCCGTGCGGGGGCCAGCGGCGTCACCCGCATCCTCCGACCTCGTTTCTGTCGTTGTGGACGCTGTAGGACCCAACGGTCAGCGACGGAGGGTACGGGCGGCGGCGCACACGGGTTCGAACTCGAGCGTAACACAGGGGGTACACTCCTCTGACCTTAACGGAGTCCACGACGACGGGAAAGTGCTGGGCCGGTACTCGAGTCACGACTGCGCGCTGCTATGTGAGGTGATCCTGGGCCAATTGAAGAAGCAAACGCTGGCCCCAACGGTGCTGGACGAGGTGAAGTCTCCAGGTATGTGGGTTACACTAGGGGTTACACTGCGGTAAGCAAAAGTGTAATCTAAAAGTTACGTGTTGTTACAGCTTTCATCAAGTGGGAACCAGTCGCCAGGAAGATGGAGACGACACACAAGCTGCGGATGACGCCCCGACAGTGTCAAATGCTATGGAAATTCCTGGCTTATGGTGACATTCCGGTGGTCGAAACTGACAAAGATGACGAGCTGTTGGCTGATTCGGACGAGGAAGATTTCCACAAAACCGCAGCAGAAATCAACACCCAAGTGGTTGCCAGAAGAGAAAAAGCAGCACAGGAGAAGGTTCAAGTGGTTGCAACTCAAGAAACTACTGAAGAGGAGAGAGCTGGAGATGAAGCAGAAAAGGACAAGACTAGTGATGTAGGACAACAGAAATCGCAGGATGAGGACACACCAGAGGCGCAAGAGGAGAGTGAGCCGTCGCTGCGATTGTACCCGACGTACTCGCTGCCGACGGGGGCACCGGACGCTTGGTATCGTCCGTTTGGACCGAAAGACGCGCTGCCGCTGACGTTCGTTGCGTCCAGATTCCTTCGACGGAAGCCGACTCCGCCACTACAAACGCTAATTGGAAAATCTGCGGCTACAGGGCAACCGCTAGCAGCAGATCTGAAGAGGAAGCAAGCAGGTCTGATAACTAGTACAGCAGCTAAAAAGCCGAAGCTGACGACTCCAGTGTCGACGCCTCCGCGCGTGTTCACGCCGTCTTCGACGCCTCCTCCAGCCGCGAAACGGGCTCGATCCGATCTAGAATTCTTTGAACTCCGTCTTCGAGAAGAGCAAGCGAAAAAGACTCCGGGGGCAAAATTTGAATTGTCCGCTGCAGATCTCCAGCGTCGATTTGACGAATCATCTGTGGACGTTCGATACCAGTGTCAACTGTTGGCTGCACACGATGTGGAGCGGTTCAACCGAGAGGTGGTGCGTCTTCGGATTTGGCAGAAGGCCATGGGGACTACCGGTAGCAACATCAAGCCAGCTCCAAAGCCTGCAGCATCGCCGTCACAGACTAGTGGCGCTAAACCCGTCAGCACAACCGCTCCCGCTTTTACGAAGAGCTCAGGCCCTACTACCGCTCTGCTCACGCACACTGCGGCGGTTGCTGCAGCTGTCGCGAAGGCCAAGAACGAAAAAACCTGAACCAGAGCAGAAAGATGCAGCAGCAAATGTGAAACCCGACGCAAAGTGATCGACCAGTTAACCGTAGTACTGTCTTAAGAAAGCCCAAACGATGCGTTTGCGAGCTCGAAATCCAGGACTCGCCATGGAGAAAGGCAAAAGTGGCCAAAAAGTGCGCTATCAAACACAACTCATAACAGGTGCGGAGAACAAGTTCTTGCAGTCAGTGGATAGAAACTAGGAGGGTATATAATATATACCCTTTTATTATGAGCTTATCTGAAACCTAAATTTGCTCAGATCATTGGGTAAAACTGTGTAGTGTTTTATTACACTACTATTTATCCTGGGAGACCAGCTTGCTGGTAGGACAGCCCCAGAAACTTTAATTTGTCGGCAAATGTATTCCCCGTTACAGGTAACTTTCAGGTTACATCGTGAGACCAGTGAATACCGGTTGCCCGGAGTGAACACACACGCTCTTTAACGTACATTAAAGCGATGGTAAGCTGTGTAATAAGCTGGCAGAGCTGCTGATGATGCGGTCTACTCTTGTAGAACTCATTTTTCGTCAAAGCACTCGATGAGGTAGATACAGTATGCCCACACGAGAACATACTACATGTAGAATCTGCTAATCTCGAACGTTTTTATAGAAAACAAGGCAACAATGAATGCATTTTTTGGTACCCATCACAACAATTAAAACTAGGAACACTACATCGATGCCTCATTGGAATGGATACATCAATTCGTAGCAATGTAGACATAACTACGTGTCTTCTACCTTTTGTGGCTACGGCACTGTTGAACCCGAAAACGCAGTGCAAACTTGTTGCAGAACGCATCTCTATTACTTGTTGGGGAACAAATTACATGTACTCAGGGTTGTACGCTGGCTCAGAGCTGTTTCCCGTTTTTCTTATTTGTTTGCGCGGATAGTTTTTTGATACCAGTATCCTCTTCAGAAAAAATGGTCTCCCAGCCAAAGCGAAGCAATCTTGTTACCCGCTTTACGTCCGACAAAAATACTTTGTGACTTTGATGTCGCCGGGATTACGGTCAAGCTTGGGCACTGCGAGAACTTGGCCAGCACGCAGGCCAATCACGGAACCCGGACGATGGGGCACGCGCCGCGACACCTATCGGCGGAGAAGAAGTTTACGGCCCCAGCATCTTCTGGGCTCGAGCCACGCGGCACGAGTCCACATTGGACGCAGGCACGCGTCCACAACTGCATGACAACGAGCGTAGCAAAGGAGCGACGATGTTAGTCCTAGCCAGCTCTCGATTTTTACTTGTTTTAGTTTGCTCATTAATAAACTTTCCTCTTTGGAACCAAGACCCCGGGTATTCGCGACATTTGATCCTGAATCATACCAAACTACTACTACTAGTATCATGGTTTGCTTTTGTATTCTTTTTTTCTTTTCTTTTTTACGGTGAACGCAAACTGCTGCAGCGAAGCTGTGCTGTGCTGGACGACTTGACCTTTTTTTAAAGCGAGAGCGCAGGAGCTACCATCGAAGTCTGCATCTGTTCGTGGCCGCTCGCTGAAGTCCTTGTGGCTTGACCCGCATTGTGGAACGAGTAGCTGTTCGGGGTGTTTGTAGCTGTATCCAACGCTGGAGCTTGGTTAACTTGGGTCTGTGTGAATGGAGCAACAGTTCCTGGACTCTCTGCAGCACTGGATTTGTCTAGACTGGAGCATTGTTGGCCATGGGGGTTTGCACGTTTGTTGGCGGGACTTGAGTGGCGGGTGCATTCCAAGTCTTGCCAGAACCACAAGTCTTGGATGCTGGAGTCCATTGCGACACGTCCGGCGCCGTCTGGGTTACAGCCTCGGGAGCATTAGTAGCCAAAGTCCCTGCCATCGGAACTTCCGCTCGAAGATTGTTTACAGTGGTGCCTGTCGTCGAAAAGAATTCGTAGTGGGGGTTTGTGCTGCCGGTGTCTCCTTCGACAACGTGGTCGTCTGGCTTGTGTCCACCGACTGGGTCGCCTTGGCGATCCCGGTACCGGCAGTACTGGTTTGACCTCCGACAAAGGGATGCAGTTCTCTGTAGTAACAAAAAGGTTGGTGAGGATTTAACACGATAGCAAGCAAGTTGAAGCTGACCACGCACTATATCTGCCAAACGTATTTGACACTCGTGCTTCCCTGGAACGCCAACCAGTAAAAACGGAACATACAACCGCTTGGCAAGCACGACGAGTAGTCCACGGGCTTGAAGACCGACTTGATGCTCATGTAGTCCTTCACGCTGAAGGCTTTCGCACAGTCGTCGTTGTGAAGCGCCAACGTGTCGTCAAGCCAGATCTCGCATGGACCCTAAAAAAAAGACTAAACGTTAGAAATAATCCTTACATAGCCTTCTCTTTGTCTTCAGTACTCACGTGGTGAGCGAGCCCACGCTCAATGGTAGCCGTGCCATCCGATGGAGGGTCCTTCGGCTTAGCGTCAGGGTTGGAGAAACCACACTCACCCCATACAAATTTGTGTCGCTGTCCAAGCGTTTTCGGATATTGTTGGCGTAACCAGCTTCCTTCACTTTCTCGACGTAGAGCGCGATGAGCTCGTCGTCGTTGACAACCGACTCCCAGTTGGCTTGGAATTGAGGGGCGATCTGCACGATCCACGCTCCCGTTGCCGCCCCCTTAAACTCCGTCAGCGGGATGAGCATGTAACCATGAGCTTGGACTTGAGTTAAGCATCTGATCGCCGCTACCTCCGTGGCGGCGAAGAGGGACACCGTCGAAGCCATGGCCAGTTGGAAGATCAAGCTGGAAGACTGGAAATTTAAAAATGAGCAAGAAGTGATAAGCGCAGCATTGGCATGATACGATCAACCTTATCCCGGCGAAAAGGACTTACATACAGTACCAGCAATCCGCTGATCTTAGATTTAATATCTAGGAAAGCCTATTCGTCCAGCAAATTCTGACGACCTCAAATATCTGTAGTTTTGAGAGACTACTTAGATTGAATGTTTAAAACCTTTATCCCCAGCCAATTTCATACCGGTATGATGATCATACAAGATAGATTTATATAGGAAATTGTAGCGATCAACAGGTGATCTGTGTAAAAAGATCAGGAGGATATCTTCACCATCCTACAGATCAAACAACCGCCTAATGTTCTTTGTCGTTTAACTTCTCGATATCTAATGTGTGTGATCTTCGCCATCATGCATGCCGTTGTTTGAGTCAAAACTAAGTATGTTGTTGTCGTGTGTTTCAGGGAGCTTACGACCGAGTTTGGATCGCTAGATCATTGTGAAAGAATGGCAATTTGTTTTTGAAGTGACCATTTTCGTAGGATGGAAAGCATACGCGTATGCTCAATGGGGGATAAAGATTTAATGCTCAGCTCATTGTTGCTTGCACTAAAAGTTCAGTAAGGGCAGCCGTAAAGGAGAACTGGCGATTCGGAAGACGTCACTACAATACCTTAACGATATGTCTCCACATGCTTCGGAGAGAACGCAAATGCTGGCTGGGGCTCCTTTTCGGAGAGGTGAGCTTGACAGGCTTACTTGGTAAGTATGCAGTGTCAAACGTCTAGTTCTATCTTACCCAGAAAAAATTATCGCTACAGTGTCTCCGTACGACTGATCGTGGACATACGTTCGTAGTGGCCCCGGTTAGTATGCAGTGTCTGCAGTCTTCAAGACGAAGCTGAGACCGAGGTTCATTGGACCATTCAAGGTCGTGGCCAAGAAGGGCTTGGTGTATACGATCAATCTTCTAAAGAGGATGCGCACGCACCCGGTGTTCTACGTGAGCTTACTCAAGCCGTACCAGGACCCTGCTCAGGTGAGCGTAGATAAATGGTTAAGCAAGCTCGTGCCGCTCGAGCTGCTGCTCATACTTTATCTTGAGGTTGGCGATCATTCAGCACTGAATCGAAATTGTCTATACAGCAACCTAGGTTTTGTGCCAATCACCGTAAATGAAAGGGGGTCAACATCAAAAGGAGAAAGAGATTCATACTAGTCTATCAACTAGAATAAAAAAGATGTTCGTAATGTCGTGCGCTGTTTAAACAGCGCCGTGGTACATGCTGGACTCGGTGGCGCCAAGATCAAAACGAGCCCGGGCACGTGGGCCTCGAGCTCTCCTTTTTCTCGTACTTATGCGAGTAGAACCTTTTTGTCAGCGAACAGGCTCAATTTTAAACTTCCCTACCCGTGCCGTCGCGATGATTAGTCACGTAATAAAATCATTGCATCACGTTGCGAAACAAAGCTGCGAAAGGTGCTTCCTGATCATAACAGCAACGCGATGCACCTTTTTCCCGTGACGAATCATAGCACCGTGCAAATTCTACGAGGGAGTACAAAGTTTACATGTATTGACGGTGTTTGTCGACGTGGGCTCAATTGAGCCACAAACTTGACTATTCAGTGCTGGACCAAACAACCAAACACTTATGTGCTCACAGAAAATCAACCGCGCGTAAGATAGCGCGTACTAAACGTGCTCTAGTCGGCAACTGCGGGGTGCTGCAGAGGTATTCTCTCAGTTTTATTTTTCCACATACTTTTTCCTCATGTACATATATTGCATACTGCGATCTTATATTGTTATAGAGTGGCCGTACGGCGCTCTATTTGAACGTATATATTTTTCAATACAACACAGGTATTTTAATATTAAAATACGTAAAATAAAAAGATGGTCTCAATTTTCGTACCTAGTCGAACTTCAAAAATTCAGTGTGTTTTTCACACGTAAAAGTTTAAAATCAATCCTACGTCATCGCCTTTTACAAGAGCTTGCCAGCAATACCAGAATCGAAAAAATGAAAAAGTATCTTCTGAGAGTCTGAAAACGGAGACAATTGTTTAGGAGACCACAACTTATCGAGTATGCTTATTAGATATTTCGAAGCAAGCTTTAGCTTAAAATAAGCACAAGACGCTCCTCTTCTGATTCGTGTGTTTAAATGGAGCTTCGTATTTACAGTTTTTGGCGCTACCCGGCCTCGCTCCGGGAGAGAGAACACAGGTCGGGGACTAAGTTACTAACAAAAAATGCATTTGAATATTAGCAGGGATTATTTATACATGTTCTTTGTGTATTGCTTAGCATTAGAAATTAAAATTATTGACTTCACAACAGCGAGTTGTTGACGATTTTTAATCTATTCAGCAAGAAATAAAGCGGGTTGAGTTTATAAATTCTTTCCTTTTATCGTATCCGAGACGATGTAGCGTGGCAAAAAGTGTCACTAGTCTTGATCAGCCTAATTGTGCCACTGGCAACAACACAAATAGTCGGTTCGAATGACCATTACAGCAAGATGCGTGTTCGGTCTCATCGTGGAGACTGCTAAGAGCAGGCCTCCATAATTGAGGAATTTTTAAATTTCCCCATATTAGCTTAATAGAGGGGCCAGAAGGCAAGTTAATAAATGGATAGTGAGTGATAACATGCTCTTTAGTACAAGTAAGCATAAGTGAAGGTAGCCATCATACATGTATCTTAGACAATCTACTCTTGTACAGTAATATCAAGTGCAGACACTCGTCTGAATTGCTTCGCGTGCAGAATGCCTTCTGGTGCGAAATCAGTTAGAGATTGACCGAGTATCGGTTGCTCCACGAAGGTAGCTAACTCTTATCACTTGCTGGGGTGTGCGAACATGTGCAGCTGCAGCGCGAAACGAAGCTCAATTACTTACGTACCGAACAAGAAGATTGAATAGTTTTGTCGTCGTCGCCCGCTCTGAATATACTAAGAACATTTGTGCGCGTCTCTCTTTCTTCGATATCGTCGAGATTGAGGAGCAGACCCCCGATGACATCGTCAACGATAGATCTCTTGATCTTAAATTGTCCTTGAGGTCTAGCTAGATGAGCTAGAATTGTGTTAGCATGATCGAGACGATCGATAAAGGTTTTATTTTTCTTCTACTGGTGCTGCAGAATATTGTTTCCAAAGTTTCGAGTGGCATGTTTCATGGTTGTGTCTGTAGTTGTCGGTACGTAAAGCGGGCCTGAAGTACATCACGTCTGTGGTTCTCTTTTGGCTTTGAGGCAAATTTGCACGGGGTGAACGTGGCCAAAAATGGACGCTGATGCAAGTACAGCACACGTCTCTGGGTGACGTTTAGAGATTTCTAAGGCGTACTTGATGCCGTGTCCATCCTGGAACGGTGTCTTCAATCCTCGTGGCATGTCGATATTGATCACTTTTGGCTGCAAACCGCCGTCGGCTCTCGCCAACTCTTGCAAAAGCTGTGACTAAATCACGAAGTTGATCTATCTTTTCAAGGACGACTGCTAAAAGCTACTGATGGCAGGCAATTCTTCGATTTTGGCCATTCAAACTGATACTTAAGTAGGAAAATCAGACGCGATTCTTTTTGGTTACTTTGGTGGGGTAATAAGGGTTCCAAAAGCACTTCGGACGGGTCAATTCGTATCCATGGTGTGATGTCTTAATACAGAACAAATATTCGTTCTTTGCCACGCCCTGCGTGTGCAGCGCGCCATCATGGGGCATGGACTACAGCAGAACTCGCCATTTTAACCGAGGGATGATCGGGAAGCTTAGTAGAGGTACCGTGAGGGAAATTGGCCCGATTTCCCTAAATTATGGAGGCCTGGTTATGAGTGCATTCTGAATGAATTTCATCACTGCAGCTCATTCCTGGTATTAGTACTATAATACGTGGATGCGCTGACTGGTATGAACGGATCGACACATTTCGAGTGGAACCTGGCGCTTGGCAAGCGCGGTACGTGCCGACACCGGAAGTTTAGATATGTCGTGTAGTTTACGTGTTCAATACGGCTCTCGTTTCCCCGATTTTTAGTGGATATAAAAGTCTTGAGAATGAATTGTCAAGCATTCATCGCTCGCGTATTCATGTATTTGTTTTACCTTACATAGATTATTTGTTCACTTTGATTTAACATTTGGAACTTTGCGTGGTTGTCGGGCGACGATGACAGAATTTGTAGCATTTAATGTTTATCGTCAACTATTGGGTAAATACCACTTTGCTGTATATAAGCTACTACATGTACCTACTCGCCCTGACTCCAGTGGGGATCAATAGCCAAAAGAACACGAAAAGGGACAGTTTTTCATACTTACATAAGTACACAATTACATTGTGTTGAGACCCGTATTGAAGTCATTTGCAGGCAATATATACCGAAATAACGTTGAGGAAAATGGCAGGTTCTGCGGTATATAAATGTCAAGACACAACGGGTAAGAAAGAAGAATATCGATCTCCAGAAGAATACTGCCGTTACGCTTAGAGTATCGGAATTTTAGAATTTCTTCAAAATATCTCAAAACTTTGAATAATGCTGAGCTTCAGTACCTGTTTTCGGTAAACGAGTTACCCATGAGTACCCGGTTCTAGTAAGTTACAGTGTTTCGGTGATCCAATTTTACGACCTGTGAACTTGTCGCGAGCAGAGCGGCAGTAGTAGGTACGCAAGGAACTTCGTTTGAAGCACTTTTTAGAAACCAAAAACGTTCTCTAAACAATAATATTGTATTGTTTAGAGAGCTTTATGGTT
This sequence comes from Phytophthora cactorum, assembly GCA_016864655.1. NCBI lineage: Eukaryota > Oomycota > Peronosporomycetes > Peronosporales > Peronosporaceae > Phytophthora > Phytophthora cactorum. The sequence goes on from NHQK01000050.1 coordinate 390,216, forward strand.
TCTGGTAGGGCTCAGGGTCTTCGGACATGTTATACTTTGTTGATAAACCAAAGAAGCTCTTTTTTAGGAAGGAGAGGTATTAATAGTGGGGGGCTTGGTCGACTTTGAAAGCCGACGCAAAGTGACCAACCTGTGGCAAACTCATCCAGGACTCGCCATCAAGATTTAAAAAAACGGCCAAGACGCGCGCTATCTTACATCAAACGCTCAGCCTACGACTAGCTTACATGGAGTGCATCTTAATTTTGAAGAGGAATGCGGCGACAAGGAAGCCCAGGAAGCTCATGGCTCCTCCCAAGAACACCGGCAACTTGTAGCCGAGCGACGTCTGCACCACAGCCGAGCCGATAGCGTAGTTCAGTAGCTGGCCAAAACAGTTCGCGGAGTTCAGCACACCGACGTACATTCCGATATCCACGTCGCTGCGGCCTCCGAAGACGTGGATAATAGTGGGCACCATGAGTGCGAAGGCGGCGCCCTGTGCCACGGACAGAATAGCCACGACGAAGAGGTCAAAGCTTAAGTTGGAGCAGAAGGCCATCGCCATAAGCAGCGCCTGTGCCAGCATCGACCACGAGAGCACCCAGCGAGCGCCGAACTGACGCACTAGGAACGGCAGAGCCCATGAGAAGACGTAGCCTACGATATTGAAGAGAAGATCGCCCAGTCCACTGGCCTTGCTCACGCCTTTGTTGTACGCAATCTGCTCCGCTGTGCATGGGCTGCACGAGTCCGCGTTAGTCGCCGATCCGCCGTACACTTCGAGGCCAAAGAACTGGCCTTTGTTGCCGTTGTAGGCTGAGTAGCCGTACAAGACGAAGAACATGATGGCCGCGTACACCGTGAGCATGGGCGGCATCGTCTGGATGCCTTTATAAATGGTCTTGAACGCGTCTAGAATGCTCTGGCAGGCGCTCACCTGGTCAGTCTCGACCAGCGGCGTCTCCTTGCCGAAGATCACAGCCACAGCCACACAGATGACCATGACGACGCATAGCATACCCATGAAGTAATGCAGCGTTAGATACGCCGCTCCCCAGATCTGAATGTACACGGCTGGAATGATAGCGCCCATCGTGGCCCAGCCGAGGCCAAGAGCAGCGCCCAGAGTCTGTCGATCCCCGGCAAAGTCCGCAACCATAAGCATCGTCGGAGTCTGACTGCAGGTCACCGTAATGTCCATCCACAGGTAGAAGATGACGGTAAAGACAGCAGTCCACGTACGGTCCGTCTCCTCTCCTGCCGCGCCACTGCCGACGTCGCCCAGAGCCTCTCCGATCTCGTTCGTGTAGCTCATGGCTATCCAGCAAATGACGCTGAGAATGCCCATAACCACGAGAATGGGGCGACGACGGCCATAGCGAGACGTACTGCGATCACTAAGTACACCAACGATAGGACCGAAGATGATACCCACGATGGGACCGATGACGGACGTGAGCTGCACGGCGTAGTTGGGCAGCATAGTGCTGAGGTAGGGCGAGAGTGCAGCCCACTGGGCCGCCCAGGCCATATTGACGGCCATACGCGGCATCGAGACTGCCAGCAGGATCCAGAACGACGCACCTTGTGGTTGTCTTCCTTCACCTCCAGCTTCCAGGTCGGGACGCTTGGTGGTGCTACTGGAGCGCAGCACAGGCGATATGAGGTTCTCGTAGTCGGCCCCTGCCACGGGTGCGTGCGACGCCGCCTCCTTGATCAGCAGATTGGCCATGATTGCAACGGAGCTGAGCTGGACGAGTGTGTGGCACTGCGCAAAAGAAGAAATGACTGGTCTCTTCGCGGACCTATTGCACAGTGGGATCGGCTCGCAGCGGTATATTGTACATGTACAGCCTACACCAGTGCTATCAGAATGGGCTGGGCGAGGCTATGGGGTTTGAAATACTCATGATGATGAGGTGAGACTCTAGAAGAGCCTTGTTTTGTTGTTGCCTATGAACAAAATACTTATAGTCGACCAAGTTGAAGTTTGGACAGTTACAAGTCCCACTATTTTCATCCAATTAAAATAGTTTTTCTCTCTTTTCACCAGTCAGAGATACGTTAGTAGTTGAAGTGACCTTGGTAGTTGCCAACCGCTTATGCTGGAGCGTTAAACGGCAGGCACAATCTGTGGCAGTCTACAGTAGACTTGCAGCTTGTCTTGCGTGCTTCAACGTCCAGGAGTCCACGCCTTGAATCGCGCTGCGACTACAGTATCAGTATCAGTAGTGCGATCACCGCTTGATACAAGTTGCGAGAAAGGTTCACCAGGCGCGAGCCATATCAGCAGGTGCTGGCAAGCTAGACTCAACCTAAGCTGTATCGTCCGTATTGTACACCGTCGTTTACGCTTGGCGCGAAAAAGCGAGCACAATCTGTTGGTACGCACTCCAACAAACTTGCTCATTGAACGAAGCAAGTCGCTTGAAGTGCATCAAAAGCCAACTGCCGTACACGCTCCAAGACAATCGATTGCGCTTCCAGTGCCAGTAGCACCTGGTTCCCGATACCACGAAGTATTGAGTACCTCGTCTAGCGACTTGTGCTGAAACTCGGAAGTAATGTTATTATTGAGGAGCTTAAATACGACAAGTTCAGTGAAACTCAAAGCAAACAAATTTGAAGCAGTCCTCGAGGCTGGACTGCCACCGATTCAATCTCTAGCTATGCTTGTATCTCTGATAAACAGTAAACGAAAACAAATTGCAGACAGCGCTGCACTTGCCTACTTGACCCTTCAGAACGAGAACGCTGGAACTACCATCGTCGATGACATCTGTTCTTGACCACTCGCAGCAGCGTTTGTGGCTTGGTTCCCATTGTTGAACGAAAAGCTGTTTGGGGTGTTTGCAGCTGTATCCAACACTGGACTTTGAGCCATTTCGGTCTGCGTGAAAGGAGTAACAGTTCCCGAGCTCTCCACAGCAGGCACGTTTGTCCAAACCGGAGCATTGGTGACCGTGGGGGGTGGGGTGCGCGTTTGTTGACGGGGCTTGAGTAGCGGGTGTGCCTTCATTCCACGTCTGGGGTGGTGAGGTCCATTGCGCCTGCATCGTTTGGGTTTTTGCCTCAGTGGTCGGAGTTCCTGCCGTTGGGACATCCGTTTGCAGACTGTTTGAAGTGGGGGGTTCTGTCGATAATGAATTCGTAGTGGGGGTTTGTGCTGCCGGTGTCTCCTTCGACAACGTGGTCGTCTGGCTTGTGTCCACCGACTGGGTCGCCTTGGCGATCCCGGTACCGGCAGTACTGGTTTGACCTCCGACAAAGGGATGCAGTTCTCTGTAGTAACAAAAAGGTTGGTGAGGATTTAACACGATAGCAAGCAAGTTGAAGCTGACCACGCACTATATCTGCCAAACGTATTTGACACTCGTGCTTCCCTGGAACGCCAACCAGTAAAAACGGAACATACAACCGCTTGGCAAGCACGACGAGTAGTCCACGGGCTTGAAGACCGACTTGATGCTCATGTAGTCCTTCACGCTGAAGGCTTTCGCACAGTCGTCGTTGTGAAGCGCCAACGTGTCGTCAAGCCAGATCTCGCATGGACCCTAAAAAAAAGACTAAACGTTAGAAATAATTCCTTACATAGCCTTCTCTTTGTCTTCAGTACTCACGTGGTGAGCGAGCCCACGCTCAATGGTAGCCGTGCCATCCGATGGAGGGTCCTTCGGCTTAGCGTCAGGGTTGGAGAAACCACACTCACCCCATACAAATTTGTGTCGCTGTCCAAGCGTTTTCGGATATTGTTGGCGTAACCAGCTTCCTTCACTTTCTCGACGTAGAGCGCGATGAGCTCGTCGTCGTTGACAACCGACTCCCAGTTGGCTTGGAATTGAGGGGCGATCTGCACGATCCACGCTCCCGTTGCCGCCCCCTTAAACTCCGTCAGCGGGATGAGCATGTAACCATGAGCTTGGACTTGAGTCAACCATCCAGTCGCCGCTATCACCGCGGCGGCGAAGAGGGACACTGTCGACTTCATGGCCAACTGGAAGATCGTTCAAGCTGGAAGGCTGGGAGTTTAACAATGAGGGCATCTTTGGGAAGCTTTGACCGAGTGCATCCCACCGAAAGGATCAACTATTGTTCGTACCAGCGAAGGAGGAAGATGATATCCTAGATGGTGGGCAGTTCAAACATCTGGTCATGTTACATGTATCGCATTTGCTGGTGACAGACGCGTTTGTGAGTTAAGTTATTAACTAGCCGAGCGCCACCCGCGATGCGGGCGGTGGTGACATGTTTAGTCCCAGTCGCGTGGGCCGCACGCCTTCGCTTCGCTCTGGCGGGCTTGAGTCTCCTATTTTTAAACTATATCTTACCGAAATCTTATAACTTAGTGGTTATTTGTACTCGATATGCCTAACTTTTAAACAGATTTGTCAAATTAGATCAGGGGCTGAACTTGGTTGATTAACGTGATCTTCCGACCCATTAAATAATATGCCTGTGACTGTGGTTTAATTTCGACTATAATGATCTTTTCCCCTCTATGAGCAAGTGTACAATATCCGGTGCGGAAGAACACGTAACGTATTGCACGTTAGTATACATCGCAAAAAATGTTGTTACCATTTTTAATTACACGAAAATGATTTCCATTGTAGCCACGTATCTCGGTTTTACTCTCAAATATGTTATGCATATCAGCAAGCCTATCCTTACTCCGTCTTGCAACGAATTCGTGTGATTTGCTGATAAACGAAACTGTCGCCTTTCGCAGGGCTTACTCGTCTATTAAGTGGGCTGACCACCACCATTAAAAGGTGAGATGTGCGGGTGCTAATGCACGATACAAAAACTCAATACATGTAGAACCTTAGAATGCAAGTGTTTCGATTATCACAATAAGTGTTCGTTGAAACGCTAAGTGAGCCCGTGTTTGCAAACTGTTTTGACAAAGCATGCGGGTGCATGCTGTACACGAAAACCTTGTAACAATTTGATTGGGGTTGTTGAATACAAAAGAGCCTAGCATTTGCAAACGTTACTTATAGGAAGGACATGTACTCTGATGTCCTTGGTACGTGTAATCAGTCTGGACTCCTATTGAATAGGCTAACTTTTAATCTGGGTTCTCGATTTGTCTGATCCATACCAATAGTCGATGAGCGGCAAGAAGCCAGCTAGATCGGAGAAAACCCCTGAAACGATCTGAATATGATACTACTTCTCTCACACTGATCATCTTTGAGCCAACATAGATGATTCTCTTCCATAATGCATCCATAACAATGTGCAACGTTAATTTGATTAATCGAGTTCTTGATGGTCTAGAGTAAAGGCTACACTTTTTGTTACTGTAGCTAAAGCTAAAACAATTTAGAGTAATCGATTTACAATTTCATTGACCATTCAGTGTGCTCCAGTATAACTACATGTACTCTTTATCTATGCGATAAAAAATGTTCTAGTTTCCTCTTAGCACAACGTTCTTATCCTTGATCCCAGACAACGCTACCACATGATTATTTTTACAATCTCAAGAAACCTGGGATATTTAACCTCGAATGCATTTTCTAAACCTGTATCAGCTTCTTTTTATCGGTGTTCACGTGACTTGGAAGTGAACCCAACGGGTTCTGTCAAAAGCTTCATTTGCTCAAAATACAATTTAACGGGAAAAAAGATTAACGCGTGCTGCCAAAAGTATATTCTCTCATAGCTGTAGCAGTAGTATTCTTGTGGCGCATTGTGACGTGTCGGCCGCATTAAAAAACAAACTTACTAATACATATTAACAACTAATTAATATATCACATTATTTATTAAAGACCGTCTTCGCTTCGCTATAGTAGCTTCTGCACTGTAACTTTCTTGACGTGGACACCTTAATTGTCAGCACAGTGTGAAATTCTCTTTTACGGCGCGAATTCACTATTTCGGAGTAGCTTTTCTCTTTATTAGTACGCAACGTTCTTATCTACTACGAAGTAACCTGCAAAGCTACCAAAAGCTTTTATTAATAATGGCAATCTGACCGTCAAGCGTTGTATCTCAAAGAAACACTCCGTTTAAAAACAACAGCCAGTCGCATTATATTACGTCTACATGTGTCGATATCAGCACCCGTTGCTTCGCTTCGTACCGAACCGACCTTATTATTTTATAACATGAAATGACAAAACGTATAACTCTTCTGTTTTACTTGGAAGCAATGCTATTAAGCCTTGAAAAACGTGTTCCGGGCCTCTCAGCGTCCTAGGAAGCAGAAAGTATCGCGGTACCTAATACATTCCTAGTGCGTCATTCAATGTGCGATAAGATCTTTAAGTTTTACTTTTATAAATGTCGCCTTTGCTTCGCTTGGTAACAAACTATCTGTGGATAACCTACTGTATACCCTCCCAGTGTCCTAGGAAGCGCGAAGTTCGTGGCAACACATTTCTAGTGCGCCAGCACAGGGCGATAAGATCTCTAAAAGCCGTACTTTTGTAAATGTCGCCTTCGCTTCGCTCGGCAACAACTGTCTGTGGATAGCCTAGAAAAACCATTCTATGTTCAACATATGTACTACGTACTCTACATAAATTTGTCGACGTAAACAACATAATCCTATTTTAGCCAATGGGGGCCGCCTTCGCTTCGCTCGGCAGCAAGTTTTGGCCAATGAGAATGGTTTTTGAAGCGTCATTGCGGCGACGGACCGACTACCTACAGACAGCAAACTACGTTAGTTGTATAGGATACTACACGTACACGCAGCGTGAGTGTTCGATGCTCAGCTCATTATTTGTATCCAGCATAAAAGAGAGCTGGGTGTAGTGGATGCCGGGTATTCCAGCCTGGTCCACCACTAGCAGTCCAAGCTGAGGCTCTCGTAGCAATAACAGACCTGCATCACAGATGACCCAGCTGTATCGTACGGCCCCAGTGCTGGCGACAATGGGTGTGCATGTTCTCCAGGTCTGGCAGTCCGTGCCTGACCTGGACTATATTAGGAACTTTGTATGCCTCACTGCACATTGCCTTTTGGTTGTCGATTGCCCCAGACAATCCGTCTCTCTCGATCAACCCATGGAGGACGCTCTGTGGACACGGTTGATTGAGAAGACTCTGAGCGACGGGCTGGTCAGCATCAGACCTGAAGCTCACTCTTCATTTTTCCTGCTATCCATCAATACACTAGGCTACTAGTTCCGTGCGGGTTAAGCCCCCGCATCGCCGTGTGCTTGATTTTTCGGTCTTCTACCCGGGATACACTACACTGGGCGACAGCACCTATGATAAATGTAAAACAAAACCCTCTCCATTGCTGTGATCGCATACCCTATTGGAGTTTTGTTGCTTGCAGGATAACGCAAATGCTGACTACGTGCAAATCTTGCGCGATGTATTCGTGGAGTTCCTCTCCACCGAGAAAAGCAACCTTTGTGGCTCAACCATCTTTTACAACCATGCCGAAAGGTCATTAACTCGTCGATGCGACAATAATGACCGCTGGAAGTTCCTGTGGAACTCCAGACAGAGTTGGCTGTTGAACCGGTCCACTTTTCCCCAAGCATACGGACTGGCAGATCTCGTCGCTCTGGACTTTGCTTTCCCAGCTTTTCCCTACTCTTCCTGAACAAATGCAATGGACGTAGCGTGCTACAGGCGGCGCAGGCTGGTATTGTCCGGTAAGGAAAACTTCAAGTACAAAGTATTGAAACTCAGGTGCAACCACTCTCTTCATAGGGCCACAGAGATCGTATCACACTGTTGATCGGAGCACCTTTGAACCACGTACGAGTGACGTTCACATGTCTGACAGTGTGCGCTGGCGTTCTCGACGGTGTCCTACACACGCTTGCGAGGAGCCTTGCAATTTTCGTTCACGGCAGGCGCCGCGGCAGCAGAAGCTCCCGTCCCATCACTGTCGCTTCGGTGGCTTCCGGGGCCTGGTTCTCAGCACTAGTTTATGTAGCGGGGGCATCCGTGGACGTTTGGGTTGTGTTGGATGCAGCCGAACCAGAGCCCGTGGTCGCTGTGCTGGCTTGGCCAGCAGGTGGTCCGGTGCAGTGTTCTGTGTAAGGGGGAAACAGAAAACGTAGGACGAATGATTAGCGTAGCCTCATACCTTAGAGATCTTGGAACGCACTGTAAATCTGCCAGACGTATCCGTTGTCGCTCCCTTGGAGCGCAATCCAATAGCAGCGGTACAGGCAACCACTCGTCGAGCATAACGAAGAGTCAATTGGCTTGAGTACTGAGTTCTGGGTCATGTAGTCGGCGGTGCCGAATGGTTTTTCGCAGTCGTCGTCGTGCAGCACTATCTTGTCGTCTAGCCATATCTCACACGGGCCCTGTAGTAGAATACGCGTATTTAGTACGTACCGGTAGTCACGAGAATATGTAGATCTCTTTCCCAAGTCTTACGTGGTGGTGGCCGTACCGTCCGACGGTGGGGTCTTCGAATCAGTGTTCGGGTCGGAGTTGCCGCCGTCAGCTGCGTATAGATTCATGTCGCTGTCTAACAGCTTTCGGATGTCATTCTCATAGCCTCCTTCCTTCGCTTTCTCAACATACCGCGCGATAAGGTCGTCGTCATTGCCAACCGAGTTCCAGTCTGCCTTGAACTGCGGCTCGATCTCGACAATCCACGACGATATTTTCTTGTCCTTCTTGTGCTTTGCCAACAGGACGGCCTCGGGGATCAACGTGTAGCCGTGCACGCCAACCTGCGTGGAGAGACAACCAATCACGGCAGCAGCCGTAGCGGAGAAAAGGAACATGGTCGACACCAATACGTTCCTAGCTAGACGTCACCAAATACCAAAATGACGGTTAAAATCCGAAAAAAAACTTCTTCGACGTCTCGATTTTCGTTCGTGGTCCGGTATATGAAGCGAGTTGTTCAACGATTGACAGCTCCCATAAGCTGCCATCTTTCGTGATCTGTAAGACGTGATAATTTGATATTGATAAAATACAAAGGATACTATCGCTTAGACAGAGTTTTGCCATTGCATCACTCTAAAGGTCAAAGATTACGCGTTGGGAAGCATAAGATAAACCAGCTGCTATTTAATAGTTAAAAAAAAAGAAGCTAAAACTCAACATTTGAACCAAATCCTTAGATCGCAACACGGGATACAACCACCGAAATTCCTCAGAAGCCGCCAGGCCAGATCTCAATCACTTTTAAGCCACCACGCGGGGTGATTAAAACCAAATCCGTGCTAGCACACGAAGAAGCTCTGATTGGATAATGCATTTTTTTAAAAAAGAAGTAGTCTTTTTTTAAAAAAATACATGCACCGGTATGGTTATCCACCGAGTAGCGAGTGCTACGAATTTCTTGACTACAGGGGGCATTGCTGTTCAAATCTGAAAGCGCTCTAATAACGTTATCCTACGATTTTTTCTATTACGGGAACAGCAAAGCCCTGTTGGGAAAAGTAAGTAACATGAACACCGTACAAAGTCGCGCTCAAGACCGCAAATACAAAAAAGCGTAGCGAACCTGGAGATGATACTTAAGATAAAACTTAAAAATGATTGGCTTAAATCAAATTTCTACAGTCTCACAACTAGAGATGAAACCACATATCCTTCTCTACCTCTTTGAGGTGGAGAAGAAGACGTGACCTCGTCCCGGCTTTGTCGTATTACCCCAAGAAATAGTGCAAAATGATATTATAATTGTTTCAAATTGACTTTATTTTGTGAATTAGACAACATCCGCTGTACACAAAAGAAAGGTAAGCTGCCCAGAAGTGCTTAGACTTCGGCTTGCAGCAGCAAAGTCGATCAAGAGTCGTACAACATAAGTAGGAGCCGCACTTTATTGAAAGGGGTCATGCGCAGGCGTGAACGAGGGCTCGCTTCATACCAGAGCTGGTAATAGAAGCATCTAATTGGCTTAAATTGAAACTAGATATGGATACCGTATAGCAAATGTCATATCCTGCAAATTGTCATATCCGACATGAGATTTTAGCCAATCATAGTTAATTATCTCAGATCCCTAAAGTAATCCTACATCTTGCCGTCTGTTACCAGACGGCCAACGAAGTAAAGCATTTAGATTGAGCTCAGTCTGGGTATTGTGCCAGCTTATCACAGTATGTTCACTTGTCAATAGACAAGGGAAGACAGCAGCGTAGTCACAGCCGACTCGCGAAGACAACAGCCTCTTTTCCAACATCCCAACGCAGTTGCCGTAGACGGCGAATAGACAATCCCGCGGGATCAGCTTCTTCATCGCCACCAACGAACTCCACGACACCTAAATCTGAGCAGCGTTCAGGTACCTTTACTGAGAAACGTGCAGTAATATTTAAATCGACGAATTTCGGACCTTTCGGGATTTTCCCATATTGCAATATACACCGAAATGGATCAGAAATACGATCACCTTGATAAACCTGACCTCACTCCCGGGTGCCACGAAGGGGAAGCATGTACTTCTCCTTTGTGGACGGCGTCATATCGTAGCTGGTGCATCCGCCAATGTCTTTGTCGTTTTAGTGGCTTATGGTGCTTCTGTGGCCTGCGGTAGGAGGTGTCTCCGTTTCAGACACGAGGTATTTGTTTAGGTCTGCATTTACAGACACGAGCAATTTTTTGGACAAAAATGGTAATCAAATGTTTCTTCTTACGAAAAAGCTCCACGATACGGAGCTCAACGGACTCTGCTGTGTTGGAGGGCGTGAACGCAATTGCGCTTTGCAAATTGCAACCAGTAAAAGCACTAACATGTAAATTCACGAGTAGCCAATCGACAATGATCAAAATAAGTATGAGTTCCACTTAGTCTTTTTCGGTGTAGCACAAGATCGCGTTACCCAGCTGTTCCATGCAGGCTCGAGTGCCTTGCCAATCTTCAGCAATGAAGCTCTCCACGTATTTAATCGCTCTTTAATCATTTGAATATTCATTGTCAACAATGGGAGCGTTATTATACGCGAAACGGAGAGCGCACTGGAACCTTAGCTCATTCAGGCACGTGTTACTGATACCGAAAAAGTTAACCGGTCACTATTCAGCACAAAGCTGTAGTTGCCATAATATATTGGAGTTCCCACCAAAGTACATTCGAATAGCTTACGCATTTTATTGGTACCTCTAGAATACTTCCCGATGTTTTCGACCAAGTAAAAAAAAAACAATTGTGGAAGGATCTCTTCACACTTATCAAGCAAAAGCTACATGTAGAAGGATGGACAGGCAAGCAAGGACATGGATATATGTAGCAGCCGTGAAATGACTAGATAAGTACACTAAGACCGTGAGCATTACTATAAGAACGTGCAATTCTCTCTGTCTACGAGCTAAGCGAATTTTTGGCCAAATACTCTCAACTTCTGTTTCAGATTTCGATACAGAATACTGTGGCAGTTCGAGTGCAAAATATGGGTCTCTTACATTTGATACATATTCTTTCGGACAGAAACTCCGGTTCCACCAAATAGCGCCGGGAGAGTAGATTCCTTTCTTGTACGCTTGTCGCTATGATCGTCGGTACACGGGAGGAAGGAGATCTTTGTCGCCGCTATCGTCGAGGTCTGCAGCGTCGTCTTCGAACGCACCCACCTATTGCGTAGCCGAACTTACACCACGCCACACGGTCCTTCCCCGCAAACATTTTCTGGAAGGCTGTCATGGAGCTATTCCTTGCATTCTCTTCGCGTAGCTCCTCCTTAGTTCTCGCGACTTTTTCAGGAAACCCTTGCTCTGCTGTAACTGGCTTCGTGCAGCAGCTGACGCTCTTTATCTGTCCGCCTCGATTTCACCGTCATTCGGGGGGGGGGGGGGGGTGGGTGCTGCTTACCATTCGCGTGCACGCTTTGGCCTTCGCTCAGATACGACCTGTTGATGAACGAGGATCGAGACCAGAGAGCGGTGTTGATGAGTGAGCGCCGGGCAGGTGCGACCAGATGTCCGTGGACCTGTACGAGGTGACAAGTTGGTGTGTGGCTCACAGGAGCTTACGATAGGAAGACCGAGGAGTCAGTAAGAAGCTAGAGACAAATACCACTTTCTCTTTTGCGTGTGAAACCTCATAGCGTCAAGTGTGATCCGACTGGTTCGAGGACCAGGTTTCAACAGGTCTTGAGCCCAATGACCAACGCCAGCCACAGCGACGCACCAGCGACGACACAGGCGCCCGTTACCGATCGCGAAAGGATCGGTATGGTAGAAGAGGACGAAGATAAAAGCACTGTTGTCGCTCGCGAAAGGGGCAACAGCAACAACCCCGAAGGCCAGGCACCGGCCGAAGGGGACAACGCATCGGAACGGCTCACTCTGATGCGTGGGGTCACAGGGAGCCTCGAGCGACTCGAGGAGTCGCAGTCGAAGTCGGAGAAGAAGTCGTCGGTGACGGAGATGGCGTGCGCGACGCCAACGTACCCATGGCCCCACCCATGAACTCGAGCTTATTCGCCTCAGGTTTGGAGCGAGGCACCAGGATGCACATATACTCTCTTGCAGGGTTACCGCAAACGCCGTATACTGTGACGCCGTGCAGGCCGGTCACAGCTCCACAGTACTTTGTCCAGAAGCAGCCGGGCTACGGCTTACCGCAATCCGACTTGCAGCGACTCTACGCTGCAGGAACTCACGGCGGTGCGCAAGGCGCACAGCCCGCGCCGGATCCACCACAAGTGCAACCTGGACAAGGACAAGCCGGAGCAGGAAGGTTCCCGGCACCGAACCAGAATGTAGCGGTGCGATACCCAGATGCGAGGCAGAAAAAGCTCGCGATCAGGCCATTTGACGGCAAAGCACTGTATGTTGGACTCGGCTCAGGATTTTTAGAGTGGGGTCAAAGGTTTGAACGACAAGTGGCGCTCGGGCAGTCGGCGTGCGGGTTTTACTGACCCGAGGACTTCAAGGTGAATCTATTAGGACACTACCTGTCCGGAACAGCAGAAAGGTACTACACTAGGAAAATTGAAGCGTGGTGGTCTCAGTTCCCCACGCTACAATACGTGATGGAGCGGACGCTCGAGACGTTCAAGTCGAACATCACGCCGGCCCAAGCCGTGAAGCTTCACTGCGCCGAAGGACCCGAAACGCACGTAGTCTGAGCACTACATGTACCTCGTGGCCATCTCGGAGGCATGTGGAGGTGGAGCCGACTATCTAGTGCTCCACAATATAGTTCAGTACGCGTCCGAGGATCTCAGGACGGTACTGATGGCCAAGGTAGACGGTTCCAGGTTGGACTACTTGCAACAAGCAGAGGAGCTCGCGCACTTTGCGCAGTCCGCTTGAACCGGGGAAGCACAGGAATCTCGGTAAGGAGATAGTTGATGCAGTTGGAGAGGGCGCGCGGAAGAGACGAGAAGGTGCCATGAGTGTCACCAGGTGAGCCACCTGAAGGCCGTATGCCCTGAACGCGGTCGAGACCGTAGAGAGGCACCGAACTTCACGCTGGCAGTGAACGAGAAGTCTTCCGAGGAAGGCGTCACCTGGATCTTGGACAGCGGCTCGAGGAGGCACCTAGTGAGCAACCAGGCGTAGTTTGACGATGTGCAGCCGTGCGAGGATACGTGCGTACAACCCAATGGGGAGCCGCTCAACGTGACGAAATTGGGGACGCTGACGCTACGAGTGATGGCGTGCGATGGCTCGCAGACTATGAAGCTCACGGAGGTGTACTACGCTGAGGGCGTAGTGCACAATCTGATATCCTACGGTAGACTGGAAGAAAAGGGCTATGCGTCGACTTACAAGGACGGGCACCGAGATGTGGCTGCCAAGGACGATGGGCGTGCAGTGTTCGATGTGGATCTGCGTCGGAATGTTCTGGTGGTGCGAGGCGCCGGGGAGAAGAACAAAGGAAACAGATCATGGCTGTGTTGGAGCGCGAAGCCAGCGGGCCAAACGACGAGTCGCTGGAGACGCAGAAAGGAACACTGGTCGACTTCCACAAGAGACTGGGTCATCTAAATTACAAAGCGGTAGAGCGCTTGGTGCGAGACCCGAGCTCGGGTAGCACACCGACGGACCACCGCCGTGTGAACTGCCTAACAAGCGCACAAGGAAAGCAAACCAAAACCCGACAGTTGACGAAAGCCACTGGCACTCACGCACCGATCGACAGGATCGGAGGTGTGATCTGTTCTGACCTCAAGGGGCAAGGGGCCGATGACCCCGCGAGACAGACTCGGAAATCGCTATATGATCAACTTTGTTGATCATAGAAGTAATTATTGCCGTGTTTTTCTGGCGAAGACCAATGGATCTTCTGCTAAGCAGTTCGAACACTTCTTGGTGTGGTTGGAGGCGGAGTTTGACTGTCGAATGCACGCTCTGCGTACAGACTCAGGAGGAGAGTAGGACGCCGACCTTTTCTGCAAAGGGACGGAAGTGTTGAGGCAGAAGAGTGAAGCGCGAAATCAGGCGAGTAACGGCAAGGCCGCGCGCATGCACAAGGTCATTATGAATATGGCCCGGTGTATGGTGCTCGCGTTTGGCTTACCTTTGTGTTTTTGGGGAGACGCAGTTCAGTATGCTGCGTACCTACTGAACAGAGCGTCGACCAACTAGAACCCGGGGCGTGTGACGCCAGTGAAGATGCTCACCAAGCAGACACCGCAGTTGGGAGATATAGAGGTTTTTGGGTCGCCATGCACGGTCTATCGAGACCCGAGGAAGCAGAACTTTGCTCATCGTCCGCAACAGGGTATAATCGTGGGGATAGGCGCGGAAACGAAGTGCTATTGTCTTGTAGTAACACGCCGAAAATGTAATAGCACCCTTCCATACCAACAACACCCACTAAGTCACGAGGACTCAGTAAGCTTTTATGTGGACAAGAACCTGAAAGCCCAGGAACTACCCTGCCAGGTTGGCTATGAACTCTGTGCTCCGTGTGTCCAGCTGGCAAGCCACCGAAAACTCAACACTACTAGCCACGAGCAACGGCTAGTGTGTCCTCTCTCACGCAAATATACCCCGCAGTCGTTATAAAGATAGGGTACCGGACTTGTTTCAGACGTGATACGGGGTGCCGGAGTTATACTCCGAACGGTAAGAATATATGGAGAGCGTACAAGCTTCTCCAACACACAGCGATAACTCGCTCCTCAATACAAGACCACTACTTCTGTCTCTTGGCCCTGCCGGATGAACACAAACTACCACCAGTAGGAGTGCTCACCGACAGTCATATCCAGGAACTATCCCACCACTATCGCGTACTCACCGATAGCCGGACGTGCCCTTGTGTGGTTGAGAGTAAATGCTGTTCTGTTATTCGAGCCCGAAGCCTCTTAATGTAATATCTAATTCCTACTACCTACCAATACAAATATCAAGTATAAACATGTCCGCTTTGGATCTTCCAACCCACTACCGACGACTCGAAGGGTCGTCTGATCTCGAGCTGTCGCAAGTCGTACCGTCGCACCCGGTCCCATGAGAGTCGTTGTGTCCTTTCCCGTCGTTGCCGTTAAAGATCTCACCCGCTAAAGCCTTCACAAGCGCCACCGTCCACTCATTCGTGATCTTTGGGCACCGGATCAGTCGAAACGGTCGGTAACGACGACTCAGCGGTCACTGGGAAGCGGCGACTGAATGCGAATTCTGGCCGCACATCTTTGAACCCACGTCGCACGTTTGCCACGTCTCACCATCATTCCTGCAGTCATCGGGTCGAAATGACACGTCGCGTCGTCACAATATGGACTTTGGGCCAATCAGCACGAGTCTTCGCCACTACCGTAATTTGACCCGCGTATCTTGTGACAACGGTGGCGACACGTCCTGTCGCACCGGTTGACTAGCAACGCTAGGATCTCTCGCTTCAAGTGCAAATCGCTACACCACACTACAGAGTTACCTGCCAAAGGACAAGGTAGTGGAAACGACGCAGCACGTCAGAAACATCGCGACGCTCGACAAGGAACAAAACGAAAATGTGCAGAGGTTGTACCTGGAGGACGACACGGCCGAGGCCCATGGAGTAGCACAAGACACAGGAGGTCCGTCTGCGGACGGAGAGGAGGGCACGAGTGCCGGTACTGTGAACGGTCGCGCGAAGAGGCGCGGTAAGAAGAAGAAAGAGAAGACCTGAACACTGGAACGCCCGGTCACACACAGGAAGAGGAGCGGATGCGTCCGCGGAAGACGGCAAGGGAGACGAGTCCGCAGTTCAGGAGGAGATCGTCACAGGTGTGGTTAATAACGTGGTGGGAGTAGATCTGATGAACTACCGAGAGGCTATCCGTAGCCGGCTACGAGAGAAGTGGATCAAGGCCATGGCTGAAGGGCTCAGAGGCCACGAAGAGAATGGTGTGTGAGAGGTCGTGCGGATGCCCAGAGTGGTGCACGTCCTTCACACGAATTGGGTGTATAAAACCAAACTAGATGCCGAGGGTATCATTGAGCGGTTGAAAGCTTGGCTTGTTGCCTGCGGGAACGAGCAGGAGTTTAGTGTGAATTACATTATTACTTTCGTCGCGGTGATTGACATGACTAGTGTCAAGTTGATACTGGTACTGGCGCGCAAATGGAGAGTGCCTGCGAAGCACGGGGACGTGCCGAACACCTACGTAAAGGCGGATAAGTAAGCGGAACTATAAATTTTCATTCGACTCCCGCAAGGAATGATGATCCCAGACGAGATCAAGAGACGACTGGGCGTGACGGGTGACACGGAGATCGTGCTGGAACTGAAGAAGGCCTTGTACGGCCTGAAGCAGACCGGGAGTTTGTGGAGCAAGCGGCTTCATAAAAAAACTGGTCGAGATCGGTTTTGAGCAGAGCCTTACTGATATGTGCGTCAATTTCAGAAGACGTGGTAGCGTGCTCCTAGTGGTAGGTGTCTACGTGGCCGACCTGTTGGTCACGGGGACGCAGCAGGAAGCCGTGGATGCATTCTTTGGAGAATTGGCTGCGCTGCCTATCAAGGACCTGGGTCCTGCCAGTAAGTTCCTAGGAATGCAAGTTTCGTATAGCGAAGAGGATGGCTACGATTTGGATCAAGAGGTGACCATCACGGACATGCTGAGAGAGCATGGAATGGAGTTTGCGCGTGAAGTGAGATCTCCGATCGGCGAAGCGTGGAATGAACGTCGCGAGGATAAAGGCGACGCGTTGCCTGTCTCAGGAGTGGTGACGATTTTGATGTTCCAGTCGGTGGTTGGCAGCCTGATGTGGGTGGCGCGCTGCACGCGGCCAGACATCGCATTCGCCGTTCACAAGGCGTGGCGAAGAACGCACAAACCAACGACAGACGACTGGAAGCTCGCAAAGAGAATCATGAGGTATGTGGCGAGCTCGAAGGGATTGCAGCTCTGCATGCGTGGGGGGGGGGGTTGGGACCGGAGGAGCCGCTGGAGATTGTTGCGTACAGCGATGCCGACTTTGCAGCAGACAAAGAGGACAGGAAGTCTGTCACCGGGGATTTAGTGACGGTCGACGGAATGCCGATAAGCTGGATCTGTAAAAAATTAACAAGGGGGCGTATCGCTGTCTACTATGGAAGCCGAGTACACGGCGGCATCGGTGATGGCAAGGGAGATACGAGGCGTTCGCGAGCTGGTCGGAGAACTGGAAGTAGCGCACGTGGAGCCAATGCCGTTGAGAGTAGATAATCAAGCTGCTCTGAAGCAGCTGGAGGGCGAGTGTGCTTCTGCGAAGGCGAAGCACGTCGATGTGAAGATCAAGTTTGTCGGTGACTACACTAAGAATGGGGTGCCGAAGCCGGAGTACCGTCAAAGCGAGAACATGCCAGCTGACCGGATGACGAAGGCGCTGGTGGCTCCGAGGATGGACGAGCTGCGTGGACAGGTTGGCCCGCACCGAGGTGGAGGCGTACACGCAGAAGAAGAAGACGGACGACTGAAAGGAGAAGGATGGATCGCTGTTCGGCACTGCCGGCGAGGAGGAGTGTTGAAGAACGAGAATCAAGACCAGGGAGCGGTGTTGATGAGTGGGTGCCGGGCAGGTCGGACCAGATGTCCGTGGACCTGTACGAGGTGATGAGTTAGTGTGTGGCTCACAGGAGCTTACGATAGGATGTGTGATATAGGGAATCACTTGAAATGTAGCTAGACACGTTGTGAGCCTTTGCACACAACAATTCGCCTTCCACAGGGGTCGGCGATAGTTGGGCGTACCTGAAGGAACCAAGTCCGACCCAGCACCCTGAGCTGGCGCTTCCCTCTCTCACTATCTACGTCCGTAGGCTTAACACACAAACGCCACAGGCACGAGCTTCGCCTGTACGCTTATCCTCTCTCTCTCTCTCTCTCTCTCTCTCTCTCTCTCTCTCTCTCTCTCTCTCTCTCTCTCTCTCATACCCCGTGGCACCAACAGCGGAAGGTTGCCTAGTTGTAAACTCTTTTACGGGGGTGCCCGAGAATAACTCAGGCTGTAAGTCGTCTAGAGTATACTATCAATACTCTAACCACAAATATCGAGAATCTAATACCTGAACTTCCCTCAAATAGGGATCAAACCAAATACACTCGCTCTAACAGTCTCTTGGCCTGACCAGTAACGAACGCTAACTTCAGGAAGGTCGCTGTTCACTGGTAGGCATACCCTGTAAAGCCACTAAGTGTAAGGTGCTTACCTCGACGCTTGATCACTTGAGTGCTTCAGGGAAAATTCTGCTCTGTCATTATAGGGCCAGTTGGCCCTTATTCTTTCTAATCCTATGATTCCCGCTGTTCTATACTAGTATCAAGTGAGCTCAGTCCGGATCCGGCGCGCCGTGTCCCATCCAGATGCTTACGGTCAGACGACTATCCGGTCTCGTGTGGTCCACACTGCTGTGACGGGCAAGCGTATAAACCGTCGCAGTGGGTGCGATGGGTCAAAAAGACCACATGGATTCCTTGGAATACCCTGGCGATGGTTCGTGACTTGATCCGCGGTCGGCAGGCAATCTTCAATACCACAATGACAGAGAAGTCAGTAAGAATCTAGTGACAAATGTCACTTTCGCTTTTGCGTTTGAAACCTCATAGCGTCAAGTGTGATCCGACTGGTTCGAGGACCAGGTTTCAACACGACCTTCACTCCTGAATATCGACGGCTTGGGTGGTGCGAAGCGATTTGAAGAATTTCACGCGCTCGAAACGGATCTCGCAAAACACAGGAATCACAAAATAATATCATACTGTGCGTTCTACTCAAGATTTCCATGCGCGGATCTTTGAATGACCCGGACCTTCGAAGTGAACTCCGTGGTGGCCGTGACGCCCGCTGAGAATCAGTGCAGTGGCAAGTCCGGTGTTTGAGCTGCCTCGAGCGCCAGACTCCCCGGACATGGTCAACGGTTCCACGATACCCGCCTCGTTGTGCCCCGTGGATGGTCAGGTCAGAGCCAACGGGCTGCGGCACGAGCAGCATCGGTCTCCATTGTTGGAGGAAGGAATTACATGTAGAAACATAGAAGATATAACCGTTCTGCGTACACAAGGCAGCTACGTAGGACGAGATGGTATTGTGAGTTTTAGTCAAAATTTCAAACTGGGTTGACTGAACAGATCCAGCCATCCCGCCTCGCAAACCGCCCCCGAAACGAAAAATCACTTGGATTCACTATCGGTCTTACTAAGTACGGCGTCGGACTTAAATGAAGCTCCGGTACGCCATGCCTGTCGATTGCCAAAAGACTTGATTTTTGTAAAGGAGGATTCAATCCATGTTGGAGAACCGGTCAGCATTGGCAAATTTGGCCGGAATTTACATTTAATATACTTCTTATCTCTTTCGTTAAATGAAAAGCGCAAAACAACCGCACAAATCGGCTAAAGACCTTGATCCACTTAAGTACGATGCGGAGACAGCACTGGGCCGTTTCGAAATAACAAGGAAATTGTATGTCAGTGACTCGCCCAGATTGGCAAATTTGGCCAGAATTTACTATAACAGGAAAGGAAGTCCGTAAATAATTGATTACCGCTGCGTCTGGGACTCTGAAAACCGAAAATACATACCGGATTTCGTTATCAGCAGCGTCTTATGTTCATTCATAGATTCGCCGGCGAGGAGGGAAGCGAGATCGATCTGAGAGCGCAGCACATGAATGAGCACTGCACGGCAAGGCGCGGTGATGATTTATGGATGATGTCCAGAGGTCGGATACCGAGTTCGCAGGGCGGATGAAGCAGGACGCGGTCTGAAATGCAGATACGTCTTTGAGCGCGTCACTTACCCTCAGAAAGTTGGCGGACGTCGACAAAGAAGTCTGCGTTCTCATTGCTGCAAAAGACCTGGACATGGGTGCCGTTCGAAACCATAAGTAGACTCACAGGCGGAGTGGTTTTGCGTTTTCAAGTGTGGTGAAGCAGCCTGAGTCTTTGTGATGATGGAACGAACTTGAAGGAGCAGACACACGATGCGGCGGTCGCTCGAATGACAACAAGCGGCGATGGACAAGTTGCGGCCTGCGACGATGAAGAGGTTGTGCCTGCTTCGCTCCTACCGATGATGCGCGATCCACCTGGATGTATACTCTGACCCCGTGAAGTACGTGGCCGGAGCAATCGACAAGATCGGCTCCTGTTTGCGATAGGCCTCGGAAGCGTACATGTATACCACATAGGTACACCTACCTACTCGGGACACGGCAGCGGTCACTCCCAATGGAAGTTCCTTCCAGCTGCCGAAAAGTCCTATTGGTGGGAACTCAAGGCACGGTGGCTCTACGGTAGAACTTCTAAGTACTTTTGTACCAGCTTGACTGCACCAGTCACCGCTAAAATCACTTACAGGCCAGAGTAAGCTTTGGACTGCAGCCGATTGCCCTATCTGTAAAGAGTTGACCGCGACTGTCGTGTCGTAACGGTGTCGCCTCCGGCCAGCCGTTATTAATACGACTCGTATTGGTGTCGCCTCCAGCCAGCCGCGCCGGCGGAAGATGTGAAGATGTGAACGCGTGCCCGTCCGTCCATCCTGTCGCAATGGAGACTTGTTGTCGTCTAGCGTCTCTCACAACTCCACGATCCGCTGGCCACATCGTGAACAAGCGACTGTGTGGACTGGGGGGGGGGCAGTGCGATTGCAAACTAGGATAGCAAAGCTGTTGTTCGCGCGAGCTACCGGTACATGTACGCCGGGGTCTGATGTTCCTCAGCCTGTGCTCGTATGTGCGAAGTACCAGGGAAATTTATAGGTAAAGGGCGCTAAAAGACTTGGAATCAAACGGTTCGAGGGCAACAACCAAGGGTGCATTTGAAGGACGACACCCGTACATCTGCGACCAACTAAACCGGCTGGTCGATTATTAACGATACTTAGGTCTCCGAAATGTACGACTCCTACTAGGAGAGCCGGCGGTGACTCGCAAACCGAAACCGTTTCTCACGGTCAGCCGATTGTCGGCAATTGGAGCTTTGCTGGGGAATTTGAGGTGAAATGCCAAGATTTTGGACAGCCTTGCCCTGGCCGTAGCTATTCTACCTCGTCAGCTGTCTCGACCATCGCCGTCTTCACCGTGAAGATTGCGCTGTTCGAAAGAAAACTGCACCTTCTTAATCAAGAAGGACTAATAATCCAGTCTAGAATGCTACTAGTATAATGTATTAGGGTTTTGCGATCTACGTCGGAGTTGCCGCGGCGATTGGCATGAGCCTCCCTCGATTGTCGCCACCGCTTGATCGTTCGACAGTTCATTCCTCAATTTGCAGCAGCGTATTTACCACCTCTCGAAGTACGCACTCGCTACAGAAGAAAAAATGGTCTCCACAACGTCCATCTTAGCTTTGACCGCGGCGGTTGCCACTACCGTCGAGTACGTACAGGCTCACGGCTACATCGCTAAGCCCGCTCCTTCTTGGAAGGACAAGGAGACAAACGACTGGGTTGTCGAGATTGAGCCCCAGTGGAAGGGAGGCTGGGACGAATCCAAGGGTGACGAGGGTCTTCTGTCCACGTTCAAGGAGCTGTCGGCTGCCAACAACTACAAGGATGTTCGTTCGCTGATGGACGGCAACCCGGTGTACGGCGAGGACTGCGGTTTCACGGACCCCAAGGGTACGCCCGTAGACCCGCCCACGGATGGCACGGCTACCTTCTCTCGTGGTATTGTCCACGCTGGTCCGTGTGAGATCTGGCTGGACGACAAGATGGTCCTTCAGAACGACGATTGCCAGAGCGCTTACGGCGACGGTACCCAGGCGACGATCGCTGTCTTCAAGCCTGTCGACTACTCGTCGTGCGCTTCGGGTGGCTGCTTGCTCCGTTTCTACTGGCTCGCCCTACAACGTCTCGATGGCAAGGCGGTGTGGCAGGCTTACAAGAACTGCATCCCTCTGACTGGCCCTGCCGGTGGAGGTGCTTCGCAGCAGACCCCGTCGACTGGCGGTGGCTCGGACACGTCTCAGAAATCGCCCGATGAGGATGTCTCGCAGACCTCTCCTTCCACTGGCGACTCCAGCAAGAAGTCGGACTCCAGTAAAAAATCGGACTCGGACTCCCCGGCCAGCAAGTCGGACTCTCCTTCCAGCGGTGACTCGGACTCCCCGGCCAGCAAGTCAGACACGCCGTCCGGTGGCGACTCGGAGTCTCCATCGTCGCCGGCCACCCCCGCTCCGGAAACCCCTTCGGCTGACACACCCGAGATGGCCCCGGCTCCGGCCCCGAGCAGCAAATGCAACGGCCGTCGTCGCCGTCGCTACTAACCTCCGAACGGAAGGAGGACGCTACGCGCGACAAGTGTACGTGGATATTCGTTCGGGTCTCGGCCTTTAGAGATTGAGCCCGGTGTGTCGTACGAGCTGAGAGCCCGGCGAGGTGTTCACAGCAGAGAAAACAGCTAGGAGAATGGATGTTTTTCCTATCAATTGAGTGTCAACATAGTTTCATGATTTCTTATAACTTTTGGTCAATTTGTTGGTTAGCTTTGTCAAATACCTAGGCGAAGTGCTCGCTTTTACATGTGCAGAGCCGTAAGTTAGAGGGAACAACCACTCACTGGGTGAGTGGTTGTTCCCTCAGTCACCCAGTCTGTATTGTAGAGGCCCTACTCTATTGTTGCCGTGATTCCAGATGCTCCATGGTGTTCACTCTGTCCGAAGTAGTCGCATCTTCCTTTGCAGTAAATACTGTACAGGGAAACTAATGGGGCTAGTTTGCTCCGGTTCGGGATCTGCTCCTCAAGGCCTGCGACTACCGGAGTCTCCATCTCGCCTCATTCCCGAATTTGCAGCGACCTCTTCACTTCGTCTCCACATTCGCACACAGTAATGGTGTCTACAACGTCCATCGTGGTTGTGGCTTCGGCAATCGCCATGTCTGCGAACTACGTGCAGGCTCACGGCTACGTGGAGAACCCAGAGTCCGAATTCAAGGACAAGAAGACATCGGAGTGGATCGTGCAGATCGATCCGCAGTGGAAGGGTGACTGGGACAATGCCAAGGGAGACGAGGGCCTGGTGGCTCTCTACAAAGAGCTCAAGGCGTCCAATAATGCCAAGGACATCCGCACGCTTCTCGACAGCGACACCTCGCTGTACGGCGCCGACTGCGGCTACACCAACCCGGACGTGTCGGCGAAGGATCCTCCTACCGACGGCACGGCCACCTTCTCACGCGGTATCGTGCACGCTGGTCCGTGTGAGATCTGGCTGGATGACAAGATGGTCCTTCAGAACGACGACTGCCAAAGTGCCTACGGTGACGGTACCCAGGAGACGATCTCGGTGTTCAAGCCTGTGGATTATTCGTCCTGTGCGTCGGGAGGCTGCATGTTCCGATTCTACTGGCTGGCGCTCCAGCGTCTTGACGGCAAGACGTACTGGCAGGTGTACAAGAACTGCATCCCGCTTTCGGGTCCTGCGGGCGGCGGTGCCTCGCAGATCACCCCGTCGACGGGCGATGGTTCTGGCACGTCGCAGACCTCGCCATCCAGCGGCGAAGCCGACGGATCGGCCACGACGGCTCCGACCAGCGGCGCCTCTGAGTCAACCAACGCTACTCCGGCCCCCGAGTCCCCGTCGGTTGACACACCGGAAATGACTCCAGCCCCGAGCAGCAAGTGCAATGGCCGCCGCAAGCGTGAGTAGACTATGTGTACAAGGAATAGCGATGTGTACGTGAATATCTGTAGCAATCTTTATCAGATAGGTTGATCAGTCGAGTCGTGAAAGCTGTGAGTGTCACACTAGCTCATACAGCTTGCTAAATGAATCGTTTTGAAAATATCAGAATGCCTTTGTACGTCGTTCCATGGTGCGTGCGTTAAAACAATTGTTCACCGTATTAACAAGCCCCATTTTTTATTTAAAAAAGTGGCACATTTCCCCCGCCATCCCAAAACGATGTAAGTTTTTACCAGTCACTCGTTTCCAATAATAATAGTCGTAGTGTAGGGCCTCCAGTCAATGCACTACCTGCACGGCGACGAAGGCACGTAGAATTACTTGAACAACTACCTACCGAAAAATTGGTAAACAAATTATAACAAAGTGTATTTCAGTGCATTTCAGTTCATTTCGTTAGTGTCTTCCCATCATATGAACAATATTTGCTCTTACAGGCAACAACTCCTTCATCCGCTGGATTGACCCTCTATCTGCCCGAATTCGGGCGTTTGGATGATAGCTGTTTTGTCTTAAAATTCAGCTGGAATCGACATACGGAACGCACAGATTCCGCTGGATGCCAAAATTCAGCTGGAATGGTCCTAATCAGCTGGAATTCGGACGAGCGGAACAGGCCCATAGAGGTGGTAATATTAGCACGAATATGTGCTGTAAGTTAGAGCATATTCACAAGGCTTACAAAACAAAATCGTGAAAAAAAAACTGCAACCTTGGCTGTCTCGAAATCAGAGTTTTCATGACGAATAGTACGTCGTGGTGGTGGTGGTGGGGGGCTATTTATGCTGAATTAACTAAAGAGTCCTGAAAGTCAGTACTGTAGGTTTTGCCTTAGAAACTACATGTACTTGAAGTGTATAATATACGGGTTTAATGGGGAAAAGACAAATACGTCCGTATAAGTGGAAAAATCAAAACGGGTCCGTTTTAACGTTATTTCCAATATTAGCAGCAGAATGAAACTCTCCATGCTAAATCACGATTAAATGATCTTGCCTTCGGTATCACTACAGTCCCTACAATTACTCCCTTTATTGAACTTTTCTGTGAAGCTAAACAGTCCAGTCTAAAGCGATGGGCTCACAACTACTGGGAGGCATTTTAGCACTTCTGTATGCAATCCATTTCCACCAATTTTCGCTGAAATTCTTTTCAAGGGGTACGTTGCCAAGAAATTATTTCAGTTATTAATATATAATTTTTTGGCTTTTCCCAAATGTTAATTTTGTGGTCCTGGACCAAGATGGCCGACTTTGTTTACAGATGAACCTGTCTAAGATGAGCTTGTATATCATGATACCCTATCGTACTTGATACGATTTGATTCCACCAGACTAGTAGACAAGCTTTTTGTATTGACACTTGATAATACTGTCTAACCTGAAACTTGATACATTCTGATGATAAAAAAGCGGCCTGTTGAGGTCAAAATCAAAGGTTTTGGTCGGAATTAGGGCCCTTCATCAATACGAAAGTACATGTAATCACGTGTCCATCTATTCTAAGTACTTTTCACCTGAAATTTGCCTCGATTAGGGCCGTAGTAAAGACCTTGGGATCGTCTCGCATATCTCCATAAAAAAATCCCGATATTTATATATTTGTAATATTTCATTCGAATTTCACAGATTAACCTCCCTTAGCTAATACGGCCGGTGGAACAACTTATGATCAAGTATAGCAAGTAGATCGAGTTAAGGCGGTTGATATGGTACATATTTATGAAATTTAGTACTAGTAGTCCTTTGGACTCACCATCTTCGTTCCGCCACCTTAGCTGTGTTGGTCGAATCGAAAGTCGATCAATCGTCAAGATCAACATGTCGCTCGCAGCGTTTAGGCTGACCGTTGATGAGTAACTATGGAAGAACCAAGGAATTTGTAAATTGGTTAGCTCTGCAGTTTGGTCCCCGGGGGTGCTCAATCAGAAAGAAAAAAACTGTGTGCTTGTTCAAATTGAGTGCTGTAACCTACTTCGTACTATTACATTACTTGAAGTAATAATTAGTAGCGAGCTTTAGCGTTCGTGAAATGTGCCTTTAAGGAGATACAGCACGGCGCTCCTGGGCTTTGCTCTACTGGTATGTTTTTCAGCACCCTGCCGACGTGGCGGCTGCACGCGAAGAATTCTGACGATGTAGGTATCCAAAATAATCTTTATTGTACACCAACGAACGCCCAACTTGGGCGCGATGCAGCAGGTTGAAGGCAAGTCCAGGGAAGACGCATCCGGCCATCTGCGCTTGAGGCTGGAGTCGAGGTTCTTGCCGATCAACAACCGACACGCCTGTCAATCAAACGACCGCGCGCTTCTACACGTGCAGAGCCGCCCGCCGGAACGACTGTTCCCGGGGGAGATGAACCATCTTGTTGCTAACACTACAGATGTATCGCAAGCAAAGGCCACTTCCAGTGGAAGTTCCACCACGAAAACCCAAAAAGTTTGTGCTGTCCGATGTGGAAAAATGGCTCGGCAAATCTTACGTTGATTGTGAAAGGACGAATAATACGGTAAACCGGGTTAAAATGCTAGTGTTCGGCGATTTGCTATCCACGCTTACGGCCTTCTTGCGAGATAAATCTCGTCGTAGCGAGCTGTCCCTGCGTTGGTCTACCCAGCCACGAGGCCATTCCCGATTTTGCTGCAGCAACTCGCCACCTCTCGCTCCTCGTCACTGCTGTACAAATATCGATGGTGTCCACGACGGTTTTCGTTGCTGCCGTCGCGGCGGTGGCCACGTCCATTGGGCAGGTGCAGGCCCACGGCTACATGGAGAAGCCTCTGGCCGAATTTAAGGAAGGCACCGAATCCCCTTCGGCTTGGGTCGCTGAAATCGCTCCTCAGTGGAAGGGCGACTGGGACAAGGCCAAGGGTGACGAAGGTCTGGTCGCTCTCTACAAGGAGCTCAAGAAGTCCAACAACATTAAGGACATCCGTACCATGATCGACGGCGACCCCAAGCTCTACGGCGAAGCCTGTGGCAACACCGACCCGAAGGCGACGCCAAAGGAGCCGCCGGCAACCGGTGACGCTACGTTCTCGCGCGGCATCGTCCACGCCGGTCCGTGCGAGATTTGGCTCGACGACGAGATGGTGTTGCAGAACGATGATTGCCAGAGCGCGTACGGCGATGGCACGAAGAAAACCATCTCGGTTTTTAAGCCAGTGGACTACTCGTCCTGCGCGTCCAGTGGTTGCATGTTCCGCTTCTATTGGCTGGCACTGCAGCGTCGTGACAGCAAGACACTCTGGCAAGTGTACAACAACTGCGTCCCGCTGTCGGGCCCCGCCGGTGGCGGCGGCGGTGCCTCCAACTCGACTACCTCTGGATCGAGCACGTCGCAGACTTCCCCGTCCAGCGGTGAATCGGACTCCCCCTCGAGCGGTACATCCGACTCGCCTTCCAGCGGTGAATCCGAGTCGCCGTCTAGCGGCACGTCAGACTCCCCTTCCAGCGGTGAGTCGGAGTCTCCGTCCAGCGGTGAGTCGGAGTCTCCGTCCAGCGGTGAGTCGGAGTCTCCGTCCAGCGGTGAATCGGACTCGCCTTCTAGTGGTGAATCGGACTCGCCTTCTAGTGGTAAATCGGACTCCCCATCGAGCGGCGAATCGGACTCCCCCTCGACTGAAACTACTCCGGCCCCGGAAACCCCATCGGTCGAGACGCCGGAGACGCCACCAGCTTCGGACAGCAAGTGTTCTGTGCGTCGTAGGCGCCATTAAACTGCGAGACGAAGGAGGACGTGCATGTACGTGAATATCCGTAGCGCTCGGTCCTCGAGGCCGATTTCATGTGTCGTTCAAATAAGCAGCTAAGGAAGATGTTTGTTTCCTACGAATTCTGGTTTTCGTTATTTTCAATGAATTTCTAGATAAGCGTCCTCCTCTAAAGACGGGCGATGTAGTACAGTAGTCTGCCTCAATAAAGAACACCTTACCCCTATACAATTTACTAGGTAAATGCGACATTACAGGTAACGATTTTATCTGACTAGCAATTGATCACAAAGTATACCGCATAATATGCTGAAGGTTATAAATTTTGTTGTGTTCTCTATTGAGGCAGATTACTGTATCGCTGTCTCACCGTGATGCATTTGCGCTGTAGTCGTAGAGACTGTCGAATTCCGATACTATCTATCGGCTGTTCCCAGCGCGAAGTCAATGAAAGCTCCCGCACGATCTTCCTGGTCGATTGGATTCCAGTCCGATCAGCACCACCGCTTGTGGTGGTCGCAGCAGTTAGAGTACCTTCTCACTCGGTTGTTCGACTTGGCCGTCGGTGTCACCGTTCACTTTCGTTTTTACCAGCGAGCGCTCCTCGGCCTCCTCTCCAGCGGCGCTCAATAGAACCTGTGGAAACCATGATCTCCACTACCAGCATCTTGTTCGTCATGGCGTCCTTCGTCGCCTCGCTGTCGCAGGTTGGCGCGCACGGCTACATGTACATGCCGCTGGCCGAGTTCACGGACTCGGTCACGTCGGCCTGGATCGTGCAGATCGAGCCGCAGTGGTCGGGTGACTGGGACAGCTGCAGCAGCAGCGACGACGACTGATTGACGACGCTCTACGCTTCGCTGAAGAAATCGAACGGCTACAGTGATATCCGTACACTGCTCGATAGCGACACGGATCTATACGGCGCCAACTGCGGCTTCACGGACCCGGACGCTGCGGCGAAAGACCCGCCGACTACGGGCGATGCCACCTTCTCTCGTGGCATGGTCCATGCCGGTCCATGCGAGATCTGGCTGGACGATACGATGGTGCTGAGCAACGACGACTGCCAGACCGCATACGGTGACGGCACTCAGGAGAAGGCGTCGGTGTTCACGCCTGTGGACCATTCATCGTGCTCGACAAGCGGTTGTATGCTGAGGTTTTACTGGTTGGCGTTCCAAGGCGTGGACAGCAAGACGGTGTGGCAAGTGTACAAGGACTGCGTGCCTCTGACGGGCCCTGCTGAGGGATCGACCAGCACCAGCACGTCGACCAACTCGACTTCCTCGATCTCCAGCTCCACGACGGAGGAGGCCTCGACATCGATCAGAAGCGGCACTTCGGACACTTCATTGACGGCGGAGTCCCCACAGATCACTACGGCGACCCCGACTTCGAACGAAGCCTCAACGGAGACGACGACGGACGCGCCGGCTTCGACTCCTTCCCCGTCGGAGAAGTGTACGGCCCGTAAGCGTCAGTAAGTCATCGAGAGAGCGCTAGACTCGATGCGATTTATACGTAGTAAATGTTCTAGGATGCGGTTTCCAGCACTCAATTCAAATGATCTCGCAAGCTTAATTTGCGCGAAAGGGCTAACTTGTTCGTCCTCAAACAACCCCATTTATTAAATCCTCTCGCACAATTCCAAGCCGATCGCCAGTGTTAGCTCTTATGAAGAAGCCTAGTCAGATTCCTTCGCCAATAGTGAAAAATGCACGGCCCAAGTGTAAGTTGTAGCCTAGAGTTTGTTGATGAAAACAAAAAAAACTTTATCGTGTAGCGTACACGATTGACACGATCGTCGACCACCGAAAAGTTCAAGCTCATCGCTGACACGCATTGCTGCTGTGGCCAGCAATTCTCAATGCGATTCTGTTTAACGTATCCCATTTCAGTACTCTGCGAACCTGCAAACTCACCTTCCTGGCAACCACTTTTTGTAATACAGTCCTGATGCAGGACTTCTGCATGTTGCTGACCTTGTGAGCTTTCGTTTTGTCGATGTGGACGGAGCAAATCCCGAGCGCGGGTTGAGTCAGATCGGCCTGCCCTCTGTCCGCTATCCTGGACACAACGCTTCGACGTGGACGCTCAGCAGACCTCGCCAGCACAACCTACATACATGTACCTTCAAGAGAGCTAAAGCCCACGGCACGAATATCACGATCGACGCGCCACGAACGGAAAAATTGCTCGTTCTTGTCGTTTTGTCGATGGCACTTCGACTTGAACGTCGGAACTGCGATTTGCTGTTGCTCATTCGTGAACCAATTGATCTTTTGTGACCTTCCAGACTCTATAACTGATCTACTTCAACGTGTTACCCGATGTCGCTCGTCGCAGGACTGTTGCCGAGACATGGCCCTGCCCCTTGTCTTCCTACGCGACGTCGTGGGATTTGCCCAAACATTTAGTTACTGGTCCGCTGGCGGTGCCGGCGGCTTTTCCTCGTCGTCCGGGTGCCAGCTCGTGGACCCGGCGACATCTTCAGTCGCTTCACCCTCCGCCGCGACCGTCGCGCCATGCTGTCGCTCCTGGTAGTGATTGTTGCACAGGTTGTCGGTGCGCTCATATGCCTGACGCATGCAACCTTCGACCGCACAGCGTTTGCCTGTAACCAATCCAGACACATACGGTTAGAATCTCAACCAATAGTAATAAAAATAACTGAGCAAAGGACGTACCACCACCGTGAGCCCAACACAAACCGTTGGAAATGGCGATCTTCTCGCAATTGTCGGTCTTGCATTTGGTGCCGCCGCCGTGAGACCAGCAAAAACCGCGCGACTTGGCGCGGTTGATACAGCTAGGAACCTTGCATTCAGTTGAGCCACCTAGTGTTGTACGGAATCGGACACTTTAGACAGTGCTTATGGAAAAATAAAAATAAAAATAAAAAACGGGGTAGGTCACTTGACGTACCATGTTTCCAGCATCGGCCTTGATGTTTCGCTCGACTGGTGCAGCCTGGAGTCTGGCATCGCTTGCCACCCTGTTCAAATACACACAAACGTTCAGTTGTTCTGCAGTCCAAAGGTTATGCTTTTCGCTCAGCCGAAAATGGTGCCGTGAACATGAGAGCAAAGCCGCATGAAAAAGTTGGCACGTGAAGAAATGGATAGTACGTACGCCGTGGCGAACGCACAGTCCCTGGTCCACCACGTACTGCTCGCAGCCTTCGTGCTTGCAGATGCGGCTGGGCGGCCTCCGCGCCCGACGCTTCCCATCGGCACCTTGCTTGGCTGCACGCCCGGAGCGGCCGCTTTGTGCTGCTCCGGTTAAATCTCCTGTGCTCCTGCTCCTGGCGATTAATGCTGCGGCCCGTTTGTCTCCGTGCGTGAATATGTCGCCGCCTAATAAAAAAATGTAGACGAAAGCAGTAACTTAGCGTATTGTGACGAAGAATTCATGCATGACAGGTCAATCTATCATATCGTAGTGCCTTACCAGCGGCTGCCGCCGACGCAGCCTGGTCGTCCAGAATGAAACTTAGTGAAGACTTACTGAAGCTGCCGTCGTCCTGCGGCGTTGACGGGTTCGCGTAGCTGTTCGTTCGTCTAACTTTATGCCTATTGCTGTCGGAGCTGGTTGAGCCGGGCCGTCCCGGTGTCTGCGCTGCGGTTTCTTCGACAGCAACGCGAAGGTTGCTGAGCGCGCTCCAGTTTTCTTCAGTCGGTGCTGTCGCTTGTTGTTGCCCTGCTGTGCTGCCAGAGTCGCGCTTAACGCCGCGTGAAGCCGCCGTCATTGTCGCGTCCTGGTTTCCTGTTTCTCCTGTTGTAGCGGCCGGTTGGGCGTCTTCGCCGTGCTCTCGCCGCTCCATGTGAGCAGCCGACGTTCCTACCTGCTTCCGCCTTAAAGCTGATGTGACAGTCTGCCGTGTGCGCGGTGTTGAGGATTTTCAAACACGAGCAAACCACCCGCAAGTGTATGTGACTTACGTCAGCAGGCGTTGCGTCTGCCAGCTGGAAGAGGAAGCTCGAGCCGAGCCCCCTAACTCACGCGTTTGCTCGCGGCTTGGGAAGTAAAGGTCCTGTGCCCAAGTCGCAGCGGTGAAGCTGCTCTTGCTTGAGGCTGTCAAGACTTTGCTATGCACGTCGAGGCGTCGTCTTCTGCGCGAGAACCGCCGCCCTTTTCTTTGTGAAGAGCTTGAAGCTGCTTCACTTGGCCGAGGAGCCCGCGACCGAACGAAACGAAGCTCGGGCAGAGGCGTCTGACGATGGTCCACCCAGGTTCACAACCGCAACCGAGCCTGCACTTGAGGCGCTGAATCCCCGCCAGCTGCCTTCTTCTGCCGTTCCACAAGGCACCGCGTTTGGTGGTTACTCACAACCCTGGGGTTGGTTTTCTCGCGGAAATGCTACGCTGGACGCGTCTGAAAAAGTCCCGCGTAGCGCTGCAACAGGGGAATGTAAGAGTGAGCCAAGTCTCTGAGTCTGTGGGCTGACCAACAAGACTGATGAGTGGTTCCGAATGAGTCTCACACCACAACGCGTCGACGAACGCCGCGTGGGGATACCGTACGACAAGAAAGCAGCTACATTTTCCTGCAATTGCTGGACGATAGTTGTGGGTTGCACGTTGCAAGAGCATCTTATTCGAAAGAACGACCTTACAAATCGCAAGTGTTGCCTTTTTCTTTGAAGCCACTGCGCTTGTCAAAGTGAACTGCTGTTGCAAAGCAGGGCTTGCTAAGACGTGGTTTACGATTTTTGGGCTAACCATCGTTTAACTTGCTCTGCCGAGCTGGATTCTGCGTTGTTGTTGTGGTCGTGACGAGCAGATTAATAAGTAGTGTAGGCTTTGGAGGGCTGCCGAGTCCGACAAACTGACGACAGCCAAGCTCTGATGAGCTTTTTGGTGAAACTCCGGTGGATAGTCCCTCGCGTCGAGTGTGACTACCTTGGTATGGTACGTGACTCTCCACACGACAAATAAAGCGCCGCAACTATCGCCGAAGCCACAACTATCGTCGAAGTTTGCCATGAGTTCCAATATTGCGATTTTCTAACGATTTCGAGCCTTTTAAGGCCGGACAAGTGGTCAGCCGCAACATGTTTGACGTGAGAGAAGTGCAAGCGAATCTGCAGGCAGCGTATCTACACTGTAGCACCGTTAACCTGCGCTGCACATGCATGCGCCTTGGGCTTTCGATGTCGTATTTTATCGGCGCTGTAAATACCATTTTCGCGCTTTGTTTACGATTCCAAATTTCTCACACGCAACTTTCTCCGCGCGGCAATCGTGCGCCGTGAATCAGATGGAAAACAGAGAAGAGGAAGTTTACTCAAACTTTTATGAAAGGGATTGAAGTTCAATCCATTCGACGGTCTACAGCAGACATCGTCGCTCGCTGTGAAGGGATACCACGTGCGCTTTCTACGAGCTATCATCGTGGAAAGAAAAAACGTTCTTTTGTCGCTTGGCTTTCCAGATTTTTTTGCCAGCCTGCAACTTGCTCCACTGCCCTCTACTTAATTACTCTCGTTCGTGTGCTTTGTATTTGTGTTGAGCCACGTCGTGCTCGCCATCTGCATCGCTCGAAACTGGATTAAAGACGCCGGCACGTTGATACACCACTGATTTCGTTTCGATGTATCTTTCACTCCGCGCGGTTAAATTAATCACTCGCTTGTTATCCGGCAAAGAAGCACGCAGAACCCAGCGAAGGCCCGATCTCAGTAAAGCAGCACGTCCCGTCCCACCGTTTCCATTGCAGCTGTAGGAAACCTCGGCGTGTCGGCGATAAAGTTGTCGCTATCGAAATCGTCACTAGGTCCGTTAAGGCGTCAGTGGGACCGCCCGACTCATTGCGGACTTGATCGTCATCGAGGTTAAAACGTAGTGGCGGCGAGCTTGGCGTGAGCAACATCGACTCCAATATGTAATAATACACACTACACGCGAAAATTGCTGTCCCGGACGCCATTTTCAGCGTGCTATGTGGATTTCCAATGTCGAGTCGGCCATCTTCCACCCTCTGACTCATTCGAGAAGGGTACGGTACAAGGGACAAGCAAGAGATCATCACATTCATAAGCTGCATTACTGTAAGCTTACATAGATAGATTATCGGTGGAAAGTCAATTTGAAGATCGTCGTAGACATCTTGTGGCAACCGACAATTGAGATTATTAACTGCAATGGCGCATGCAAGTACACAAACTGAAATATTGCGCGAGTTCAGACAACCTTCGCGCGACCGAATCGCATTTCATTTTTTGTTACTTAATTTGAGTTTACCGGTTTGAGCAACATAATAAGGGTTAGGTTAATGGAGCAACATAACTGATTGTCGGAGTATCGTAACAGTATATGGGTGTTTGTATGCGATCGTTGGAATTCGGGCCGCTTTTCTTGTCAAAGCGGAAAATTGAGAGCCCTAAATATCTTATATTTTGTATGATCCTATCATTGATGACGTGTGGCCGAGATTTCGTTGGCGATCTGTCCGACCAGCGCCCAGCACTGCTATTTGCTATATTCCTGCAATTACGATGAAGGACGACACCACGCGAGAACGCAGTGCCTCCAAGCCTTGCCGTACCCGATGCACACCAGTGGCAGCTTCGTCGACAAGACCAAGTTAGCCAGCGGACCCCTGGCACCTACGTCAGCTTCTGGTCATCTTGAATTGCATCCAAGCTCTGTTGTAGTGCCCAACGTCGAGACTTTCCTCCGAAAAGTGTCCCTCCGCTTGCTTACGGGCGCAGCAACTGTAGCCATTACTGCTGAGCTGCCGGGTGCTGATCCAAATCCTTATCCAAGCTCCGTTAGCGGGCCTCATTCGACGAGCCGGCACAGCTCGGCTGATGAGGGTGGTGAGGCGTCTGCCGTGGTGACTAGGCACGCTGTAGAGATTGACAATGCGGACGAAGGTCGCGAAGTGACGGCCAAGGACGTCAGAGATGCATGCATTTCAACTAAGACTCAGCAAGCATACCGCGGTAGCCTCCGCGCCATGTCGAAGTGGATTGTCGACACACGAAAGCACGAGTCGCCTGCTTTCTTCGACATTAATGGCGAGATTGATTTAAAGCGCTTCACACTGGCTGAGTTTGAGTCGTTTCTACTGGAGAAGAGGAAAACGGTGGGTGTCAGTACACTCAATGGATATCGTAGTGCATTGAAAGACCTGTACCGCCGCAAGGATGTGCCCCTACCGACAGCGTATGAGAAGAACATGGCTACCTTTTTTTCGGGATTGAAGCGGATGCAAGCTGCTAAGTACCAGTCTGACACGCCCAGAGAATCAGGAAAAGACCCCCTTCCGTACTCGATGTACCATCAGCTGTGTAGTGCTACGCTTCCTCGTCAAGACGCCGGTTTTGCGCATTTGATTTTGACGACTCGGTGGAACCTGATGTGCCGGTCCGTGTAACGGGGTTACACACAAGTGGCTACATGGAGGGTTCTCGAACGTTGGTGTAAGACACACCAATGGTTACACTTTGCAGACCACTGGTCTGTATGCATTTAGGCTTCCTATTGGTAGATAAGCATTTATTTCTACCAATTAGATTAGCAGGGTTCTGACAGCCATCGGATGGCAGAATACCTTTCATATAGGATATCGATTTTAGGAAGAAACCCAGTCCAAACATAAATCATAAATAACAGTTCTCATTTAACCCAAAACGGCTTTAGCTTTTCTTATTTTAGTAAATCTACACTTTCGGACGAAAGTATACTTAATCTAAGTTTAAGCAAACTACGCTTCCTCGTACACGTGCGCTAACGTGCAAGCCGAAGTAGTGGGCACAGAGTTGGCCCATTACACCTGCTAGCACTTTGTAGACCTACTACCTGACTTGTTCGTATGGAATACGAACATGGGACCGAGAACCAGCCCATGGATGGTAATCCGTCCATGCGTAGTCTGCAACGCACATCGCGCGTGCAGACTGCCCCCACCTGGCAACAGTCATTGGGGAGGCGGCCGTAGCGACGATGCGACGGACGTTGTCACCGACAGATCAACACGGTGTTGCTCTGGGCTTCATAGTCAAGGAGCAGCGATTTGCTGCTGCCGCTACGCCTACGACGGCGTCGTCCGGGACGACACCGCGCGTGCAGTCATTGAAATTGCACGTGAGCAACTATGTGGGAAAAGAGGGGGAACCTCTTCTCCGATGGCTTGTCGAGGTCGACACTGCCATTGCAGCTCGACGCATCTTCGACGATCCGTCGAAGGTTGCGTTCGCCATGTCATGTCTTGGCGGACGAGCGAGGAGCTGGGAGTATGGGCGCCGGCTCACGGACGCTACGTGCTTCGACGCGTACGCGGAGTTCAAGGAGGAGCTCAGACAAGCGTTTGAGCCTCCTAAGAACGAGTTCCGGTCGAGGGCTGAGCTCCTCGACCTGCAGCAAGGTAAGCATGACGTTCATGCTTACGCCCAACGTGCGCGGTACTTGGTCTCGAACATCGTGACCAACCCGATGGACGAGGCGACCAAGGTCGTCACGTTCATGAAAGGCTTGAGGGATGGACCCGTCAAGACCTACCTCTTCCTAGAGTACCCAAGTACTCTCGAAGCTGCGATCACCCTTGCCATGCAAGAGGAATTTAGCCTGCGGCAGGCTAAATTGCTTGCGAACGTGCCAAGGATGGCACGTCCGGTGATGAGAACGGGAGGTCCGGAACCTATGGACATCTCGAACGCTACGGCTGCTGGTCACCAGCAGCGGAACAACAGTAGCGTGCGGTGTTTCCGATGCGGATACACCGGACACTATGCGCGTGAGTGCACAGCGGCTGCGCACAAGGCCGGGGGCCGATGTGGCGATGCCGGGCATCGCCGCGATCAATAAAAAAACGCGCGGAACCAGTAGGCGCGGGGTGCCCTACTGGTAGTGCAGTCACGCTTGTCTACAACGGACACGCGACACTGAAGATTGCAGCCCCCAGTGAGAGAGACTCTCACTGCAAGAAACAAGATGACAAGCCAAATCTTGTCATCCTGAAAATAAGGTCGAAGAGAGAGAACTCTCTTCGTGCTCTGGTAGACTCGGGTGCGTCGAACAGCTTTGTTCGACAGCAAAGTCTACCGAAGCTGAACTTCGAGGATGTAGACACACCTCGAAGTGTGTTGGAAGTGCGGTTGGCAACGGGTGCCACCGTGAGGACTGAGAAGCGCGTCGTACGCGTGCGCTTCTCGTACAAACATCGGGTGTTTGTAGAGGACCTTACCGTCTTAGACTTAGACGATAAGTTTGACTTGGTGTTGGGCATGCCGTGGCTTGTACGGCATGATCCAGTGGTCAACTGGGAGAAGCGTACGGTTGTACGCTTCGGACGCAACGCGACAGAGAGCGATGGCCCTGTCAGTATCGCGCATGTCCCGCAAAGTGCATCCGATCACACCGTTGAGGCAGCACCGTATGTTGCAGCCTCGCACAAGTCACAACGACTGAGGCAGTCGTTGAATCAGCCTCAAATCAGAAATCAGATTTGAGGTGCGTTCCTACTTCAATGTGCGTATCAACTCTGGGAGTTGATCGATTAAGTATGGAAGAGACTTCAGCTACAAGCAGTAGCTGTAAAGTCGGCGTGTCAGCTGCGGGAGTTGACACGGCCGTGATTTGTTCGAAAATCACGGAAGGCTCCGCCGCAAGGCGTCGAGGGAACAAAGGTGTGTCGACTCCCGGAGTCGACACAAACTCCGCCGCGGGGCGTCGAGGTGTCAGAAGCGCACCAACTCCGGGAGTTGATGACACGGCAAGCAGTGTTGGCGGCTGCAAACGCCCAACACCGGGAAAGCTTGCGTGCTCACGTGCAGCCGGGCTGCACGAAGAAGCGATATGCAATCAAGCCGGGCTTGATTGTGTGCGTCCGCGGAAAGAATTCGCTGACGGTTACGACAACGGAAATCCGTCCAAGGCCGGGCCTGAACGAAGAACAAGTGAAGCCGGGCTCCACAAGAAGAAACGACGGCGCAAGCGACACAAGCTGCGCAAGTCTCGGTCCGGGACCGAGACGCTACAAGAGATGCCGGCCGGGCAGACATCGGACACGACGTCGAGTGTCGAGACATTGAACGTCTTGACACGGACCCGTACTGGTCTCCAGTACTGGTCAATGGAAATGGAGAATCCTCCGACGAGTGCGTCGGAGTTGACGTCACTTCCAGCCATGAGCTGGATGCGCTTCGCGAAGGACCTGTACGATGGACGCATCGAACAGATATGCATCCTTTCGGATCTCGAAAGGATGACGAGCGAAGCGGAGGAGTTGAGGCAACTCCACGCTGCGAATACCACTGAGAGTGAGGACACTCTCAGTGCGAAGACGAAGAAGGAGCGCTTCGACGGGCAGAGCTGGGACTCGTTGAAGACGAGTCCCTTCTACGATGTTCTGCGGGAATACAAGGATGTGCTCCCGGACGAGATTCCTGCGGAGCTTCCGCAGGACAAGGGAATACAGCACGAGATTGACCTCGTGCCGGGCACGAAGTACTGTGTGACGCGGCAGTGGCCACTGCCGCGAGATCAAGTGAAGGCGATCGACGACTTCTTCAAGAGTCGTCGTCAGGCAGGGCAGGTGCGGGAATCGAAACCCCCGCACAGTGCACAAGCGTTCTGTGTCAAGAAGCCACAGGGCGGATGGCGCATCGTTCATGCTTACAACAAGCTGAACGATGTGACGATACCGGTGCAGACGCCGATACCACGAAAATATGTGATCATCGATTCGATGGCCAAGATCACCATCTACAGTGCTCTTGATCTGCGCGACGGATTCTATCAGATACTGATGCGTGAGAGCGACATCTCTCTCACGGCGGTGAGCACTCCAAGCGGCATGCTTTGGGAGTGGCTCGTAATGCCGCAGGGACTGAATAATGCCCCTGCTACCTTCAATAGATGCGTGACGCATCCATTGCGCTTGGTGCGTGGCGTAACTTCGCACCGAGTTACTTCAACGATGTGTTCGTTCACAGCCGGGGTGTGAACGGGAAGACTGAGGTTGAGGTGCACAAGGAGCACCTCCGTAAGCTGCTAGGGCTCATGCGTAAGCATAAGCTCTATGCGAACCTGAAGAAGTGTATCTTCGGGGCGAGCGAGATACCCATTCTCGGGTGTCTCGTCGGGAAGAACGGCGTACGCCCTGACCCAGAGAAGGTCAGAGTGATAAGTGAATGGCCTACGCTATCCAATGTCAAGGAACTGAGGCAGTTCCTTGGGCTTGCAACGTACTTGTGCAAGTACGTTGAGAACTACGCGGGCAAGATTCGCCCGCTGTCGCAGCTTCTAAAGAAGGAAGCTGAGTGGAAGTGGACTGCTGAGTGTCAGCAGGCCTTCGATGCAGTCAAGCAGGCCTTCGATGCAGTCAAGCAGGCCTTCGATGCAGTCAAGCAGGGCTTGACTGAAGCGCCGATCTTGGCAGTGGCTGACCAAGATCGTCCGTTCCACGTCGTGTGTGACGCATCCGACTTTGCGATCGGATGCGCGTTGATGCAACACGATCACGAGGGTCGTGATCGTGTGGTCTACTATCAGTCGCGTCAGCTGAAGCCAGCTGAGCGCAACTATCCCGTACATGACAAGGAGCTCCTTGCCATGAAGTATGCACTCGCGAAGTTCCGAGTGTATCTACTTGGGAGTGGACCGTTCGTGGTCTACACCGACCACGCTTCACTGCGAACTGCAGTGAAGTCGCCACACATCTCGCAACGGATGGCGAGATGGTTGTCGTTCTTCGCAGAGTACGACTTCCGGGTTGAATACAAACCCGGAAGGTTGAACGTCGTGGCCGACGCATTGTCACGTCGGCCAGATTATGCTGTGAAGACAGCCGACGCCAATCGGATTGGCGTCGAGCGTGTGAGTGCTCCGTCGTCGTCGTTGATCGACGACGTGAAGGCCGCGTATGCGAGTGACGCAGACGCGAAGCAGCTGCTGAGCTACGCCTCAGCACATTCCGACGAGGCGTGTCGGAAGTTGGCACCACACCTTCGAGCTCGTGCACATCGTTATCGTGTGCACGAAGGACTGCTGCTATACAGCGCAGTGGACGACGATGTGATTCGCATCGTCGTGCCGAACGACTATGATCTGCGGATGCGGATCATGTACGAGTACCACGATGCCCCTACGGCAGGGCATTTTGGTCGTGAGAAGACATACGTGCTTCTCACGCTTGACTTCTACTGGAATCACCAGTACAAGTGGGTCCGCAAGTACGTACGTGTGTCAACGCGTGGAGCCTGCTGCGTTTTCGCAGGCTCCGCTTCAATCACTTTCGACACCGTCGGACCGTTAGCAGTCCATCTCTATGGACTTTGTCTTTGGTCTTCCGCCTGGCAGTAAGCGGAGGACTGGTGTCGTGGTCTTTGTAGACCGATTCAGCAAGATGGTGCATCTTGCTGCTGTGCCCGCTGAAGTGACAGCCGTACAGACAGCACGACTGTTTGTAAACGTGGTGTTCGAACACCATGGCATGCCGCTCGACATTGTGTCGGACCGTGACCCACGCTTCACAGCGCTGTTCTGACAAGAAGTGTTTACACGTCTTGGTACACAATTGTCGATGTCGACTGCGGACCACCCGCTGACGGACGGTCAGACCGAGCGCATGAATCGCGTGCTCGGCGACCTGTTGAAGAGCTACGCACACTCGTTCAAGCAATGGAGCGACTGTCTGCCAATGGCAGAGTTTGCCATCAACTACTCGGTGCATGCCTCGACGGGGCATACACCATTCTACGTGAATGCAATGCGGCATCCACGCCTTCCGAGCATGCTCGGAATGGTGGCCTCCTCCTTAAGTGGGGGGGGATCTACGGTTGCGTCCGAACAACCGCAGAAGAGCGCTGATACCGACACAGTATCAGCGATGACGACACGAAGACAAGCTGCGTCTCGTTCCCGGAACGAGACGACGGACAAGAACTACGGGTCTGTGCAGGGCAAAGACACCGCGCAGGCCGGGCCTGCCGCAAAGAAGAACACGTCTGTGCAGGGAACAGACAGCGCACAGGCCGAGCCTGCTGCGGGAACGAACGCCGTGCTGAACAAACCATTCAGCACGCAAGCAATGGACTTTGTCCAGCGCCGACAAGCCGTAATACGGTTTGTCCAGGACGCGATAGCAGCTTCTGTGGATAGACAGAAGCTGAACGCTGACAATGTTGGCAGGGGCAACACAAATGAATTCGAAAAGGATTCATTAGTTCTGTTAGCTACTCAGAACCTGCCTAGACATGCAGTTTCGGATTTCGGAGCAAGCTTACTTGCTCCGCGCTTCGTCGGTCCGTTCACAGTGCTTGAACGGCATGGCAACGCGTACAC
Source organism: Phytophthora cactorum (assembly GCA_016864655.1). Taxonomy (NCBI): domain Eukaryota; phylum Oomycota; class Peronosporomycetes; order Peronosporales; family Peronosporaceae; genus Phytophthora; species Phytophthora cactorum. The sequence continues at coordinate 431,202 of NHQK01000050.1, forward strand.
GTTGGACATACCGTCCAGCATGCGGCTCCATCCGACATTCTACGTCGGGCGGTTGAAGCCGTACACGCAACACGAGCCACCTAACCTTGATGGCTCGCAGAAGACGACGAAGCGGCGTAAGCCAGCTTCTCGAGGGCGGCAACACGGTCGTGGAGCCTCAGGACCTGCGTTCCAAGTTCCACTTGGATGTTCGACGCGGCCTGCGCGATCTACGCCTTCTGTAGAGCAGCTCCTGCTGCAGCTGGGCGAACTCCCCACTCTGGAACTGTTCCAGAGCGGCTACACGATCGTACAGAGCGCGGGAGTCACGGTCAAGCTGGGGTTGACCGTACGAGGGGTATCTTTCCGCCCCGCCGCCACCACTGCGCGATGCGTGCGGCTCGACTCGGTGGATAGTCGAGCGAATCATAGGCTATTAACCCCCGAAGACGAACCGAGATCAGGCTCGTCTTCGTATTCGTTGGAGAGGATTTCCTCCCCACTGAGATACATGGGAACCTCGGAACGTTCTGATAGAGGCCGTTCCGGAAATGGTGAGGGCGTACGAAGCCCATAACGGAGTGCAGGCGTAACGCCTGCACGAGCGCTGCGATCATCGCTGACACTTGGAGTGCACTCGGAGTGTCGCGACGTTCATCACGACGTTCAAGTTGAACGCGGAGATCACGCAGCTGAGCAGGTACCCGCACAGTCGTGTACCCGGTGACGTCTCGCTCAGTGAGACGCTCAGCCCCAGGGGGGCAGTGCGAACACGCAGTTCCCTTTGGAACTGCGCACGGAATACCCACCTCTATAGCTTCATTATGGAGGCGATCGATCATATGACGCCTCGAGAAAGTCTCGAAGCGACATTGCGCCGCAGTGATGCGGGCGCGGTAAGCTTTCGCGTCTTTGTTGAAGTTCTCAACAAAGGCGTTCCAAGATTGACAAAGTGCCATCCACTCGGGTACTTTGCTTTTGCGCGAAGTCCTCTTCGACGCATGCCATCGGAGCTCATGGAAGAGTCCGATGAAATAGTCGCGCCTTTGATTCGTCATCGGATCAAAGTGCTGCGCTGCAGCCTCAGCGTCATCAACGATGGCGCTGCACACGTACAGCGGAATCGGGTTCGGTGGCGAAGTCGCACCGAACCTGGAAGCGATTTCGGATGCACTTGGCATCCACGTAGCGCGTTCTGTAGGGACAGAACGCGGAGAAGAAGGAGTTACCGGCGTTGGTGCCTTCTCGTCCTCATCATTACGCGAGCGCTTCGAGCTTGAAGCGCTCGGATCATCTTCACGGGGCCGACGCGACCCTGTGACCGGCTCATGCGCTACTGCGGCCGACTCGGAGTCGGCTGCTGAGGATGGGACTTCCCCGTCCTCCATGGGGACATCACTGATGTCCGACCCATAGTCGGTAGGCATGCTACCGTCGGTGTTCCACACCGACGAACCCTCGAGAATCGTCTCGGGGGTAGCAGCCTTATCCTCCACGCGCTTCTTGTACTGTAGCGCGTGGTATTCGTCGACAGAGAGTGTAGACTCTGCTTGCTTGCGCAGGCACCGAGGTAGTGTTGCCTGCAGATGCAGGCACGGGCGTAGTAGAATCTGCAGATACAGACTCTTGTGCTGGTGTCTTCGTTGGCGAGCTCATTGTGGAATGAGCTCGAAGTTCCCGGAGAGTTGACGGTCTCGTCAATTCTTTGATTGATGTGCTAAGACTAGCACATCTTATCTTAATGGGAGGATGGTGTAACGGGGTTACACGCAAGTGGCTACATGGAGGGTTCTCGAACGTTGGTGTAAGACACACCAATGGTTACACTTTGCAGACCACTGGTCTGTATGCATTTAGGCTTCCTATTGGTAGATAAGCATTTATTTCTACCAATTAGATTAGCAGGGTTCTGACAGCCATCGGATGGCAGAATACCTTTCATATAGGATATCGATTTTAGGAAGAAACCCAGTCCAAACATAAATCATAAATAACAGTTCTCATTTAACCCAAAACGGCTTTAGCTTTTCTTATTTTAGTAAATCTACACTTTCGGACGAAAGTATACTTAATCTAAGTTTAAGCAAACTACGCTTCCTCGTACACGTGCGCTAACGTGCAAGCCGAAGTAGTGGGCACAGAGTTGGCCCATTACACTGGAGGCTACAATTGAGTCATTGCTGACGCGCGCAGGAATCATCCGAGCAGGAACACCTCCCGCATCTAATACAGCGTCACCATTGGATGGTGACAACGTCTACTACTATGCTGGAAAGTTTCATTTGCTCCCGGAAACATTTGAGTTTCCACGAGCTGGGCCTTTTGGTGCGTGACAATTGTGGTGGTTTGGCAACAAAGCAAGATGCTGGCCACCTCTGAAAAATATTCATCCTCACGACTTGCCGAAGCGTAGCATGCGCCAGACGTTTTCGGATTGGGTCATGATGATCAAGCACCTCACCGATGCGGCGACAGCAGCTGGTCGAACGATTCCTACACAACCATCAGAACAACAGGCAGCCGAGATATTTGAAGCCGCCATGTACAAGTTAGAGCTGTCTCCAACAAAATGCAAGCGCCGCTTAGCAGAACGCTCACTTACCACTGTTCTGCGCTTGGTTCGTGAAGCCCAAAGTGCAGCCAAACACCGAAGGCTCTCCTGAATAACAACCAATCATATAACACTATCGTTCGTCGGTCACCAATCCTACGTTCTTTTCAGATAAGTGAAAGTTTTTGTATACGTTCATTTGGTGTATAGTGTATAGTCGTTGTAACTGAGAGTGGGAAGACGTTCTTTGTTGCCCTGTGCAACGTGCCAGAAATGACCCGCCCCATGTTCGCTATGCTGTGCGCCAACAACGTGAACCGTAGCACGGAGGCGCACGACCACCTGCACGCCGCGGGGCTGCGTGTGTGTTCCTTCGGCGCCGGCAACCGCGTGCGCTTCCCCGGCCCGTCGCGCGACGACCCGCGTATCTACGAGTTCTTCACGCCCTACGAGACCATGTACCGGGAGCTCAAGACCGAGAGCGCCGAGCTGTCAGTTTAACATTATCTTGATTTCAGTATGCAAGACCCAGTAAATGACAAAAGTTGGTACTGAACAGGTTCAAGCGCAACGGCGTGTTGTCCATGCTGGAGAGGGACATGTTGACCAAGAAATGTCCGCAGCGCTGGCAGGACCTCAGCGTCAAGGAGCTGCAGGGACTGGACGTGGTGCTGTGCTTCGACGACCGCATCTTCGAGATCGTGCTGGAGGACCTGCAGCTGCGTGGGGCAGCGCAGCCCACCCGGTCTGAGCCCACGATGGCCTGGAGGCCGCTGCATTTGCTTTGTCTCGACACTAAAGACACGCCCGAGCACGCTAAAGTGGGCGGTTCATTGGCGCTGGAATTATGTCAAGCGGTGGGTTGATACTTGACTTAATTGGCAAAAGTTGAAGTCATACTAACGTGATCGATTGCTGCTAGATCGACGTGCTGAACAGCTTGGACGACGGCATCATCGACGCCATTCAGGACTTTGAGAGTCGGAAGAACGTCCACTTACTGTACTCGCTCCTGCACGTGTAATCCAGATTCTTTTTTTTTTTACTTTTTCCACTTGCTGATGCGAGAGTGACTGGCTTCGGCCTGCTGACTCCAGCGACCAAAGTCGAAGCGCGGGCGTTGATGAGCTCGAGGTTTCTCTTCTGCGTGCTGGCTCTGCTGTACGCCTCGCCGATAGTCGTCCATGATGTCCAGATCTTCTACGTCTTCGTGCTGAGGAAGCGACGACGGTGTAAAAGGCTGTTGCGATGGAGGATCCTCGCGTCGTTGCTTGCGTTGAGAGCTACATGTGTTCTCTGCTGGCTGCTGCTGGCTTGCTGTCCACGGTCGCTTTCCTACGGGAATCTGCCGTTCTTGAGGTGCAGGAACGTACAAATCTGCAGCAAACTCGCCGTGAATGTCAGCTTCTTCGTATTCGTCAGCGGCCAGCGGATAACTGTTGACAGGGTCGGGTCTGCGCTGTGAAATGCTCTCGGACTGGCTGCTGTTCGCTGCTGTGCTCAGTTCTTGTAGCAACAGGTACTCGAGAACGAGTTTCTCTTGCAGCGCGTACTCGTCCTCTGGGCTATCGGAGAAGTTAGAGTGCAGCACGGACTCCACGCCGCCTTCCAGCATATCGGAGCAATTGTCCGTCGACTTGCTCACTTCCATGATGAACACAGCCACCACTGCGTCCATGACAGCGACTTCCGAGTGGCACATGAGTCGTGCGTGGGCCTGTGCTAAGCGCGTCAGACTTTCCAGCAGTCGAATTGTTGTCCTTGCGGCACTGCGACTGTCGGACGCTCGTTGTCTCTGGTAATATCGCTGGAGAATGAGCATCGCTCCACGACTTAACTGAGGCTGGTACTTGTCCTTCACGTGGCAGATATAAGCCTGTAACTTCTGGATACTCCAGAGCGGTGAGTCTTCCTTCAATGATTGTGGCTCTTGCTCGTCTACTGGGTCAAATGAAGTCTCCTCTTCGTCCCGTTCAGCCTCTTCTTTCATACTGGTACTCGTTCCACCCGCCTGTTTGAGGATGAAAGAAGACACGACCTGGTCCCAGCGCGGATTCATACGGTCCAGCAGCACGAGGATGAGGTCAAAGCGACTGAGTAGCGGACTAGCGATGCTCGTGTTCACAGACACGTCGGTGGTGGGGTCATACCGGCCTTTCGGGTTCGTCACGGCGAAGATCGTCGTTCGCGCGTTCAGTTTGCACACGAGTCCGGCCTTTGCCACGCTCAGCGTCTGCTGCTCCATCGCTTCGTGGATGGACGTGCGGTCATTGCTGCGGATGCTGCTAAACTCGTCGATACAGCACACGCCCCGATCCGCCAGCACCAAAGCTCCAGCCTCCAACATCCACTCTCCACCGTCCTTGACGGCTGTGCAGGTCAGACCAGCGCTGGTAGTTCCGATGCCTGTGGTTAGCACGGAGCGCGGACTCAACTCCGCCGTAAATCGGAGAAACTGCGACTTTCCTGTGCCTGGATCGCCGATAAGAAGCATGTGCGGCTCGCCTCGTGTCTTCATGCCCGTCTCATCCACGTACGAGACTCCACCGATCACTGTGAGCGCCACTGCAAGCTTGACGATAAATAACCCATACACTTTGGGACAAATACTAGCAACGATCTCGTTGCGTCCACGCACGGGCTCCCGCTTGTGTTTCATCCAGAACTGCGCGAACTCTGCTCGAAGCTCCTCTGTGACCATAACCTGAGACGTCGTGGCGTTCTTGATGCGAATGCTGTTGGCGTTGATCGTCGTCTCCAGGTCGCAGCGCACGCCTCGGACGCACGGCTTCCACGTCCGCATCAAGATCCCCACGACCACGACCTGATCTCCAGCCTTCACTGAGTCCACGAGGTCGTCTTCCAGCACGACTAAAATGGAGCGTGGAATCGACCCAACGCCCAACTTGGACGCCTGTTCCTGGATCTTGATCACCTGGTGGTCCGACATTACGCTGCTATCTGCGCCTCCAAGAGGCATAAACTGCGTCGACTTGCACGGCTTCTTGCCGCCGCTACTGGTGTCTCCTGTACTGTCCGACGGACAGACTTTCTGCAGTCCAAATAACCAGGTTAATAGGCATAGACGTCTCCACTTTACCTTCGTGTCCACGTACCGGGATTTCCAACACATTGCCCTGTTCCGGGTCCGATTTAACCAGGAATCTGTGCCCACAGCGTGTGTTGCAGCACTGATACTCCCTCTCCATCTCCTGCATCTTGATCTGCACAACAGACTCAGCTACAGTCGCTCTCTCTGTACTGCTGTATCAAAGAAGTACACGCACCATCCCCGTGCGCACCACAGTGCCTGCAATTTGAATCAACTGCTTCACGTCGTTGGACCGGATCGCACTGATCGCGGGTTTGCGTAGTGGCGGCACCGGCGGCAGGTTCTCGACGCGCACCTTGAGCTTACGCCGCGCCTTGAGCGGGATGGACGGCAGTCCGCCGCCCTCCAGCGGCTCGCCGGCGTTGCAGCTCACCTCTTTGGCCAGTGCGCAGTGGAAGAGCGGCAGAAGCTGCTCCGGGTGACGGAATAGCAGCGTCCCTAGCTGCGCGTTGAAGTCGAGCAACCTCTGCGCACACACGCGCTGGCTGTAGGCCAAGAGACTCTGCTCGGGGGTCTCACTGAAGGCGGCGAAGGGCGTCGAGACGTGGCGCAGGCGGCGGTGCAGCTGCCGAAGGTCGCAGCGGTAGTTGCGACGCAGGAAGCGCGCGAACGCCGCCTGGTACTCCGGTGCCAGGCGCTCGAAGCGGGCGCCCGTGGCCTCGTCGTCGTAGACTTCTGGCATGCCTGAAAGTGACGGTTGACTTGAGTTTTGTATGGTTGGATGCTGACACGCCGACCACCGAGACAGAAGTGTAGCTATTTCACGTTGAAGCGGACTGCAGGAGCTCGTGACGGCCTGGTACAACTTCGTTAAGTAAGGCCCGCTCGATCTGTGAGCGCTACGCTTGAAAAGTAGGAAGAACACGGTGAGGGCTGCTTTGCAGCAGTGTGAGCTTCAGGGACTTACAGACTAGAACAATGAAAAATATCTCGGTGACAGGCATGCGGATACGTTAAGTAGCAGTTCTCGCGATTTCTCATCAAATAGAAAGAGATCAATTGCTTTCGGGGCTTCAGGCGGAAGAAATGGCCAGACTGCTCAAGTGAAGGAACAAACAGAGTCTTTATCGTACACCTGGCTAACTGAGAATCACTTTCATTTTACTGCTAATGGCGTTTGCTCTTCGACGCCGGTTTGTGTCGTGAGTTCCTCTTGCCCACGACGTTTGACTGACTACGCACTACCGTGGCCGAGCATGAAGGCGGACTTGCAGTCCAGCGAACAGAAGTCCGCGTACTGCCGACTCATGCTCAGTGGCGAGAACTTGCGCTGGCACATTCGACAGATCTTCCACCTGCCATCAGCGAGGGCGCTGCCTCCGCCCGAACTGTCCGTCCACTGATCGTGCTGCGCGCCTGACGGTGTCCGTGCGAAATGGTTGCACTGCGTCGAAGAACCTGTGAAGCCTCTACTGGCACCGGCGAGCGCGACGGGCTGTAGCTCGGTGGTCTCCATGGCCTTGCGTGAGCGTTTCTTGCAGCGCAGCTTGCGCAGCGACAGCTTGGACGCCACCCACCGCGTCTTCTCCTGGATCACAGTCTTGATGTCGAGGCCCATGGTCGCGTAGAGAGAACTGACTGACTGGTTCGGCACGAATTGCAATGTGGCGGTGCTCGCACGATTGGGGTCGGAACTGTCGCGTTCGAGGCGCTCACAATCACATCGAAAATTGGACGGTTCGATGCGGAACGGAGAGTTTGTGGATCTCGGACGTCTTTGACGCTCCTTTGACGCTGGTACCAGCCAGCTGGACGACGAATATCCATCCAACCAAGCGCCAGATGCGATTACTTGCATGCATCTGACACCGAGTGGCCGTACTCTTCAACGTCCAGTCAGAGAGCTCTTTAGCGTCGTACAGACCGCTGAGGACCTGTCGTCATCTGCGAGTTCATCTCGCAAGGCAGTGGCAGAAGTCTGCGGTCGGTGCTTCCATGGAAAAGTAAGTCGTGGCATACCATGGCAAGCATGAAAAACGGCTACTATTATTAATACATGTATCGGATATTGTTTGGAGTATTATAAGTGCGACTTGCACTGAGCGCGACGCACGTATCATTTTGCTCCCTCAGTACAGGACCAAGCACTCTTCGCACAATAATTTCTCACTACAATGGAAGCTCATTATTAGTAGTGCCACGAGAACTCAGTCTACTTAAGTATTGAAGAAATCTGCGTTTGAAAGAGCATCAAATGGAGAATGCCATTGGGCTCGAAGGAAGGTGAAAGGAGTGAGTCTCCAGCAGCAGCAACCACTCGGGGGCATGGTTTACAGCAACCGATGTGACTCCAGCCGTACATGTACTTTATAAAAAAGAATGTAGCAGACCGTGGCCACCTTCGTCAGCGCGATGGCCACACCGCCGATGGTCCGCCACATGCCAAGGTGACCGACTCTTTCGTCTTGACCAATCTCGCGTCTCCATTGTCGTGCTAATCTCGACTCGTTATCGCGAGCCCTAGGAATAGAGTGGAGCTGCGTTTCCCAGCCGGCAGTGATGAAAATATCGGAGACCGTTCTGAGGAGGAGGCTCTAAACTCTGGTCAATCACTGCATTGCGTTCCTTCTCGCTGTCGCAGCTTACAAATACCCATGGACGTCTTCGCCAACGCTGCCGGCGTGCGTCCGCCGGCGCCCATCGTGCTGCTGGACGAGGAACAGCAGCGCATCATTCGCGACGGCCAAAGCCAGCGAGGCCTGCCTCCGATCGATGACGAGCAGCCAGCGCGTACCGGTTCAACCGGCAACGACGCGCTCTTTGTGCCGACGACGCCTCCCATGCTGCCTATTCCTCAGCACGTAGCACCCCAAGCACCACCACCTCCCACGACCACCTACCTACGCACTGACTTTACGACGGGACGGCGTCCTGCTGCATCCGTCACCACTACGAACACCCAGAAGTCCTACGAACTGGGTGATGGCATCCGCACCAACTTCACCACCAACCGCCAGAATCCGAACCCAGTCGCGGCGTTCATGAAGGAAAACGCGCCGGATAATTCCTTGTCCAATTCCTTGTCCGCTCCGACGGACTACGCCAATGTGGAACCCACAGCGATGCCCTTCATCTCCAGTACAGATCCCCCGCCCGAGGAAGCGCGACCGGACCCGACCAGGGGTTTTCGAGGCAACGGCACCAACCTCAAGTTGTCGGTCAGGTACATGATCATCGGCGCCATCGTCGGTATCGCTCTCGGTATCGTGTTCGCCCACGTTGGCGTGTCGAACATCGCGGCGCAGTGGATCTCGCTGCCCGGTGATCTGTTCCTACGAGCGGTCAATGCATTAGTGGTTCCCTACGTGTTCTGCTCGGTGGCCGTAGCTGTGGGAGATATCGTATTCGTGGGCAAAGTTTCGATCGTGGGACTGCAAACGCTCAAGATCTTCGCGACCGGATGGGTGGTCTCGACGGCCTTGGGTATCAGCGTGGCTTTCGTTTTCCGTCCGCTCTTCCGACTAAAAAACAAATATGCCAGTCCGGACGCTAATGCTGTGGGGTTGACGTGTCCGAACGGCTTGATGCTGGAGATGCTGAGCAACAACAGCATCACGTGCTCTTCGAATGCGACCGCCTTGTCACTGGACAACGCCTTCGTGCTTGACGACGTGAATAGCGTCTTCGAGACGAACAGCAACGCGGTCATCACTGATTTGACGCTGAGCAAGCAGCTCATCTCGACGCTAGAGTCCGTCGTACCGGACAACATCTTCTCCTCTTTGGCTGACGGAGATCTACTGGCTATCATCACCTTTGCCATGGTGCTGGGCTCAATTGCAGGCCGAAGCTACTTCTCCAAGACCCGTCGCGTGAATTATCTGTACCTGGTTCTGCTACAGCTACGTAACACGTTCTTCCTGGCCATGGAGTGGGTTATCTGGATCACGCCTGTAGCCGTCGTCTCCACCATCTCCGGGGCCTTTGCGTCCAACCAAGACGCTGTGAGCCAGCTCCCTAAGGTCTACATGTTCCTGGTGGCTTGTATCTCAGCCACAGCACTGCAGATCTTGGTCGTATACCCGTTCGTCATCTTCCTGCTCGCTCGCTGCAACCCGTACGCGCACATGCACCACATGATCCGGTCGTATCTCTTCGCATTCGGCTCTTCGTCGTCATTGGCCACTGCGCCTGTGACTCTTGGCTGCGTGCAGAAGGCGCGCGTGTGTTCCCAGTCGATTGCCACCTTCGTCGTCTCCATTGGCGTCGTCACGAACATGTCTGGGTCTGGATGGTACTATCCCATTGGTATTATCTTCCTGGCCGAGTCGTCCGGCAATGGCGACGAGCTCACGTTCCTGCGTCTCGTAGCAATTTTCTTCCTCACCATCGTCGCGTGCGCTGGTACGCCGCCTGTGCCAAACGGCGGAATGGTGCTCATGTCCACCATGTACAAGACTGTCTTCGGCGTCAGTACACTGCCGTCGACCTGGGCGCTTTACGTCGCCATGGATTTCTTTGCGGACCGCCTATCGACCATCTGCAACGTCAACGACGACATTATGGCGCTCAAGGTCATTGCAGAGAACACGGATGAGACCGTGGCAGGCGATCAGCTCGGCCAACGCAACTAGCATTTTTAGTATCCTATCTCAATCGATTTTCTTTTTCGTTCTGTAGTACTTATCTTACGTGGAAGTCTTCACATTAAATAGTTCGATTGTGTTTGTTTATCTCGCCGTCCTATGTAGTGTTTGGAGAATTACTAGAACAATGGGTTCAATATGGATAGAAGATGGTTTTGAATACTGGACAGGTTTATTTGCGCTGGCTGGCGCTGCCATCTCCGTCGTCATCGCCGTGATCGTCGTACGAACCAAAACCCGACTAGCGACGCAAGGCCACCCAGACCAAAACGAATAACCTCAAAAAACTTTAGACCACTGTTTCATCAACAAAGTACGTCAACAAATTAACGCAACGAACAACATACCTTTTGCTTCGTGTGTTCTCGGTACTTGGCCAATTCATGGTGAATGGTAGGTGAGAGCGGATGTTCCGAGGCTTGAAGAGCAGCGGACGAGGGAGAGCGGATGATCCACGGGTGTTCCAGCACCTGCTTCATACTGAAGCGGTCGTCCGGATCCAGTACCAACAAATGTCGTACGAGGTCTTTGGCTTCGTCACTGATGGTAGCCCAGCCGTCGTCGTCGAACTCAAAGCTGCAAGCTTTGATACTCGCAATCATCTCGTTGTCCGAACGTTCGCCTTCTGGGTCGAACGGGTGGTAGCCACACAGTAAAATGTACAGAATCGTCCCCAGACTCCACGAGTCCACCTTATCATCATAACCAAACGCTGATCCTGACCCAGAGATCATCTCGGGCGCTGAATACCCCCACGTGCCACATTTCGTCTTCAAATTGGTGCCTGCAAAGATCTTGGCGAGTCCAAAGTCCGCCACCTTCACCACCGCTTCATGATCGTCCGGTGTCGATAGCAGAATGTTCTCCGGCTTTAGATCCCGATGCACGATGCCACACCTGCGTTCAAGCACCATTAAAGATCAGCAACTTAAGTCTTAAGTCTCGATCCTGCGGACGTACTCGTGGAGATACTGCACGGCGCTTGCCATGTCCCGTACGTGGCGCACACAGTCCGCCTCTGAGTAGGCTCCTTTCTCGGCCAGTCTCTCGAACAGCTCACCGCCCGTGCAGAGCTCTAGCACCAGGTGCACCTCGCGCGTGGTCTCGAACACGTCGATGAGCTCCACAATGTTCGGGTGCTGCTTGACGCGGCGCAACGCCGTGATCTCGGCGCGCAGCCGCTTGGGATCGGTCATGAACCGCTTAATCTTCTTGATGGCGACGGCGCGGCCCGTGCGGCGACAGCGGCCGCGACAAACCGTCGCGTAGTGTCCTCTGTGTCAATAATGGGCCAAAAGTTAGTGTTTCTTAGCTTCTAGAGCGTGTAAATCGTCACGGAAAGCAGCAACACGCAGCGTACCGCCCTAGAAGTTCGGTTTGTACGTCGTAAAATTCTTCCACGCGACGACGCGGCGCCGCGGGGCTCGCAGCGGGAGCAGACGCAGAAGGATCCATGGAACCGGACGGTTCGTGGGCATTAGCGGGTGCCTGAGACTCGGAGCTGCTCGATTCAACTGCGCCCAGCTCCGGCGGCAAGCTCAGCACGCGCGCATTGTGGCTTCCGTGCATCGCTGGCAGCGCTGAGGCCTCCTCTGATAATAGCACCGACGGTTGGTTGCCCATCCAGTGTCCGGTGGAAACTGTAGAAATGCGCCGCTTGGGTGTTTGGCGCAACTTTAGGCAGCTTTAAAGCAACTGCCAAGCAACTCCAGTGATATCCTACATACCACGTATATATCTAAAATCTGCGATGAACGAATATGACGATTACGAGCCTGCGGACCGGCTGGAGCTGCCGCCGGCGCCGCGTTCGCTGTGGGACTTTGTGGATATACTGACGCCCGTGCTCAAGTACTATGTGGCGCTACTGGCGCTGTTCCTGGGCGCGCGCTGGTTCAACCGACAGCTGGACAACGAGGCGGCAGCGCAGGAGCGGGAGGCGCAGCAGCCCCGGCCCACTCTGTCGCCAGAGCTGACCGTAGAGAGCTCAGAAGAAGAAGAAAGTGATGATGATGAAGAGATCGAGGAACTCGTGACCGACGGAGACCGTCTTGTGCCGATTGGCGACAAGCAACCCAAGAAAAAGAAGCCGAACCCGACCAAGGAGCTGTTCGACGGCCTGCGCAAAGTGGAGCAAGAGCTGCGCGACAAGAAAGACAAGGAGGACGCCGATGATAATGTGAGCTGGAACGAGCTGCACTCCAGTATGCTCAAGCGCTACAAGGACAAGTACCCGAACCACGGCCCGCGTGTGGCCAACCCCGAGACAGACAAATACGACGAGGAGTTCAACGAGCTGCTGCGTAAGAACAACATCAACCCGGACGATCTCAAGAGTCAGAGCGGCAAGAAGGGCGAGTGAGTACCGGTACCTTAGACGGCGACAGAGTGCCAGGTAGAAGCCATGCATGTTTATTCAAGGGGTAAGATGTCTAGAATTTGACCCGCTTGGGGTGCGTCCTGCTACTTTTCTTGCTCTCCTCCTGCGTGTCACCGTCGTCGTCTTCCCCGTCCAGGCCGAGCTGGAACGAGTCGAGTGCGTCTCCTGTCTTGTCGCCAGTATCGACGTAGTCCTCGTCATCGTCCGCGAATGTGGTCTTCTTGTTCTTCTTCTCGCCGCTGCTGCCATCCACCGAGATGTTGCCGACCGGGCAGTCGCGTGCCAGGTGTTCAACGCTCTTGCAGACCTTACAGCAGCCGCCCTTGGGGTACACGCCCATCTTGTTCTGCGGGCACTTGCTGCTGAGATGGCCCTGCTGGCCGCACACGAAGCACGTGGCGTACGTGGCGCCGCCGTTCTCCATGGGCTTGGGGCAGTCACGTAGCGCGTGGTCGTCGGCGCCGCAGTTAAAGCAGACCGCGGCCTGCTGCTGGTGCTGGCCGAAGCCTCCCTTGCCATTCTGCGGACAGTTGTGCGACGTGTGGCCGCGACGGCGGCACTGGAAGCACGTCTTGTTGAGGTCACCGGCCGCACGGTTGGGGCAGTCCTGCTTGCGGTGCGTCGTCTCGCCGCAGAGCCAGCAGCCGTCCTCGCCGCTGTTGCCGTTGCTCTGTGCCTCCTCGCGCTTGGCGCGGATCTTGGCCACGATCTCGGCCTTCTTCTCGCGGCGCGCCTGCTGTTTCTGCTCCTTGAACTGCTTGGCCTTGGCCTTCTTGGCCTTGCGCAGCTCGCGCCGCTTCTGCAGGATCAGCTTGCGCTCTTCGGACAGCTCTTCCGCCATGCTTAGTGGCCAATTGAGTTTTGGTTGGCGCGGGCAGTCTTGCAACAAAAAAATAAGTTTTTAGAAACGAACTTGGTTTTAGAACACTGCTAGATTTGACAGATCAACATTTGAGAGTCACTTTGAGTTTCGCAACGAGCGGTGGAGCAAAATGCGGGTTGTCTGCGTGTCGGACACGCACGGGCTGCACGAGGACGCACTTGCCATCCCAGACGGCGATGTATTCGTCCACGCGGGCGACTTCACAGACACGGGCGAGCGCAGCGAAGTGGTGGCCTTCAACGAGTTCCTGGGCCGCCTACCGCACCGCTACAAACTGGTCATTGCGGGAAATCACGAGTCGTCTTTTGATCGCGCCTTCTACCCGCAATTCTGGCACCAATACGGCCACCGACAGCAGTACGACCCGACCGAGGTGCGCGCACTACTCACCAACGCGCTGTACCTCGAGGACCAGGCTGTACTTATCGAGGGATTTTTATTCTATGGGACACCTTGGCAACCAGAGTTCTGCAATTGGGCCTTTAATCTACCACGAGGCGACGATCTACTCAAGAAATGGAGACACATTCCCACGGACACAGACGTGCTCATCACGCACACACCCCCCGTGGGGCACGGAGATCTCGTCGGCTATCAGCGTGTGGGCTGCGCTGATCTCTTACGAGAAGTGGAAACTAGAGTGCGACCCAAACTGCACGTCTTCGGACACGTGCACGAAGGCTACGGCCGCAGTGCCAGTCCAGACGGGGCTATCACGTACTTTAATGCCTCGATCTGTACGCACAACTACGAGCCGGTGAACGCTCCGTTCGTGTTTGAGCTAACGGGTCCACCCAAGCGAGGCTGGCCGAAACGGACGTTACCTTTGACGACAGCGCCGTCCACTGGGTTGGGCATGCATCGCAGCTTTAGTACCAATGATGTGAGTAGTATTAGTAGTTTATCCAAGATAGAAGACGAGGACGTTGATATGGATACCGGTTTACCGACCGAAGCGGAGCCACGGGGCTACGACTTGATGCTGCACGAATGGCTGCGATTATGCTCACACAAACCCCCGTTCATTGAGAAGAAACTGGTGGAAGTGGAGACGTGTGAAGTTAATGGCAAGGGGAAACTTCGCGAGTTCCGCGTGGATGGCACGACGTCGGGTTTGTTGTTCGAGAGCACGTTGAAGCTGCGTCCTGTGATGAACGTACAGAAGCGCGCACTGCGGTATCTCTTCTCACAGGGATTCCGTAGTAATTCAGAGAACTACAATGCTGAGGCTGATGGCGAAGGAGAGAGGGAGAAGAACAAAGAAGATGCCACGAACATGGAGGTTGATAGCGACAACAGTAAGTCAACTCGGGAGCGGCGGAACTACGGCATCTCTCGTCGCGTGACGGTCGCTGTACTGGACGATATTGACGAGGACAAGGAAGGAATGGACGATCGGGATCGCGAGCATGTGCAGCAGGCTCGAGTAGCCGCGGCTGCTCTGGGCAAAGACACCAATCAGGAAACAGCAGGCGACGCTGCTCGGTCTCGACGTCCGCGACGTAACAAGACATTGCAGCGGCGATCAGCAGTGCCGATGCTAGCGTCGCTCAGCGAGGAGCCGAGCGAGGGAGAAGAAAATTGTACCAACAGAGTGGGCAACCCTCCTCCTCCTGCGCAGGAGAAGACAATTGAAGTGGCTGATGTCTCCGAAGCCATCGTCGTTGTCGAGTGCGTATTGTGTAAGTTCAAGGTCTCCGGCCACGTTCACCCGGAAGTGCAGCCTCCGCCGCCAGCTCCAGTTGTTGAGGCACCAAAGGAAGAGCGAGAAAGGACGCAGGAGAAACCAGGTGAGTCACGCTCTAGGACTGACAACCCGCCACCCAAGCGCTTGTCGTCGTGGTTCTAAGGAGCAAGTGTTGCATGATAGAAGCATTGAGGTAGCAAAATACTCGACACGTGAGGTGATTGATCATCAAGCCCGAGTTCGAGTGCGTGGAGTTGCACTATTGCCATCACTACAACCGGACAATATCCGCGATCATAAGTAGACCGATATGATGGTATCAGCTGGCAGACGCTTGAGGTTTTGGACTACGGCCGTGTGGTTAGTGGGCAAGTGCGCAGGATGAGCTCGCGGATGCACCAAGATAGCAAGCTGACAGGCAGACTGACAGAGCACAGCGCAAAAGACTCAGCACTCGCCGTACACTTGTGATCCATCTCAAGCGATACACTTTTCCAGTGTTCGAGGGCCTGTTTGACAGACTTTGAACTTGAACACACGTCCCGCCTTCTTTTGGTCCGGATAATCAACGAGAAGTGGTGTTTCTTACAGATTTGTTTGTGACGTCTTTCTAAAGGCTGATCGAGATTGACATCACAACGCGACTGAATAGGAAAAGCCTCGTTCCCGTCTTCATCATGCCTGGAGCGTGGACCTTTTCGCTGGCATCCTCTTCCTGTGTGACGGCCACGCGCAAAACACTTGCCCTTTGAATGAACCTGCTTACTGCAGCCTAGAAAAGAGCAGATCTCGACTCCACCGTGTGCAGCACACTTGCCTTTCACTCAGACATCCGAAACGATAAATACTGCCCGAGATTTATCGAGATACGATATGGGGCGCCACCAAATCTCGCGATAATTAGATATAATACTCTACTTACTCAAGATGCCTTCAGTCCCGGCTCGATAATTTTTTTTTTTGCCACTACATGTATCTAAATCAGTATGGATGTACTTTTCAAAGATGGTCCATAGCTTTAGCACAATACATGTAAGCTGGCTCAGCACTGACGTTGTTGAAACGCATTACCATCAGCCGACCTTGTCTACTGCTTGCGCGAGTGAAACTTCAGAATAGCATCCATGCACTCGGGTCCAAGCCACAATTCCTTGAGGGTTTGGCACTCGAGGTGATTGATCTCTTGCAGCTCCTTGACGGCGGCAGGTGAGCGGATCAGCGCCTTGGAGCGCTGCATTGATTGCGGGTAACGGGACAGTAGTAAGTCCACCTTCGCCTGGACTTGGGTGTCAAAGTCCGCAGCGCCGAACATTGCGGTAGCCAGGCCCGAGTCCACAGCGTCCTTGGCTCTCAGTTTCTCGCCGAGCAATAGCATGGCGTTCGCACGCGCGGGTCCCATAATACGCGGGAATAGTAGCGACGAGCAGGCTTCAGGCGACTGACCCAGCGACGTGAACGGCGTGTGGAACGTCGCCGTCTCCTTGACGTACACAAGATCGCAGAGTCCCAAGATGGTGGTCGCGATGCCCACCGCGGGTCCTTGAACGGCTGCGACGATCGGCTTCGGGTACGTGATAAAGGTGTTGACCACGTTCTCCAGCAGTACCGAGCCCTTCTCCGCCATTGCCTCTAGCGAAAGTCCGTCCGGATTGGACGTGAACATGCTCAGATCGTTGCCGCTGGAGAAGTAGTCGCCTGTACTCTTGAGTAGCACAGCCTTGACCTTGTCTTGCGTCTTGGAGCTCTCCAGCGCTGTGGTCAAACCCTCGTACATGGCAATATCGATGGCGTTAAACTTCTTGGGGCGATTCAACTGGATCGTCAACAGTCCTGTGTCCCTATCATCGTCAAAACAGCTCTAGTAAGGCTAAAATTCTAGTCTGTAAACTCTAAAATGACTATAAATTGCTCGAAAACGTACGAAATCTCGACAAGGAGATCTTCAGACCCAGCAGAAGCCGTAGCCGCCGCCGCGGCCTCCTCTTTCTGCCCCTTTGCGCCACTTTTTGCTGCCAGTTCCTCAATAATGGCCATGTATTTCACCTTGGCGTCGTCCTGAGTCATTTCGCCCAGCTTGGTCCACGCGTCCCACTTGGCTCGGCCCACAAAGTCAAGCATGCCCGGCCTCGAGGTCGTGTTCTTTCCCTGATTGGCCTGTTTAAAGAGCGCGTACATCTCGAGCTTGGCTGTGTTGTCTGAGAGCGGGGGCAGCGTCTTGCCTAGCGCCAGACTGCGCTCAAAGCGCTCCGAGAGCGAGGAGGACGACATGTTGGCTGTCAAGAGGAGCTGCACAGAGTGGATGTTAGTGGAGGGACTGCGGAGGCGGCGTGCAAGGGACAGCATGGGTTCTGATGATGGAAGGGTATATCTGTTTACCTTTTTGGATTAGAAAATGGTTAAGCCTGACGTGGCGCCGACGTGAGAAAACCTGCTGACACGCATTTTATATGATACGCAGGAGGATGAGGATGGGCAAACTTCAAGGTAAAGTTGCCTTTCGGTGGGGCGATGGCGCCATGTACGATTAGTAGCCAAAATGTTCTTGTTGTACGTGTCGGAGGCCGCCGAAGTGCTCCCAGCAAACCAAGCTTTTAGTAGTAATAATGGTGCCCATTTAACTGTAGTCAACTCTAAAGAATCAATTTAACCTCGGGTTTTCTCTTGCCTTTGATTGCGAGGTCTTAATACATTGTTGAAGATACATCCCCTTGATCTTTGTTTCTGACCGAATGTAGTCCCGGAGTGCGTCTCACACCCAGCTTTTTGACGTCCTCGCTTGCGGTTTTGTATTCTTCAACCGCGCGTTCAGCCGCGTTCTTAAGGGCCTTACTTTCTTGCCGCTGAGCTCTTGTGATCGTCTTGGAGCGTTTAGGAGTCTCTATTCGTCTTTTTGTTAACAACGAACTCAGCGGTTCCTCGCGTGGTGTACTTAAGCTAACTGTGAGTATGAAGCTGTGGTTGCTGCATGCAACGGAGATGTAATTTACGTTGTTCAATACCGTCCCGATGGTCGACGTATGTCACTATGTCACTATTCTCCGCAGTAATTGGCCCCAGGAGGAGCTCCAAACTACCATCGCCACCATGGCCAAGTCGCTGAACCCGATGGAGGCGTATCGTCGCGAGCAGAAGAAGAAGGAGCTCAAGAAGCACCGAGTGGAGCGACAGAAGGACAAGCAGGCCAAGCTCAGCGTCATGGATCCGGTGGAGATCCGGGAGCAGCTCAAGAATCTCGAGCGCCAGGTGGCTGCCAACCCGACGGACGGTCCCACGCGCAAGCGCAAGCAGGAGCTGGAGGACACACTACGGGCGGTCGTCAAGAAGCAGAAAGAATTGGCGGATGAAGAGCGCAAGAAGCAGGCGAACGCACCGCCACCACCGCCAATGGTGAGAGACTGCAGTCGATGGAGACAACAAAGAGAGATGCTAACGTACTAACTGATGTGGTTGATACAGAGTATGGCGGAGCTGACGCAGGCCAACAAGGAAAAGTTCCAGAACCCCGAGAACTCCATCTATTACCATCCGACCCTCAACCCGTTCGGAGCGCCGCCGCCGGGCAAGCCGCAGGTGTACCGCAACATGCCGTCAGGTACTGTAGTTGGAGCCGCACCGAGAGGCCCACCAAAGCTGGGACGGCCACAGCAGCGTAGATTTACGAGCAGAGGAGACAATAGAGGACCGCCACCTCCGCCAATGCAGCAGCCACGACTAATGGCGCGGCGACCTGGAAAGCGACCACCGTTGCCGTCTGGGCCTCCTCCTCCCGGGACGATCCAGGTGCCTCCGAGACCACCGCTCCCGAGTGGAGCGCTTCCTGCTCGGCCACCCCCGCCACCACCTGCGCACGCTCGAGCTGCTGGTAGAATGGCACCTCCTCCACCCCCATTGCCCCCGCAACAGCCACGCGAAATGGTACCCCCTGCTCCACCCTATCCGACGATGGCTGCAGATGCAGACGTCACAGAGATGCAGACTGGTAATGCTACAACAGTCGACAGGGAAGACGATCACGTCGTAGCCCCATACCCGACGACTGACGAGAACGAAGATGACAGCGTCGTCGCGCCCTACCCGCCGCCGGAAGACGAAGAAATGGACGAAGAAGCTGCTGAACGTGCAGCTGAGAGTCGAGCGCAGCTCCGTTCGCTCGTACCTGTAGCACTTCGTGTACAACGTCAAGTGGCTGCACCTCCGAGCTCCAGCGTCGGCAATGCTCCACCCGTTCCAGCTCCTCGTCGTCCAGTTCCTGCCCCTCCAACGCCAGCACCGCGACCGCCCGTTGGTGTCGCGCCTCCACCTCCTCCTCCTCGACCCATTGCACCCAAACCAGCAGACAACAGCTCGGTGTCTAAAGAATTCGACGCCTTCATGGAGGAAGTCAAGGAATTGCTGTAACTACCCAAACCATTTAAAATTAAAGAAAACAGCTCCGTTCAATACCCATAAAGCATAAAGCACCTCAGTGTATTTCACTACTAAGTAGCCTCTTTTAATGTGGAGCACATGCTTCGCTTCTGGATTGATGAGCTTCACCAAGTTGACATGGATGGGTAGATAATACTTTCCGTAGTCTAGGGATGATAGCAATAAATTTACACGCAGGTTAGGGTGATATCGAGCGAGCTTGGCAAAATGAAACAACACCTCGTACGCAGCACGCGACCTTAAACCCAGGCCCACAGATTGTTAGCTCTCGCTCGCTCCCTCTCCTATCTGGGCAATTGTATTATGAGGCCGTTACACAGATTGAAAGAACGGATGATTCTTCATTTCTTTATTGTCGTAAATTGCTCACGGGCACTCCATGCGTTTTATCTGCATGAAGTGGAGCTAGCATTTTGTGTAGGGGCTCTAGTACCTCCCTCATTTGTTTCGTACAAATATCCCATTGAGTTACCAACATCTGCATGGTAGGAGGCTGTGCTGTATATACTTGTTGAACTCATATTTGTTTCATGTATTACTGTAATACCGTTACCAAGAAAGCATTCCATGGTGTTTGGTAGCGTTTTTTGCGCTCTGTTGGAGCGTCAGGTTGGGCTAGCGAAGTTGAGCAAGAGCGCTATTCCTCGATAATTTTACCGTGTCAAGGATATCAGAGCAAGACTTTCACAAGATTTTCATAACATGTACATAGTAGGCAGGTTTGTGAATGAAAGCAAACTCTATGGGAAGCTGTTGCATTATTGACGTTGAATCAGACGCTGTCGATCGCCTACTTGAACCGTGAACAAGTCAACTTTAAACTCGGCTGCTTTGGCTGTCCATATCTGATTTCGTCATGCGCGGTGCAGACAGTCGCCCGAGTGGCTCGGCGGCAAGTGATGGCGAGAATCAAAGACGGCTTGAACATGGTGAGACAACTGTTTGTCGGGTCTAAAGCGAAAGGCGAAGTGCGAAAGTCGACAGTATGCCGTGGATTCCGGCGAAATCGCTCCTGCAATTTGCTGAAATTTTGTCAAAGATCGGGATGTTTACCTCCAGACTCTCAACAAAATAAACATTTTCCTCTAAGACACCCGAAGTGAATCTGATTGGTTAGTTATCACCCTCTACCCTAAATCCCATCCCCTTGGAAACACGACCTTAAGCTCGCTACGACCCACACACGGGCCTCCGCTTGCTAGCGATGGCCATGACGGTCCTGGGTTTTCATCCGCGTGCTCCGCACACAGGCAAACCACAGGCATGCTCGCTGCGCTCGTTTCGCTTTACCCTACGCGCTCCGCGCTAACTTTGACCAATCAGCTTGTTTGTGGAGTCTATAGGTAAACATCCGATCGATAAGAGCATCTCCAACGATAAGTCTCAAGGCCGGTTTTACTTTAAAAGCAGCGCGATTGAGATCTGGCCAAGTTTTAATGGTTTTCAGTGGCAAGTTCTAACCGTGGTCTGTACTTCTTGAAGTTCTGAAGTAGCGACTCAAGTCTTCTAAGACTATTAACTGTGTGACCCACACAGTTAATAAAGCTAACCTAACGACTTTGATTGGACAAAACGCTAAAATAAAACTCGGTTAAAACTTGCCATTGTAGGAATGCCGTGCTCACCAGGTCTTATCTTAAATCCAGGGTCTCAAAGACCCCCCTTAAGTCTTAGGATAGGACTTACCGTTGGAGATGCTCTAATGATCTTGCTGAATGCTGTAGTCATGCACCTCACATAATGCTCAGAATCCTATGCAGCTGCTCTACTGGTCACTTCGGTGGTAGCATTGTGAGATCTGAGGAAGATAGTATTTAAACCCACCAGCAAACTAAGTTAGGCGATGCGTTTTGTACCTCCATAGATACAAAACTGCGGACTTTGACGCTGACCGACCAACTAAATACCATAACTTAATACTCCGTGCTTAACTGAGTCAGCACGTCATTGTCCGAATCTTCGCTATCGTCGTCCGGCACGGGAGGCACCTCTGTGGCTAGACGCGGCTCTCGACGTTGGCGAGCGCACCGATTCGCCCCTCGTCGTTGTTCTAATCGGGTCCTGCCAATGTGGTAACTTTCAGCTTTAAAGGATGCAGCTCTAGCTTATTACGCAATTTGCCACAATTCAACTCAGCACCATGGATCGTTCCAGTTCCCCCACTCAAGCCTCAGCTCTAGCTTCGGTTTCCACGTCGAATACCCCCGGAACGACTAGCGTCGACAGGTGTAAACGACCTAGACACCAGACAGCTCGCGGTCGCAGCTCTGCAACTTCCTCTGCGGTTAGAGCCGCTCATCGTGAATGTGATGGACTTGATGCGCGACGCGCATATCTTCAACACCAAGCGCGCGAGGCCGACCGTGTAAAAAGCGCGCTCGCCACCATCGAGAGCCGCTGCCGTCTATTGAAGGTGACGGTGATTCCAATCATCCGCTGCTTGACACCTATCGCGAGAGCATTGGGTCGGATGGCGTCTTGAGAATGGCAAACTTTACGCCGTCGGAGATAGTGCGAAGGGGAAAGAGGAGCATGAGAACGCCTATCGAAATATTCTTTATGACACTTACTGTCTTAAAAACGGGGGTGATTGGGCCGTACTTGCTAACTCGTTCGGCATTAAGCCAGCTGCAGTCGAGAAAATGATTGATAGCTTTGTCGGCCTTCTCTCACCACATCTCTTTACTATATCTACGTCAAACAAGCCTCGCGCATTCATTCGATGCGGAAGATCGTTCTGCAAGGTCGTGCATTCCATCACTACCCTGAAGCCGGATACGCAGTCGGCGTAACCTTCCAGCAATCCAACATGCCAAGTGGGACGCAACAAGAAAGGGCCGAGTATTATAGCGCAACGCACAAGCTACATTGCTACAAGACTAAACTCTCTGTGATTCCTACGGGGCTCTGTATCAACTGTTCTTCACACTACCGTGGTTCGGCTACGGATATTACCATCTTCCGCGATAATAAAGGCTTCCATCAGGCTGCTGCAACGAAATCTCCATCGGAGGAGAACATGGCCGATGACGGCCCTCTCCATGATCAATATCCGGGTTCATGGACAATTCTCGCAGACAAGGGATACCAGGGTCTGGCGGACAGCTACTGTGTCTTACATCCTAAACGCCGACATCCGATGGCTTCACTGACACTGGAGGAAGAAGAAACGAATCGTTCAATTTCTACTGACAGAATCACCATCGAAAACTATTTTGGCAGGATCTGGACTCTGTGGGCCGTTGCCAGCGATAACTACCGGTGGCAGGAGAAAAAGTACGAGACGATCTTCAGAGCGTGTGTCGCCCTGACTAATGTGCAGATACATGTCACGTAATAAGCGGAAAGCAAATTTGAGTCTTAGCAACGCGTCGAAGTTGAACTTGAGTAGTTGAAGGCCAAATGAAGACTGAATTAATTAAGTTTAAAAAGAAACTAATGCAGCGCGCTCCTGGTGATTACCTACGAGCGGAGAGGGAAACTAGGGTGGTTACGAAGGCGTGCCGATGCGAAGTAGCAAGTAGCCTGTTGTCCGTTAACAACGGAAGCTGTGCACCCGTCACAGGCCCTCCTGTAGACGAGCTGTTGTCCTCATGGACGGCAAGCTCGCAAGATATTCGTGGATGAGACCCCGTATTTGATTAAGATTATCGAGAGGCTCCCATGACGGCTTGACGGTCGAGTCCATCCAGCGTTCGCGATATTGTTGGGATCCGTGGCGGTGACGGTGGCCTGTAATTGAGTGTACGAGCAAACCTTCTTCGCCGTCAGCGACGATAACACGATGCACATGATTGACACGACTGGGGTTCTCATCATGCTGGTAAGGCTTCAGCAGCGAAATATGAAATTCTGGAAACAGACGCAATCCTGGTGGCAGCGTGAGGCGGTAGTGCGATGGACCCAGAACCGCCTCGACTGTATAGGGACCCAAAAATCGAGCTGCAAGTTTGCACTGGCCGGTGGTGCCAACGTGGGAAAGGCCCATATTCTTGCTGTCAAGTACGACTTTGTCACCAACTGCAAAGCTTTGGTGCCGTCGGTGCCGATCAAAAGCTGCGCCCAGGCACTGCTGTGCAGCTGCCATGGCGTCCTGAGCTTCCACAAGAGATGCTTGCTGGCGCTCGACAAAGCTGGTTGCGCCGGAATAACTTGAGACTGGGGTGGTAAAAGCAAGATTCAGTACTGAACGAGGCTGGTATCCGAGATCAGCTTCGAAAGGGGACATATCGATCGCGGAGTGAGGACGAGAATTATAGTTAAAATTAGCGAAATGTAGGAACTGATCGCTGTCGGTCTAGTGGGGGCCGATAAAATGACGTAGAAATTCGAGCACGAACTTGTTTGTGATCTCCAACCGGCCATCGGCTGCTGGTTGAAATGCTGAGCTGAGACGAAGCTGAGTGTCTTAAAGCTGCATGATACCAGACCATAGTGTGGAAGTAAATTTTACAAAATTAAACATCTCGGTCACTGACGATGGAGCGCGGCAGCCCGTGCAAGCGCTGATAAGACGAGCAAAAGAGTCTTGCTATATCTTTTGGACGAGGCATCCGCACGAACAAAGAGGAAGTGCGCTCGCTCCGTGAGACGATCCACGATGACGAGAACTGCGTATCCTTGGTCTCGGGTAGGCGCACTAAGAAGTCCATGCTGATATCGCCCCAACGACTCTCAGGAACCTCGACCGAATGAAAATGACCTGGACGCTTTCCGCGAGGCACCTTATTGTGCTGGCATTGTCCACACGACGCTACGTACACCTGAATATCTGCCTACATGTGTGGCCAATAAAATGTTGAGGCCACCAGCAGTCGAGTCTTGTGTTGACCAGTGGGGTGTAGGAAATCCCACGTGAACTCTAGATACTAATGCAGTTAGGTAGTTCCCACAACAATACGTCTACCAGAACGGTAAACGATCGTTCGGGCGGACCTGAAGACCCCAGTTCTGCCCTTGCTCCGCGACAGACTGGACCTTGTAAATCGCTTATATAGGCCAACCAGTACAATACCAACACACTACTAGCACGAACAAAGCTAGCAGGTGTTCTCACACACTTAAATCCTCGTGGTCCCAACAGCGGAAGGGTACCAGGCACGGGTAGGCATTTTACGAGGGCGCTGAGGGTTAACCTCGGCTGAAAGAATAGATAGGAGTCACACGCACTCCCCAATCGGGCAAATAGGCACAATAAAGCCGTCCCGTAAACAGCCGATACTAATCGGCCATACACACACACACACACACACACTTGGCCTTGCCAGATGAACCCTCGCTACGGAGCTTCGAGTCCACCGACAGGCATAACACACTCAAACAAGCTTGACCAGACGCTTACCTTGAAGCCGGGCGTTGCTCGTGTGCTTGAGTGGAAATTCTGTTCTGTATTTATGTTTAGCCCTTCGGGCCATGTCGTAATATGCAATCCTAATCAAGCATACAAATATCAAGTGAACTACGATCCGTTATGGCCCACTTCGCATGCCAAGCGATTTCTCAGAGCTCAATGACTCTTCTTGAACCATCGCCGAGCGTTTAAACGGTCGTCGTGTTTTCCTAAACGTCGCTCTCAACGGCCGCCGATCGTTCGTACCGTGACCATCAGTTCTTGGCCGGTAATACGAATACGGCCAGTATAACGGGGTTACACGGAAGTGGCTACACGAAGCCACTTGGTTACATGGAGGGTTCTCGAACGTTGGTGTAAGATACACCAATGGTTACACTTTGCAGACAGCTGGTTTGTATGCACTTAGGCTGCCAATTAGATTAGCAGGGTTCTGACAGCCATCGGATGGCAGAATACCTTTCATATAGGATATCAGTTTAGGAGGAAACCCAGTCCAAACATAAATCATAAATAACAGTTCTCATTTTAACCCAAAACGGCTTTTAGCTTTCTTATTTTAGTAAATCTATACTTTCGGACGAAAGTATAGTTAACCTATGTTTAAGCAAACTACGCTTCCTCGTACACGAGCGCTAACGTGTAAGCCGAAGTAGTGGGCACAGAGTTGGCCCATTACAGCCAGTCCCATTACTATTAATAAGGACAGCCTGCCTTGAACGACATCTTGGCGATAATGGAGCACCCGTGTTCGGTAGTGACCGGGCTTGCACCTCGAAGTCGCTTTCTGTCGTATAACCATGAGCTCGTGGCTCGAGCAACTTGAAGGTAGTCACGTCCTTGTTCGCTGACGGTCGTCCGCGATCTCCGAGAAATCACTACACCACAACTGCCCCTGTCGCAATGGAAGCCACGACACTGGCGCCCGTAGTGGCACTGCCTCATTCTTCGAATTTCACCCCAGGTCCAAGATGACAAAAGGAGACCTGAATCGAGCCATGAGAGCTTCAAAAGTGCTGTGATGCACATTGTTAAACTCCACGGGGTCTTTGCGGCTGCGTCCTTTAGTGAGGTCAATAAGAAGAACGGGGAGCTTCGCGAAATCCGGATAGAACCCGTAGACACACGTGCCTAAAAACGATTGAAGCTCCTGCTTCGGCCGGGACACGGGCCAGTCCCGAATGAGTTCCATCTTGGCTGGATTCATTTGGACGCCATCCCTGTCAATGCGATCGCACAGCCAAGGAGTCTCAGATAAGCAGAACGTGCACTTGGAGAGTTTAATGAATAGATTTTGCTCCTTACATCGCTCGAATGCCTTCTCCAGAGCTACCAGGTGCTCCTACATTGAGTTGGATGGGGTAAAAACGAATATGTCGTCAAAATAGGCTCGGCAGAAGTCTTGTTGGTCGGGGAATATGTGCTGTACCCAACGACTGAATCATGAAGGACTACTGGAATCTCCCATCGGGGTGCCCAGGTATTCGAAAAGTCCATCTGGTGTAGCGAATGCCGTATAAGGAATTGAGCCGTCTCGCAAGCGAACCTGGTAGAATCCCCAAAGCGGGTCCATGACCGAAAACACCCATCCACGAGCCATTGCACGGTAAATATCGTCCTTGCGAAGGATAGGATTAGCTGACACTCGTATCTTGGCATTGATCCCCCTGAAGTCATGAACAATCCGCCAGTCGCCGTTAGCCTTTCGAGCACAAAATGCTGCAGCACAGTACGGGGAATTGGATGGGATAATGATCTTGGCGGCAACCATCTCGAGTATCCACGCTTGAATAGCCTCACCCATGGCGGCAGATAGAGGATACTGCTTGCGGTGAACTGGTACGCCGTCACTGAGCTCGATAGTCTCCCCCATACCTACCACGCGGGTAGGTTGTACGGATGGTGGTTCCAAGCGAAACATTGAGTCCTAATAGCGAATAGCAAGCGGGTACACTGGGTTATTGACGAGATTCTCCCTTGTCAACTTGGATATGGAAGGAGATGTATCGCCGGGAGAGATGAAGAAGCAGTAATCGTTATTCGAGGCCCGTAGCAACTTCTGTAACTGGCGTTGTGACACCAACCGAGTCATACTGGGCGCCGACATCTATCCAACTTGGGGAATGTAATTAAGAGCATCTTGTTCAGTAGACGAAGGAGCACGTCGAACAGGTGATCGGCGGGAACGTCTAACTGCTCGAGCCCGAGGAACCTGCACGCATTGTTGAAAGGCAAGTCGAAAGTCGGATGATCGAGGGCGGACCGTGTGTTCTGACGAGTCGATGCCGGGATTGATAGATGCCAACCCCGGTATCCCGAACAGAATGTCGCGCCCCTCTGGTACATCCAGGACAAAAACGTCGGTCTGATAAGAATCAAAGCCGGGACGGTTGACCGTAATTTTCGTTCCGTCGAGGAAAAGTGGCGAACACGTCGCCACCGAGTTGAAGCTCCAACTGAGTAGGAAAATCGCGAACTGCGAGTTGGCAAGTTGTGGAGATACTGCATTGCACGAGGTTCCACAATCCCAAAACATGGAACAGAGCAGGTCAGAAATTGAGCCTGACAGCTCCAAAACCCCATAAATATCATGTCGCCTACGCGGCGGTCGCGGGTTAGTCGTCGCGTAATTGAATGAATGCATAACTGCGACTGCGGGTGTTGCACCATGGTTGGCTGGCGTGCCTGTTGTGTATGGACACCGCCTACAGGAACTTGCTCAGTGGGGCGCCAGCCCGCCGAGCCACTTAGGTTTTTGCCGCACGCGGCTTGCCCGTATCGGGACAATCCGGTTCGATGTGACCCTTCACTCCACAAATGAGGCAAACAGCATTCTTGATAAATTCGGGGTCGTGGCGGTGGGAACATTTGGTCTTTTTTGATTCGATAGCTTCGGCAGCAGATTATCCACTCTTATTACCGCTTGAGCTTTTCTTCTCTGTAGCAGGTTTGCGGACGTCCTCGAAGCGCTGCGCGTGCTCGATAGTATCCCGCAGAGAAGTAGGCACATTTTGCGAAATGTGAGAGCTGGAGTCGGAATGTAGATTTCGCTGGTAAAACCAGCGTTCCACAATCTCAGGAAGCTATAGCGAGGATTGTGAGAGCAGAATCATAAACTTAGCTGTGTATTCCTGCTGGGTACCCGACGCCCTCAGGTCGTAGAGCCGAGATAACAGCTCGAACTCGAAGTCGCTATCGCGGAAGCGAACACGCAGCTGTTGCTTAAGCACGTACCAGTTACGAGGGCTCTCACCTAGCGTTTGTTTAAACTCGCGGTACCAGGACATCACGTCTGCACCTAGATAAGGCACCACCAAATCCACAAATCAAGAGTCGTTGCTGTCACGCTCGACCGCATAGCTGCTGAAGTGCGCCTCTATCTGGAAGCGCCACAGCTCTAGATCCTCCTTAGCCGTGCCATTGAGCTTCGGCGGCCCAGCCTTGCTTCTCTGCCTGCTGGCTCTAGCCTGTTTCTCGAAGAGTTCATTCTGTGCTCGAGTTTGATGTTCCAGGAAAGCCTGGAGCTGCTGTTGCTGGTGCTGCATGGCCTTCTGCTGCACGGCCATCATCTGCATCAGCATGGTCTGATCAGAGGCAGGGGGCGGATGCTATCTCAGAGAGAGCTGTTACAGTATAAGCAGTCTCGAAGATCAGTCGATGAGGTTAACTTTGTGCCATCGCTGCTTGCGGCATATGAATTTATCTAACGAGTAGTTTACTTCATTTCTTGTTCCATCTTCACGCTAATTCCCTTTCTAAGCCTCAAGCAAAACTTTGGTGCACTTCTCAAAAGTGTGTGTTATGCGCCTGCGTTGAAGCAATTCCACATTTTCTTTCCAAATACTTTAAACTCGACGTTTCAGAGTTGTTATGCTTCCAGCATTTTCAACTTCATTTTTTTATCTGCAAAAATCGTTTCGATTCCAAAACTTAATTGCGTGTTCCTTTGACGAGATGCATCATGCGAAATTGGGGAAAATAGTAACATAACACGATTTTAATTAGTTGGTCAGGCCTCGGCCTCGCCATCAGTATCATATTGTTTTTTTGCGTAGTTCTGTCTTTAATATACTCTTCACTCCTTCATCTTAAGCGGAGGTGACGTCTGAAGCGTAGAGGTGGTGCTGGAAGTATTGCCACTGAACAGCAGATCGACAGATCGAACAAGAGGAACCTAACTCGTAGTCCGTGCAGTTGATAGGCAGCTCACAGCAGCCGATTGACTTTCTGCCTTCATTGAGGTGTCAGATCGGGTGCATGTGTTTCTTTGCGACGGTAGAAGTGCAAAGCAGCTTACAAAATGAGGTGGACTTGGTCCTATGTGGCCGCACTATAATGACTCTCTGAGTGCTGCCATCATCCAGAGGTTCTATCCCATGGATACCCGGCTGGTTGCATTGATTCTGGATTGATGAGCTTCACCAAGTCCGACATTGAAATGGACGGGTACCGAATAGCCGAGCCAAGCGGCGAGAGAGTAGGTTGGTCCCACATACTCTCCTGCGTCAACCGCCAACTTGCACTTCTGCTGCGTTCGTTCACTGCTTGTCGCTGCTTCTGATTGTGCGTGGCAATTGTGGCTGGGCACTGCTTCTGTGCGAACAAAATGCACGCTTGGCACACGGCAACCTCCATATCTAGCAGCTTTGCCCTATGTTCACCGGACAGTTTCAGTGTCTTCCTTACTCTGCAGCTCGAACACAACGGCGTCGCGCAAAGAGCACAAATGTTGTCATCGTTGAGGTGGGTACTGCGCCGTCTAGACAGCATACTTCTCTTCTTTAAGCAGTTTTCACAGGCACTTGACTCGACTGTGTCGCTGTGTGCCAATGCAGATGCTTGCTCTCGTCGCTTGACGCTTTTGCTCTCGATACACCACTGCAGCTTCTTCGTCTCAGATAACTGCGGCGCGTTCCAGAAGCCCAAGGTCGATTCCCACATCGCAGCAACCACCAATTTATCCATCAGACGACCTTGAGGCTCCACGTACATCTGGATGTACACGTCCACTGCGCCCTTTTCAAATTGTCGGTAGATAGCACCATACATGAGCTTACCACGTAGCATGGGCTTCGGAAGTTCTGGACACTGAGGCAGGTCGATGGACTGGACAACCTCGTATCCAATGCGCTCGCCATTGGGACGACTGACAACTCCAGTGGCAGTCACGATGATGAAGTCACGAGGACGCACGACCATGTTGAGTGGCCAGTTTTGCTCCCCCACCATCCACGTGATCCCCATGAACTGGAACGGATCGGTCTCGGTTGGTCCAGCGAGCTGTGCCAATACGGCGCCATCCAGAGGCTGCTTACCGAGCGTCTCGGACCGGACTTGCATCGCGAGGAAGTCGGGGGTCTCTAATCCGAACATGACCTCACTCAGATTGCTCTCGATGGACCCCACGGCTAATAACACGCATGGATTGTCCCAGTTGTCACCCGGAAGATGGAGATCTCGAGGGGTACATGTAGCGCTTGTACGTTCAGAGTACAGCGACGCGTTCGTCTGCGTCCTAAGTTGCTTCCAGCGCGTGCTGTCGAGGTTCGCGTGGTGTCTCGGAGAGCCCGTGATAGCGTCTCTGCTGGCGTCGCGCTCGTCGTAGCTGCGCAGCGTGCGGTCCAGCAACTGGTAGGAGAGATCTTGACAGTGCTGCTGCTGGTCAAGCGTCAGGTTTAGCGGGTTGAACGGCACCTCTCTCTGGCCGTCGAGCGTCAATGACATGTTCTCCCTAGCTGATCAATTGGCTTGTGTGGCCGTGGACTCGTGACAAGCAGGTTGCTCCGTCTTCCGCCGCCATCCTTTGAAAGCTCTCAAGCGTACACGTACGTTTTCACGGACTCGCTTTCGGATTGCGCCGGTTGTCAGGTGAAGACCGGCAGCGACTTCAATCTCCTCGTTTGTGAAGCACTGCAGAGGGAATTGAGCAAATCGCGCGTTCGTGCCAGCAGATGTCGACAGTCGTGCGCAGAGAAACCATTCTCCCCTCAAGAAGAGGCGACTCGCCGCCTCGACTCGCGGAGGCAGCAGGATGTACTCCATCGCAATTCGTTCAAACGGCGACTGGAGTGCCCTACCATACCTGTTCAGCCCCGTACAGATCTGATGGATTAACTTAGTGTGCAGAAAAGATCGATCACTCGACTGATCCCGTGATTTTCTCAGTTTTGTTTAATTAGTTTAAAAACAGCGTTTTCTAATAGTAAAAATCACTTAAGTTTTTTCTTGTACAGATTAACCTCCCTTATCTAATACGGCCCGTGGAACAGGTTCTGATCAAGTATAGCAAGTCGATCATGTTAAGGCGGTTGATGTGGTACGCATTTACGACATTTAGTGGAATTCGAACGAAATATTTCAAATGTGTAATATCGGGAAATATGTGAGACGATCCCAAGGTCTTTACTACGGCCCTTATAATGGCTAATTACCGATGACAAGTGCTGAGAATAAATGGACACGTGATTACATGTACTATCGTATCAATCTAGGGACCTACTTCCGACCAAAACCTTTGATTTGACCTCAACAGGCCGCTTTTTCTATCATCAGAATGTATCAAGTTTCAGGTTAGACAATGTTATCAAGGTTCAATACAAAAATCAAGTCTACCAGTACGGTGGAATTAAATCGTATCAAGTACGATAGGATATCACATTATATATGCTCATCTTAGACAGGTGCATCTGTACAAGCATGATCGGGTCCTACAATATAATAGATGTATACATGTACCCACACCGTTTTACGGCTTGCATATCTTTGTGCTCGGTTTTAACGAAATCATTTGCTTTTTTATTACAGTAATGTGCCCCAATAGCGAACACCTAATATACACAAAAAGACAAAGTAGATTTGTTATTAAGGTCTGTCTTGTCCCACTAACCACCAATGTACTGATTTAGAGAAGAATACAGTTCATGTCCGTTTTGGCGACCAAAGTCGAATGCAACCACCAATTCTCAATGGTATTGGCAGGCAGATCACACCATGCCTCCGCGCATTAGTGAATGGCCTTGAGCGGACCGATTTTATGGCTCTCCACGCCTTTTGTTGCTTAGATTAAATTGAAGAATGCGGTTCGATTCACCACGAGCAGAGTGCCGACTCGTGCTTTTGCCGCGCACGGTGATGCTCCCTCGTGTGACCTTTGGGTTCCCCCGGTGGCTCGAATATAGAGTGTCGATTGGCGGAATCTTAGATGTAGAAGCTGATTGGTGGAATTAAATTCAAAATTTTCACTATAAAAGTATATCGCACTGACAATGGGTGCAGAGTGGTTGATAACTTCCCGAAGATTATTAGTTTTCTTCCGTTCGCTATTGAGGCACATTACTGTTATAGTATTCTCGTAAAATCACGAACTACGAAATCGGGGTCGTTGTGTGTACATTTGAATGGCGTTACCGAAACCAGAATATCATATGTTAACGACAACATAAATTGGGGCAACCATAATGCTAACAGCAACCAAAACGACGGTAGATTATTATAAATTACGCAGAATGGCAAATGCCACGTGGTGTCCGTCACAATCATATGTCTAAATATAGAGAGTTCACGCGTGATTCGGCTGCGTGTACCACATACACTACATAGATATTTGTATTCCTCATGATACCGCGTTTACAACACACGATAGATACTTAGTGATTTTCGTGAAAATCTCTCTAGATGGAAGAGAGGGCGCTGGCACGCAAGCTGGTGCGTGCTAGACGTCAAGACCTTGCAAAGATGCAGAAAAAAGCTGGATAAGATGGACAAGAGCCTGAATAAGCTACTTGCTGTCCAATTGGAGTTTCAGGCTACCATGGAAGAGGATCAAGAGCGCTGTTATGAACTGGCAGCAAGTTTGGGCCCCGGAGAGTCAGTGTGTGGTGGTATTCTATCAGTTGAAGTGCTACTGGAGATGGTGATGAACAGACTCAAGGGTTAGCTAGTGTCGAAGTCTGTATTAACGTCTTCATACAGATCAAGTTACCTACTCCAGTTCGTTGTTTAGCTTTTGGTCGATTTAACTTTTTTATCGGAGTCCGGCTTGGCCATGGCTCGTTCCTTCGAATGATGCAGAATTATTCAAACCATCCACAGACACATCACCTTTACGTCGTTCTTGGATACGCTATAGCTCTGCCACTCCGTGTTACCAGTAAGAAGGTTGTGGGCTTGGGTTACCACCAAGACACCACAGCTAGCATAGTCAGGTTGTTGTGGGGCTTCGGCCCACTCGGTTGAGTTAATAACAAGTTTGCTTGTTGGCATCGAAGCCTGATACCACCGCTCGACGAAACCACGAAGCCCTTCTTTTCCTTGACGTTCTGTGGTATCGTCTTTTTGCCCCCCCCCCCCCCCAAAAAAAAAAAAAAAAAACTGTTTCCATTTCTTCGTGATATTCATCGTCAATCAAGGGTTCTTACATGTAAACATGCACTTTCATCATTTCCGCGGATTCATTATAGCTCAGACGAACGATAATGATACCTGTGGTATTGGAAATCCCACGTGAACTCTAGCTACTAGTGTAGATAGGTTGTCCCCACAACAATACGTCTACCAGAACGGCAAACGATCGCTCGGGCAAACCTGAAGACCCAGATTTTAGCCCTGCACCGGGACAGACTACTTTGTAATATCGAGTATATAGGCCAACCAGTACAATACCAACACACTTCTAGCACGAGCAAAGCTAGTAGGTGCTCTCACACACTTAAATCCTCGTGGTCCCAACAGCGGAAGGGTACCAGGCACCACCACTTCCCTTCTCTTCTTCGTCTGGTGGAGATGCGTGGGCTGCCGGTGGAGCCTCAGCAGCGGACGAACCATCGTCACCACCGCCAGCAGATGCAGCAACAGCTGGTTGACGAGGAGAGCCCGGGGCCGAAAAGAAACGATGCTGCCAATCCGGAACGAGCTCAGCAGATGTCAAGCCCCGATCAGGGATGATGGCTCGGCACGTAGTAATGCGGTCAGGTACGGGAGCATTGAAACCAGCATCGGGTCAACCGAAGCTTCAGAGCTCTCGGTGAGCATGGCGCGCAACGAAGCCTCGGTAATGAGCGCTGAAGTGTCGGCTGGTACCGGCGGTGCTGTTCGTGTCTCAGCCGGAGATTCAGTCGCAGCAGAGGACGCTGGAGGAGCTTTCAAAGGCGCGACGGCGCTGGAACATGATTAATCGGAGTCGACGTTTCGGGCGGTGCTGGTGGCGCGGCTTCTGGAGATCGCTGAGTGTTTGAATGGTCAGGGTTGACCTGATGAGATTAGCAGAGGCGGATACAAAGTGATGAGCACAGGGACGATGTTTAACGGTGAAGATGGGAGAATGTACCTGCGGCTGCTCACGTTCCCGAGGATGTCATGGGACGAGAGCCTTAAACGTCCTGTCGATGGCTCGGTTCAGGCCTCCCTGTGTCATCGTGGATCCAGGGGCGAGATTCGATGTGTCAAAACGGGCACCAGTGTCGTGGCTTCCATTGCGACAGGGGCAGTGGTGCTGTAGTGATTTCTCGGAGATCTTGGACGACCGTCAGCGAACAAGGACGTGACTACCTTCAAGTTGCTCGAGCCACGAGCTCATGGTTATACGACAGAAAGCGACTTCGAGGTGCAAGCCCGGTCACTACCGACCACGGGTGCTCCATTATCGCCAAGATGTCGTTCAAGGCAGGCTGTCCTTATTAATAATAATGGGACTGGCCGTATTCGCATTACCGGCCAAGAACTGACGGTCACGGTACGAACGATCGGCGGCCGTTGAGAGCGACGTTTGGGAAAACACGACGACCGTTTAAACGCTCGGCGATGGTTCAAGAAGAGTCATTGAGCTCTGAGAAATCGCTTGGCATGCGAAGTGGGCCATAACGGATCGTAGTTCACTTGATATTTGTATGCTTGATTAGGATTGCATATTACGACATGGCCCGAAGGGCTAAACATAAATACAGAACAGAATTTCCACTCAAGCACACGAGCAACGCCCGGCTTCAAGGTAAGCGTCTGGTCAAGCTTGTTTGAGTGTGTTATGCCTGTCGGTGGACTCGAAGCTCCGTAGCAAGGGTTTATCTGGCAAGGCTAAGTGTGTGTGGGGCCGGTTAGTATCGAGCGTTTACGGGACGGCTGTATTGGGCCTATTTGCCCGGTTGGGAGTGCATGTCGCCTCCTATCTATTCTTCCAACCGAGATTAACCCTCGGCGCCCTCGTAAAAGTCTTACCCGTCGAATGTGGCGTGGCTTGCGCAGTCGAGCGTAGATAGGGCCGCCCCAGCTGTCTCTCAGACGCGCCTCGGAGGCGCGTCTGAGAGAGTGACTGACCCCGGTGGGTTGGTCATTGTCTTGTGAAACCTTCTTGTGTGAGCCAGGCTCCGTCTTCTCTCGCGGCTCTGTGCCTGACTTGCCGTCCAGCTCTGCGCTTGACGTGGGCTCTGTGCTCGATGTTGGCGACGTCCGTCGTCGTTTGTATTCTCCGCGGCACCACAACTGCCGTGGTTTCTGTCGCACGCGGAAGCATCCGTTCCATTTCTCTCGGTCCACCGGACCGCTTCACGGAACCGTGCACTTTCTCCGGGAAATCTCGTAGAGAAGTCGTTGTTCAAATTAAGAGCCGACAAAATCAAAATGAGAGTGTACAAGAAACGGGTGCAGTGTCCCGACTACTGTTTCTGGGAATTAGATTCTTGTCACCATAGATTGGGCGAGTCATTGTCTCTGTACATAATATACGTATTAACAGGTGATTGGATGATAAGGTCATACGCGATAACAGGTTTTCTCAATTTGCCTTTGGCGGTTCTCAATTTGAAACACGACTGCTTTCAATTTGGCCTCTACACCATTTCCGGTCCAAACTAGGACAGCCTCCAGGCTAAGGCCCATTCTCAACCGGCTGCACACGCAGGAAGTTGAATGCAGGGATGCTAAGCTACTGAACTACTGTACGTAAAGAGTTATACGCATAGTCACTGAACTTCGGCATGTACAGTAGCGGCAAATTTGAAATGAACTCGATCATGTTACTAGTCGATTTTACCCGCGTTTTGATTGTGTGTTTGTCATTCGTTCCCTAAACATCGTCGTGCGCCGATTTTCTCGCATGCGGCGAAGTCGCCGCATGAGCGTCTATTTTGGTACTTCGTCGCATGCGACCACCTACCCCCCCAAACCAGTCTAAACCAATCATATATATCTATTTCGCCGCCTGCGGCTGCATGAGCCGGTTGAGAATGAGCCTAATGGGGCACGTCGCACGGTGCTATCCGTGAATTTTTTTTGGGTAGGTCATTTTTCAAGTTACATGTAATTTGAGGAGCTCCAGACCAAATGAGATTTGCTTAGAGCGAGTGCGATTCCCTATCGAATAATAAAAGCCTGGAGAGTGACAAATGGTCGTTGTATCCGCAAGCATGACTCCATGACTCGAAAAATCCGTCCATAACTTCCGCGATTGTGGCCATTTGGGTATAAAACGCGTCTAATTTGATAGCGGAGGATATTGGCAAGATTGCACAAGCAGTAAACACAGCTCTGTGTGATGATATTGCGCGTCCGGGGCCCGTTCAGTCACCTTCTTCATCTTGCGATTTGCCAATGTTGTGACTACCACTTAAATGCATATGCTGGACTATAGTCAGTTCCACTCGCTCCGGAGCAAATCTCACTTGGTCTGGAGCTTGTGGGATTCAATTTTGGTATTTTTGCAAAGCTAGTTGAGGCTAACGTATGATGATCCAGATCGCTGGTAATGTCGGACGGCTTTCCCAAACATCGCAAAGTATCCAGGCGAAGCTGTCCACCCAATATGGCTGTTCCTGATACGATTCCTGTCTGCGATCGAGGGATTGTGCCCCCAAATGCAGAAGCTGGTCGCGAGTGCACAGACACATGCAGAACGGCTTCGGCAATGTCCGCTCCGAGCGCATATATGATGTGATCAGGGTACCACCGTCGTAGTTCCAACACGTGTTGGGTAATGCTAGAATACGGATCCCACCGAGCGTCCGGGTGTCCAAACCGTATCGATAGCATCGTTGGTCGAGTCTCCCTGTGGAGCCGATAGGTGATGAATGATGCGACCGTCGTCCGAAATTGGGATGTCCTTCTTCGGGGCCAACGTGAACGAAC
This sequence comes from Phytophthora cactorum, assembly GCA_016864655.1. NCBI lineage: Eukaryota > Oomycota > Peronosporomycetes > Peronosporales > Peronosporaceae > Phytophthora > Phytophthora cactorum. Next base: position 468,272 of record NHQK01000050.1, read on the forward strand.
TGGAATGGTACGCAGGGACCTCCGACTGTACTGATATGTCCGCTAGAATACACCTTCCGCGGTAGTATTTCGCCACAAGTCGATGTGTGACTACGACTGATCCTTTCTCCGCGCTGGGGTAGCTCTGCGGTACTAGCCGCACCCCGACCCGTTTTAGCGGACAGCACCAGTGTGGGACAACCCCATGCTCAGCAATGCTGCAAAGTTGGTGGAGATTAGGATAATCTGCCAATGCGGCTGTACAGATTAGGCCGCAGGGCCTTGTTTGGACACTGGTCATGCAAGGTCTGCCCTCAGAAGATTCGAAGTATTCCGTCGATCTCTATGTGGGGTAGCCGTAGTAGAGCCGTAAGAAGCCGTACGTCGGTCTCTGGAATTGCAAATCGCTCTGTAGCGGGTTCAGGAATAACCGATTCACTGGAAATGGGGCGTGATTCGTCGTGGCCAGTGCCTGAAAGCGACAGAACGTTCCAAGTGGGATGCATCGAGGGATCCCATTGATGGTACATTCGCGACGCAATGTGGTCTCGAATGGCGATGTCATGTTCTGGGCTTTGGTCGTAATAGATGTCAGCGCTAGTTGGTGGCCAAATGGTAGACGTGCACTTGGTCAAATCCGAGGAACCATTGTTGGACCAGGTGCGCGATACGCGAGAAGTCTGTCATGAAGAAGCCCCAACAAGTGCGCCACTGGGCTAGATCATAATTTGATTTGTAATGGCGGTAATAGCACTGGATATCCATTTCGAATGGGGTCTGTGGACAGGTCCGACGCGAGTTGTTACTTCGTGTCGTCTACCGACAGTCAATGTGAAGGGGACTTGATATAATCAAAGTCCATAATCCAATTATAGAAGCCATCCGCGACCACGTTGTAACCACGGGGTACCGCCTGTAGCATCACGCGCCGAAACTGGGATAACAATTCGCGAATATCACGTATTAGTGGCTTGAGGTAGTTGGCCTTCACACGATATACTGCTAGTGACATGTTCACAATGATCTGAGAGTTGACGTATTCCGATACTGCCGACGTAGTCGCTGTAGTCCATTTAACAGCCCGTGTACTTCCATTTCGTTGCCAGTACCACTATTATACACGGCTCTGGCCGCCCACCAAAGTAATGAGCCTGCGTTTGACCACACGCAGCAGGTGTGAGCTCGTTGCTGTGGAGAGGACCGTGCTCCTCCGTCAAATGCCAACACGATATACGTAGCTGGTGTCACTGTGACATCCGGTGCTACTGTGATGTGAGCTGAAGAGCGGTTAGTACGGGTTTTGTGCACCTGACACAGTCAGCACAGACTGATAGGATGATAACTGAGGCGTATGAGCAAACAATGTTGATTGAGAATGCACGAGGCTTAGTCCCGTACGTTGCTCACCGCCCCCGCGGCGTCAGCTGGAAAGGTTTGGATGGGCGTCCTTCAACTCGCCGTGTTTGTTGGTCACATGCGTGAAAACCTCGGGTGGGGGCTGGACGAGCTCGTGTAGATGCTTGCAGCCTGCGAAATCGCAACCCTGGAGGGTTTGGAACTGAAGACAGGCCTGACTGCCGTTCCATTTGGGAACCGCCGTCTTAATCACTGGGACATTCCTAACCAACCGGTCGTACTCTGGTGAATCACCAACGTCCTTGGACGGACAGCCGGAACGCGTCCATGTGACGTTCACTTATCAACTCACCTGTGTGTTTATATCCATGAACAGGCAGACTTGGACGAAGTACAGCAGCGACTGGACAACTCAAGCGAGTGGTCGCCAACGAGTCCCGGCTCCGAACGTACTCCAACAAGCTCCGCCACTGGGTAGACTTTTGCGAGGAATTTGGATTCCTGATCTGGATCGACGAGCTGCCACAAGAGAGACAGGCGCGGGTTGTTGGTCTCTTTACGGGACTTTGTGTCCTTGAGGGCTACAAACAAGGGCGAGGGAACTAGTATCAAACATTCGACAGCAAAATGGCAGCTGTCAACTTTGCTCACAAGAGTATTCGGAACGCACGACTCCCGGAATTTGAGTTCATTCCTCAGGGGTATAAGAGAACCAACAGTCACGTTGACCGGAAACAGCCAGTTACCACAACCATGCTGCGTGAAATGCACCGTATGCTACAACAGCGTCGAACAGGAATTGAAGACGAAGAAATTGACCTCCTGTGAGGGTCAATAGTGATGGCGTTCTTCTTCCTCGACCGAAGCTCAGAACGTTGGTCAAGGACAGATCAACCGGAGAAATCACTCACTGCATCAAGGCAGCTGTTGTTATCTTGATGAATCGACATGGAACAATGATTGAACCTGGGGAATGCTACGCAATCTCGGTCGAGATCCAGTTCCGGCCCCACAAAGGCGACCAAGTACGGCAAGGAACCACAGCCCATCACTATCGATCGGGTGAGAGTATTCTCTGCCCAGTCGTAGCAGCTGAGACGTACCTACGCGTGCGAAAACATTGCCAGGAAAGAGGCAAATGTCTCGGCGTGTACCTGACTTCCATTAACTAGACTTCGACTATCAGGAATGCGAAGTAGCTCAGATCATCAAGCAAGCAGCACAAAAATCAAGGAGTAGATCCTAGCAACTACTCGTCGCACTCGATGAGAATTGGTGGTGCCTGCGCACTACTAGCGACCGGAAAAAGCGAAACAATCATCCCACTCATGGGCAAGCTGGTGCTTCTCGGTGTATACTAGACTTCAACCAGGCATGCTTCGAGACATCCCAGAAAGCATGACCAGAGCATCTACTTGGGAGTGTCCAGACGACGTCAACGTCCGATCCACTGGGGGGTGCAATCAGCCAAGCATCTCTAACTAATCAAACATTTGCCCCATACAAGCCGCGATTGAAGTCAAGACGAAGGAAACCCTACTTGCAGGGTTTTCACGACACAACTTGTGGTATGATCGGCTAATTTTCCTTTCTTCGCATCATTGTACAGTGTACAATGTACACACAGGCAGTCGTTTACGTACAGGTGTTTGTAGACAACAAAGAATCGTTTACTGTGCAGCATAACTAAGCATAAGGCTTTAATTAAAGGTTATCACCATTAATTACGGAATTCGCCTCACTCTCACGAAGACTGTAACGGGGTTACACGCAAGTGGCTACACGTAGCCACTTGGTTACATGGAGGGTTCTCGAACGTTGGTGTAAGACACACTAATGGTTACACTTTGCAGACCACTGGTCTGTATGCATTTAGGCTTCCTATTGGTAGATAAGCATTTCTTTCTACCAATTAGATTAGCAGGGTTCTGACAGCCATCGGATGGCAGAATACCTTTCATATAGGATATCAGGTTTAGGAGGAAACCCAGTCCAGACATAAATTATAAATACCAGTTCTCATTTTAACCCAAAACGGCTTTTAGCTTCACTTATTTTAGTACATCTACACTCCTGGACACAATGTAACGGCCACCCATACTTTTGCCTATAACTTTTTTTTCTACTGCGAGCTAGCACGTGCCGTTTAGATATGTATTGTAAAAGACTTAACTTAACATAGTTACGATGAGAAGTTTGTGGAATTCGAGCTACGAAGGGAGGCTCCCATACAAAAAACTGTATTATGAGGTCGGTCACAATTTACGGCTACTAACAAGTATACAAAAATCCAAGTCAAATGAGACGAAATGATTGCTTCATTATGCTTTAGCGCCCGCGACCACCAGTGTCATGATTGGTGGGTAGCGCTGTCGGGGCGAACTCGCTGCTCGTGTGCTCTCATTTCCGAATTGGATGGGGCGAGGACCCCCCTAACAGACGAAGATCGCCGCCGGATCCAAGGACTGGGTGAAGGTGGCCTTAGCGCGAGAGCTATGGCCAAGAAGGTCAAGCGCTCTCGAGACTGCGTACAGCGCGCGCTGAATCGCGCTCTCAAGCCACGCCGCCGCCGCCCAGCAGGAAGAAAGCCCTCTCTCTCGAGGCGCCTGACACGCCGCTTGGTCAGGAAAGCTTCCACCTGAAACTTCAGCTCTACGCGCTTGAAGGAGGAACTTGGGTGCCCGTGCACGGCACGAACGATTCGCCGCCTTATTTCTGGCGTGGACTGGCTGGATTACGCCAAGATGGACAACACTCTTCCCCTCACGGAGCAGCACAAGATGGCTCGCCTCAACTGGTCCAAGAACATGATCATCCAGCCGGACAAGTCGCCTCAGATTGTCTTCTCAGACGAGAAGAAGTTCAACCTGGACGGCCAAGATGGACTCCGTCATTACTGGCGTGATGTACGCCGTCCTGCAAGACAGACGGTTCGCCGGCAGAATGGAGGTGGTTCTGTAATGGTTTGGGGTAGCTTCAGCTCGGCGGGGAAGTCAAAACTAGCTGTATTGGAAGGGAAACAAGCATCAGAGCACTACATCTACACTGTGTCGGAGTATATGCTTCCTTTTGCCCACCTTCACCGTGGCGTGGACTACATCTACCAGCAGGATAACGCCTCCATCCACCGCTCCAAGCTCACGATGGAGTTTATTGAGGAGGAGAGCATTAAGCTTCTCGACTGTCCAGCTCGTTCGCCTGATCTGAATCCCATCGAGAACGTCTGGGCAATGATGGCTCGTATTGTTTACCACAATGGTAAGCAGTATGACAGCGTGGCTGAAATGAGAGCAGCGATAATAGCTGCATGGGAGGCACACGACGTAAGTTACTTGGGCAAGCTGGTGGACTCGATGCCAAAGCGCTGCATTGAAGTCATTGCGATGCAGGGGAACACGACACACTACTAAGCATAATGAAGCAATCATTTCGTCTCATTTGACTTGGATTTTTGTATACTTGTTAGTAGCCGTAAATTGTGACCGACCTCATAATACAGTTTTTTGTATGGGAGCCTCCCTTCGTAGCTCGAATTCCACAAACTTCTCATCGTAACTATGTTAAGTTAAGTCTTTTACAATACATATCTAAACGGCACGTGCTAGCTCGCAGTAGAAAAAAAAAGTTATAGGCAAAAGTATGGGTGGCCGTTACATTGTGTCCAGGAGTGTATACTTTCGGACGAAAGTATAGTTAACCTAAGTTTAAGCAAACTACGCTTCCTCGTACACGTGCGCCAACGTGTAAGCCGAAGTAGTGGGCACAGAGTTGGCCCATTACACCTGGTAGCACTTTGTAGTCCGTCCAACGACCGACTACCTGACTTGTTCGTATGGAATATAGAGATATACATATTTTTCGTGTCCCTCCGACCCGATACGTCGGAATGCTGGCTTTAGATGACCGACCTAACCCTTCCCGTATTGATTGGCCAAAACGCTTACATATAATACATTTGATTGGTTGTTTATATTGTAAAATAGATGATTGGTCGTTTTTGCCCATTTTAAAATTAAGTAAGGTCGGATAAGTGATGCCCACCTGACGGCAATGCAACCCCCAAGCGTACGCCAACTCGACAAAGCCAGTAAAAGCCGGTTTGGCTCGTATACTAGACACAACGTTATCACTACTATATGCTGTCTAGTAGTGATAAGTCGGTTGTGCGCAGTGTACTGAGCCTGATGAGGGCAAAGCTGTCGTGCACCAAGCAATTTTACCTGGTTACAGAACATCGATCAGATCCTTGCGATTTTAGCGGGATCTGACTCGAGACCAACAACATGTAATTGGTATGAACGAGTGCATTGAGGTTAAAGCTGATGATACGAGCTACCTACTACGAACTGCATTAAGCCTGTTTGCACATACGGAAGTAACGGTACCGAAGACACTGCAGTGTCTTCTTGTCCAAGTGACCAAGTGGTTCAGCCCCACAAAATATCTCAAAAGCAAGTAAGACGTAAACTCCGCAGTTATAGCTGTCCGTTTGAACGCCAAAGCCGGATTCGAACGTCTGCACGCGGAAGCCCACATTTGCATTTTTGGCAGCAGGGAGGTCAGCTTTTGGGCTACGGTGCGAACTCCAACCAGGTAAGAGGATGCACTAGAATCGTAGACGAATACCATGTCTTCGCTAAGATTCATCATCACAGAGAACCAGTGATTTCAGTTGCAGTTGACTGGAATGAGTACCATCTCGTCCGAGAGCCCTGACAACGCACGCCGAATTGTTTTTGAGTCCGTGCTGAAGCTTCCGTTTCCGGGAGTTGAAGTATCAAATATGACGATACTGGGGTCAGATCCAAACTTCTTAGTCAGCACCATGTGCATTAGTCCTCGCTCAGACACTCTTTTGCAGCTAGCTCCAAAACGAGTGCTTTTGTGGACAGAATTGGTATGTTCCTCAGTACCTCAGGCAGATTCTTGTCCTCTTCGATAGCAAAACCTGCGTTGCCATGGCGTGAAAAATAAAGTTGCTTAATTCAAGCGAGTGTCTTTTGGACCTGCAGCAGAACTTCATGTGCCTGGTGCCACTTCTTCATCAGTGTAACAGGCGAGTTGGCAAACACGCCAAGACCTACAATTTCTACTGCGATATCCAGGTCGCAAACACCAGGGCGTTTCCGCTGATACGCTGTTACCTTTGCCATGCACTTTTTGCTCAGATCCTTCGAAAACATCCGGACTACTTCTTCAGGTCTCATCAATGGTTTACTTGCACTAATTTTGAAATCTCGTGCGCAATCGGCGGTTTTGGTTTGTTTTGAAACAGGAATTGCCGGTAGGGTCTCGTGTGATGATATGAATGTTGGGTTGCCTTGTAGAATCTCATACACCGTCAGGAGATTGAGTTGGTTTTCGTGCATCTCGACATCTTCTTCGACCATGTAATTGTCAGATTCCGCTTCGTCTTTGCTGCTTTTGGCTTCTGCTTGGGGCGTCCACTCGCTTTGGGTGGACTTCGGAGCTCGAACATATCCTCCTCATCGTCCAGATTAACGGATCGTGTCCGACCTTCGTTAGACTCTGCGATAACCTCCTTCTGTGCAAGCGTGCCCACTTGGGCCTCATCGGTGCCCACTTGGACCTCATCGGTGCCCAACTGATCAATATTGGTCTCCACCTGCTCTGAGGACATACCCAACTGGGTGGTCTGTACTGAGGCAGACGCTGATTCATCACTACGGTCAGCGGTCGATAACTCGTCACTCTCGGCTTCTCCCGTCACCAAATCCACTGTCTCCATATCCTTGAAATCATCGGCTTCTGTTGTCTCCGTGAGACGTCCCGTAAATCTGGTAATTGCAGAGTATTCGCCATGCTTAAAAAGCGCGGCGATGTCCTGAAGAACCTTCAGAGCTTTCTTGTACTCCCGCATTCCCAGTCCGCTCAAGTGGTCACTAATTGTCGACGCAACCAGATTGGCTTCTCGAAATTTACGGTTGGAGTACTCTCATTCCAAAATTAAAGACACAGCGCAAATCCGCTCGTCGAGATCTATCAGAATCTGCTATCTTTTAGCGATTTGAGGCAGACATGACAGTTTTTATCAAACCGCACGACTATTTAGGTCACGCGACTAATTAGGGTGAACGGTGTAAGTGACTAAAATATATTAATACCACGAGCAATAAGTAAAAAAAAGTTATATATCTATAAAATATATTGCTCAAAGTCAATCCGCAAGTTATTGCGTTTATATCGGTTAAAGGGAAAATAAATTATTCCGTACTAATATTTCCGTATTATTGCAGTAAGCAAACTTTTTTATTCGGAGGGTGTCCTACTGGGCATCGATGATCGACAGCGAGTACATGTAAGTCTTTGTATCCGGGCACGCATTAGCAGTCGCTCAACAATTGGTGTCGCCTCGGTCGAAACGATCGAGACGACGGGACCGTGGATCCAATCAAGACCGTCTATCCATCCATCCATTCGACACGAAAGCGCTCACGATCATTAAAGGAAAGTGATACCGCGCGTTGGTAGCCGCTAGACTACTGGCGCCATAGTCAGTCTGTCCCGCGCTGATGAAAGTGAATGCTGCAATGATCGGTTTCTTAGTCCGCTGGCCAGCGAGTTGACCGCGCCGCTGGACTGCGAGCTGCGCCCTTGAAGCGGGCGATGGCGATGGCGTTGCGGATGGCTTGATCCGTTCAATTATCACTAACACTGTCACGGCAACTGTTTCCGTGGCCAGCAAAGACTAAAGGACTCACCGACAACAGTTCGGGTAGAAGTCAACACTCGAGTGTATCTCGGGTCGAGCAGCAGTGGACAATTGACAATTTTGGTGGCGGCAACATGAAGCTTCGGCTAGACGAGCCTAATGCTCTAAGCCCGTAAGCGGATTGCCACGCACGGTTGTCTGAACCGAAAGACCTAGAAATCCGATTCTATCTACAGAGTAAAGTGCTTAGCAAAGACCGTGGTGCAGCTACTTGCCACATTGGCCTCGACCTGTCCGCCATCGATGCCATGCTCTTCTCCCGGATCTTCGGTTCATTGTGCAACTTGCGCACGTAGTCCGAAGTGACTCGAAGTTCCGTCGATAGGTGACAACAGCTGCCATGAAAGGCAAGTGGAGCAAGAACGTGTTCCCGCCATTGACGCTCTCGACCGAGCAGGAGTCGCAATTCCGCCACTTGGCACGCGGTTTAGTGCGTGAGACGTTGGCGCACTTCAACACGTTCGACCGCTTGACAAAGGACCAGCGGGACTTGACCAAACACAAGCGCTGGAAAACCGTCAAGACCCGTGACAACCTCACCGTCTTCAAGGAGCGAGATCCGCCCAAAATCATCACAGGAACAAGCTTCGACACGCCCGAGCACCAGCGACTGGCCGAGGACGAGTGGCAGATGCCAAAGCTTCTGGTCGGTATCGGCTCCATCGTCGGCTCGCTCGACGATGTCATGTACGGGGTCGTGACACCAGACGCCGAGTCCATGCTGCTCAAGGCCGGCATTGTCCGCAGCTCCCTGGTTGACGGTGCGGTGCTGGCACAGATTGACGAACCTACGCCGGAGGAGCCCTATCGGTTTCTAGGAGTCAAGTGGTTCGTCAAGGGACCTCCCGCCACACTGCGGGGGTTCGTACAACCTCGAGACTTGGTGTTCGTCGAGTCAACGGGGATTCTCACGCGCTCTAATGGTGACTGTATTGGATACCAGCTACTCCACTCGGTAGATTTGGACGGCTACGGCGCGCTACCGGGGCGGTCACTGACGCGCGGCCGAATCTCCAGTTGCACGATCTTCAGGGAGACGCAGGACGGAAAACGAGTCGATGTGTACGTGCGTGGCTACGTGGAGCAGCACGGCAAACTGCTGGACTCGATGGCGCTCAAAGCAGCGTCGACGGGGTTTCTGAGTTCGTGGAACGCTGTCGAGTGTGGCCACGTCAAGAAGCTCATGTGGTTCGTCAAGAACCCGCATCTCGTGGCCTGGAGGGAAGAAGCCGCTGCTCGTGCCCGGGGACCTGACGCTCGGACCCCGGTACGCTCACACGGCAGCACCAGCTTCGATGGTCCTAGTGGAGTCCACTTGCGCAATCTCAGTCTGGCCAGCCCCAACGATCGCTGCGGAGGCACATGTGGACGCAAGCTGAAGAAAGTGAGCAGTGTCGGGTTGTGCTCTCTTTGCCAAGTGCCGATGTGTTCCAAATGCCGCGTCACCAAGAAACTGGCCTACGCTACTTGCGAACTCAAGCTCGAACGCCGAGAAAGCATCATCTGCCGCTCGTGCGTGGCAAAAGTGCGTCTCCAGCCTGTGCGTCGCATCGCACAGCAGGAGATCCGCGACGATCGCTACCGCTGGCAGCCTACCAACAACCAGCAGCAGCCTGTTGCAGCCCAAACTACCAACCCTCCTTCAAGTGGATCAATTCGTTCACACGTTCGCGTTGAGCTTAATGGGACTGACCGTTCGAACGCCGCGTCCTCCGGGGTTACTGCAGCTTTCCTGGACCGCCATCGGCTCCAGCAGCTCCAACAGCAACAGCAGTCTCAAACTCAGACCTCGAATACTGGGATCGGGCTTCGGACCAAGCCTTGCTGGTGCCGGCGCCACAAAAAGAGTGAGCACAATAGTGCGGAGTCCAGACCGGTGCTGTTCGGTGAGTCCACGGCACTCAGCGACTGCCAGTTGGGCGCACTTTCACAGTGTTCGACGGCAGGCGATTCGCCGATCAACCCGCTGGCGTACAGCTGGGCGTCGTCGGCCCAGGAGAGTGATCACCGCGCTCGCGTGGAGGAAGCCGACGAGGACGATTGGGCCAAAACACCCGAGTTCACGGAAAATCAACAAGAACGCCGGCAGCTCTGGCATCAAATGACGGAGCTGCGGCTCGCCGTGGAGAACACGTACCAGATCGCCAAGCACACGACGGACTCGTGCTGTGGTCCGAGATTCAGTCCACTGGGGAAAGCAAGTGTTAAGTACTAAAGTCGACGCGAGTACATTCGTCTCGAAATATGAAGGAATGGCGTCGAGTACTCAAAATACTTTTGAAATGAAAGTAAAAAAACTACCGGTATTGACGTGTTCATGTTGGTTTTTGCTTGTATTTGAGTTACGCGGCAGCGAAGGGTGCAAAGTCGGCAATGAGCGGAGGTTGCCCTGCTCGAGGCACGCTTGTCATACCCAGGGCGTCCACAGCGCTGCAGCTGCATGATGAAAATGTTGCTCGACCCACGCCTGGAAGCCATAAGGGAGCCCAGCAACTTGATCGATTGTCGAACAAGAGTCGAAGGAGGCTGCATCGCACCTGATCGTGGGCGGTGGCGAGTGGCGGCTTCAAAGACGGATTGCCATCGCCCAAAGCACAGAAGTAGCCCACGCCGCTAAAGAACAGACAAGGGACAGCATTCCAGAACGGGTCAGCACTTCGGGAAACGTGATGACGGCGGATGCTGCGCCAAATAAAATCGGAGTAGAAAGGTCGAGTACATGCTCGAACGAAAATCTCAGATTTCAGACGAGTAAGTGTCGGGTAGTGGCACGCCCAAGTCTCTTGTTGCACTGGTCAACTCACGGTCACGCCGGACTCGTTTGGTAAGTTACTTGCTGGACTTAGGCGTCTAAGTGGCTATCTGCTACAGTACGTCAGTCTGGCCATAAACTACCCCCCTGCACTCCATCAGTCTGCATTTTGCTGCCCAGCACACAAATCGAGAATCACCATGACTCGACGGACGAGTGACGCGGATTTCAGCCCCACGACGTGGACGACCAACGCGTTGCCTCCCGTTGAACTGTCAACTGATCAACGGGAGAAGTACCGACAGCTAGCGACTCAATTGCTCTCGAATACACTGCGGGACTATGACATCTACTCCGCCGATTCAAGACAACGACGGATGAGTCGGCGGCGATGGAAACCCGTCAAGACTAGAGACCACATCACAGTGTACAAAGAGCGCTATCCAACGCCGAGCTCCCTGGCGTCTACGAACCACCAAACTGGTGTTCCATCACGAACCAGCCGGGCCAGTATAGCGGACCGAGTGTCAATGGCATTCCGTGGGGGCAACGAGTGGACGGAGCCCAAGCTACTCGTGGCCACGGGCTGGATTGAAGGCGCACTGGACGACGTCATGTATGGTGTTTCCTCACCCGATGCACAGAGCATGTTAATGAAGGCAACGGTCGTTAAGAACACGCTGGTCAACGGTGCAGTACTGGCTTGCATCGATGCTCCGTGTGACGCCGATCCGTTCCGTTTCCTCGGCATTAAATGGTTCGTGAAAGGCCCTCCGACTGGTCTTCAGGGCATCGTTAGACCTAGAGACTTGGTGTTCATTGAAGCTACAGGGGTCACGACCCGACCGAATGGAGAACGCATTGGCTACCAGCTCCTTCACTCTGTAGATCTACCGCAGTATCGTGACTTGACGCCGCAATCTAGGATGGAAGTGACGCGCGGTCGCATCTCGAGCTGCTCCATCTTCAGGGAAATACCAGCGGGACTTGGAAGCAGACACTCCAAGGTAGACGTGTACGTCAAGGGATATGTGGAGGCGCACGGTAAGCTGCTGGACTCGGTGGCACTGACCGCCGCCTCAACAGGTCTTATGAGCTCCTGGAACTCAGTCGAGTGCGCCAACCTCAAGAAACTCATGTGGTGCTTCCGTCAGCAGCCTGACTGGGGACGTGGCCGACGTCGCGGCAAACATCGATCGAGCCAACGCTCCCATGCCAGCAGCAGCCTTAGCTGCTCTAGCATGAGTCAAATTGGAGCCAATACTAGCAGTATGAGCATTCCCAATAGCTCTCGGCCACCTCCCGGACAAGAGCCCCAGGATTCTTCCTCCAGATGTGGCACTTGCATCAAGCGTCTGACCAAGCTAAGCGGTGCCATCTCCTGTGCGCTATGCTATCAGAACACTTGCTCTCGCTGCCGAGTCTCACGGACCCTCAAAGAGGTGAACAAGGAGCTGTGGCTGCGTCAAGAAGACGTGCTCATCTGCAAGCGCTGTGTGCTTCGTGTGGATAACGTCGCGGCGGTGGACGTCGCGCGGGCCGAAGTTGCCGCTGGCTGGTTCTCGGTGGAAAGTGTTCCTACCAGCTCGTACGGTTGCTCCAAGAGCTTCGCCAGTACCGGCGTGACGACCGACACAGGTGCGAGCATTATGACGCTGCCAACGGAGGAAGAATACTCACTCTCTGTGCTGTCACCGACTGCAGATCTGCCCATCGACTCGTTCCGCGGCGTCGAACCTGCTAAGGAGCCGTACCCTGACATCCCCGAACCTAGTGAAGAGCTCCAAGTGGAGAAGAAGAAGAAGGAGAAGGTGATGCTGTCGGATCGGGAGCGTCGCGAACAAATCTGGTCGCAGATGGTGGAACTGCGCATGCTGGCCGAGTCCATCTACCAACTCACGCTCGAGACCACCGAGTCGCTCAATGCCACTCCACAACGGACCACGCATGGAGCGTAGCAGTCAAATCAAGACACGAGGGGAGGAGGATGACAGAGTATGGACACAATGCATTACAATCTTGAACGGAAAAACTTCTTCCTTACTTGTCTTGTCTGCCTCACCTCAATTCAGCAAGTCGGTCATGAAGCTGTCGGAGCGTGCACGGGGCGAGTCCAGCATACACAAGCTCTCCACCGACGCCGTGCAGAAGCTGTTGTCCAGCGAGAAGTTGCGTGCCAGCGCGTCCAACGTGCTGGGTGTGAGCGGGTTGAGCACGTCGGGGCGCTGCGGACGTAGCATCTCCTGTCGTTGGACCTCCTTAGCGTCGAGTTGCTTGATGAACTCGCGACACGGAGGACAGATCCGTATCGGGAACTTGCGTGCTCTGAAGTACGGATCGATCTCATACAGGTCCTTCTTGACGCGGCAACTGGAGCACAGCGGCGCCTTGCACAGGTTGCAGACTCTGTGCGCGGCCCTGGACTGCCAGATCTTATTAGCCACGCTCTTGTCGCACGAGGCGCAGCGCTTTGCCAGCTTGGCGTGGAAGGCCTTGACGCTGTTGCTGTGTACGCGGTGGTCGATGCACCAGCGCAGTTTCTTGGCGTAGGCAAAGTCAGGCACGGTCCAGACCTGTTCGATGCAGTGCCATGGCCAGCGACCCCAGGATGCTGCCCATATCGGCCTCCATACTGTAGCTCTTGATGAACAAGTCGACCGTTCCGTTGGGTCGTTCGCGATAGATGGAGCCGATGACAATGCGCGTACGGCGCAGACCGTCAGAAGGCCGGGTGGTCGATCGAGTGGTGCACCTCGTAGCCGATAAACTCGCCCGTGTCGCGACGTCATAAAGTGCCGGTGCCTCCTAGGAACATGACTTCTCTGGGGGCTACAAGCTTACCGGAGACGCCTCGAGGCGGACGCACTTCAATCCACTACAAGGCGAGAAACCGGAACGGGTCTTCCTCGGTCGGACCCATGAGCTGCTTGAGGATGGCCCTGTTGCCTATGTTCTTGTCCACAACGGCGGATTTCAGCGCCATGGCTTGGCTGTTGCCCATAAAGACGCCGTACATGAGCTCACTCAGTGGACACTGCACGTACCCATGCCCAGCACCACGTCCTTGGACGGGCGTGACGTCGTGCTACGTCCGCCATCTGCCGCCACGTACGTGGCCTCGGGCGCGTCATCGCAGCGTGTGTAGGTGGTGAAGTGGTCTTTGTGGTGAATTTTCTTCCACAATCGCGGGTCCTGCTTATCATGTGGGCGTGGCTCTACGTCGTGCTCGTCCAGGTCGCGCAGGGTGCGGTCCAGCAGCTGCATGGCCATCTCCTGGAACTTGAGCTGGTCCTCCTCGGACAGCTCCGCAGCCTGGCGCGGCGGCTGCACGGGCATCACCACCATGGCTGAGGTTGGTCTTGTTGGTTTGGAGAGGCGAATTCAGGTCTGGCAATGAGAGCGCACGGCGATGCAGAGATCGAGTGCGGCATAGCGGGAGGTGGCGATGGCGCATGTGCTACGTCGAACGAGACGCAGGTCTCCCTGGACCTGACGACAACAGTTTACTGGGGTGATATTGTAGAGGGTGGAAAGTGATTGTTGTAGGAAATCCACTTAAGCAGCGATTCTGCATGAATTCAATTTGTATAAGATATCGCAGGTCTACTCGATACCGCGGGATTTTGCAATGATGACCCGAGGTCTGGCGGCGCATCCGTCGTGGGATGTCCGGCAGCGTCTATTGCAATTTGCAATCAGCAGCTCAAACCATGTAGAGGAGGTCTGAGCAGTGCATTATTGTCGTTGCAGCTCAATGGCGCATGTGCTTGTCGACTAGCAAGTTGAAGTGGCTGGCGGAGGCGTTCGGTGCCCGGCTAGCGACGGTGTTTACTGTCTTGCGTTGGTGTCGTTCAATCATCGAGCCAAAGCGATGTTGACAAGGTTGTTGCAGGGGCCAATCCCAAGAAACGAGGATCACAACTGAATCGGCCACCTCGAAAGTAAGTGAATCAACAGAGAGGCACATGTCGGAACGCTAGACCTGGCGGCGCTCCAGCGGCAGCACTACTGAAATTGCATATTTCAGCTACTGAATCGCACCCTGCACAACTACGTCTATTATGAACTGTTCGACGATGGCGAGTACCCCCCCCCCCCTAGTAGACACCCAACGCCTTGCTGCAGACCATTAGTAGGAGCGATCAATCCCAGCATGGCAGCTTTGAGATGCATCAAGCGCTGGTTTCCCCCAGCACTGTTGATACAGGAATTTGCCAAACCGCTATCCGATACATTTAAGCTGCAGGATGCCATATCCAAAATCGGATATTGGGGCATTGTGATCGCATTACAATTTGTGAATAACCGCTGGAGTCTCCTTTGCCTCCAGGCTGGACGCGAAGAAGGTTGTGCAGTCACTGGCACAAAATCTTCGTGTGTTGGTGCGTCACCCCGTATCCTGGATTTGAGAGGCCAGCCTTGGTGGTCGGCACTGTCGTTGATGCGTGTTGATCGCCCATACATGTACAGCGTTCGCGCTAATTTGATTTGTAAATCGAAATGCAAAATCCAGGGTTTTCACAAAACGAGAACATGTTTTGTGAAACTACTGCATCGGTCCAAATTGCAAGTCGAACGTACTGGAATAAAGGTGTTGGTGAGATCTATCCAACCAGTCCGTTTTATTAGAATTATCGGAGAGATTTGAAAAAGTTCCCAAACACTAAGTACTTGTAACAAACACGTCTAATTTCGTAGCACGACAAATTAGAGTAATTTGTAAGTAAAATGAAAATCTAAACCTGGAAAATCTTGCTGAAGGCTGTTTGTAAAACTGACGTTACCCAATTTTTATATTACTTTGGCGTGTCAACTGTTTAGATTACCACCCTAGCCGTGTGAATTGTACTACATGTATTCATTGACATGGATGGCTTCCGCTGAAAGTTACACTACTAACCCAAACCAACGTCATTGTTGATAAAAGATTCAAAAATCGGATTTCTCAATTGGTGGATGCCGCATTCAGAAACAACAACAAGTAGTACACGCAAGCAGTGCATCACTTCATCCAATTCTCACCCCCTCTTCCTCTTTCTGCCAGACAGTATTTTCGCTACAGGAGTCTTCATGTAGCCTGCGTAAGCCTCGTAGACAAACCTGTACTTCTTCTCAATGGAAGGGTGAAGTTTGAGAGCCATGGTTAACTCGGTCAGATCCACTTTATTCGCACGCAAACGCGCGAATACATCCTTCGTCTGGGCCCAGGTCCCGGTGAGGGCTTCATCGAGTGTTTTCATATCCAACCAACCCCAACATTTCTTTCCCTTCACCAATTTGTCGGCCAGCTGTGAATCTAGAATTTTGTTGACCTTTTTGATTCCAAGTAGGTTGTCGATCTTCATGGTGGGGTCGAGGACTAAAGGGCCCGACTTTATCCTTTCCTCGGTGTCGTCACTCTCAGGGTTCCCGTTAGAGAACCCTTGTTCGTGCTGGTAATTTCACCGGCCGTAATCGCTCTGACTGCGGTCAATTTGTTCGGACTTGGCTCGGCCACTAAAGATGAAACGTCGCAGTGGGTAAGAAGGGTGGCTGCCGTTGCTATCACGGCGTAGCAAATGCGCATTCTTGGCCAGCGGTCTTCTGCGTCAGACTGTGGGGTCTTTGTAATGGGCCAACTCTGTGCCCACTACTTCGGCTTACACGTTAGCGCACGTGTACGAGGAAGCGTAGTTTGCTTAAACTTAGGTTAACTATACTTTCGTCCGAAAGTATAGATTTACTAAAATAAGAAAAGCTAAAAGCCGTTTTGGGTTAAAATGAGAACTGTTATTTATGATTTATGTCTGGACTGGGTTTCCTCCTAAACCTGATATCCTATATGAAAGGTATTCTGCCATCCGATGGCTGTCAGAACCCTGGTATTCTAATTGGTAGAAATAAATGCTTATCTACCAATAGGAAGCCTAAATGCATACAGACCAGTGGTCTGCAAAGTGTAACCATTGGTGTGTCTTACACCAACGTTCGAGAACCCTCCATGTAGCCACTTGTGTGTAACCCCGTTACACCATCCTCCCATTAAGATAAGATGTGCTAGTCTTAGCACATCAATCAAAGAATTGACGAGACCGTCAACTCTCCGGGAACTTCGAGCTCATTCCACAATGAGCTCGCCAACGAAGACGCCAGCACAAGAGTCTGTATCTGCAGACTCTACTACGCCCGTGCCTGCATCTGCAGGCAACACTACCTCGGTGCCTGCGCAAGCAAGCAGAGTCTACACTCTCTGTCGACGAATACCACGCGCTACAGTACAAGAAGCGCGTGGAGGATAAGGCTGCTACCCCCGAGACGATTCTCGAGGGTTCGTCGGTGTTCCACACCGACGGTAGCATGCCTACCGACTATGGGTCGGACATCAGTGATGTCCCCATGGAGGATGGGGAAGTCCCATCCTCAGCAGCCGACTCCGAGTCGGCCGCAGTAGCGCATGAGCCGGTCACAGGGTCGCGTCGGCCCCGTGAAGATGATCCGAGCGCTTCAAGCTCGAAGCGCTCGCGTAATGATGAGGACGAGAAGGCACCAACGCCGGTAACTCCTTCTTCTCCGCGTTCTGTCCCTACAGAACGCGCTACGTGGATGCCAAGTGCATCCGAAATCGCTTCCAGGTTCGGTGCGACTTCGCCACCGAACCCGATTCCGCTGTACGTGTGCAGCGCCATCGTTGATGACGCTGAGGCTGCAGCGCAGCACTTTGATCCGATGACGAATCAAAGGCGCGACTATTTCATCGGACTCTTCCATGAGCTCCGATGGCATGCGTCGAAGAGGACTTCGCGCAAAAGCAAAGTACCCGAGTGGATGGCACTTTGTCAATCTTGGAACGCCTTTGTTGAGAACTTCAACAAAGACGCGAAAGCTTACCGCGCCCGCATCACTGCGGCGCAATGTCGCTTCGAGACTTTATCGAGGCGTCATATGATCGATCGCCTCGATAATGAAGCTATGGATGCGGGTATTCCGTGCGCAGTTCCCTTTGGAGCTGCGTGTTCGCATTGCCCCCCTGGGGCTGAGCGTCTCTCTGAGCGAGACGTCACCGGGTACACGACTGTGTGTGTACCTGCTCAGCTGCGTGATCTCCTCGTTCAATTTGGACGTCGTGATGAACCTCGTGACACTCCGAGTGTCAGCGGTGATCGCAGCGCTCGTGCAGGCGTTACGCCTGCACTCCGTTCTGGGCTTCGTACGCCCTCACCATTTCCGGAACGGCCTCTATCAGAACGTTCCGAGGTTCCCATGTATCTCAGTGGGGAGGAAATCCTCTCCAACGAATACGAAGACGAGCCTGATCTCGGTTCGTCTTCGGGGGTTAATAGCCCATGATTCGCTCGACTATCCACCGAGTCGAGCCGCACGCATCGCGCAGTGGTGGCGGCGGGGCGGAAAGATACCCCTCGTACGGTCAACCCCAGCTTGACCGTGACTCCCGCGCTCTGTACGATCGTGTAGCCGCTCTGGAACAGTTCCAGAGTGGGGAGTTCGCCCAGCTGCAGCAGGAGCTGCTCTACAGAAGGCGTAGATCGCGCAGGCCGCGTCGAACATCCAAGTGGAACTTGGAACGCAGGTCCTGAGGCTCCACGACCGTGTTGCCGCCCTCGAGAAGCTGGCTTACGCCGCTTCGTCGTCCTCTGCGAGCCATCAAGGTTAGGTGGCTCGTGTTGCGTGTACGGCTTCAACCGCCCGACGTAGAATGTCGGATGGAGCCGCATGCTGGACGGTATGTCCAACGTGTACGCGTTGCCATGCCGTTCAAGCACTGTGAACGGACCGACGAAGCGCGGAGCAAGTAAGCTTGCTCCGAAATCCGAAACTGCATGTCTAGGCAGGTTCTGAGTAGCTAACAGAACTAATGAATCCTTTTCGAATTCATTTGTGTTGCCCCTGCCAACATTGTCAGCGTTCAGCTTCTGTCTATCCACAGAAGCTGCTATCGCGTCCTGGACAAACCGTATTACGGCTTGTCGGCGCTGGACAAAGTCCATTGCTTGCGTGCTGAATGGTTTGTTCAGCACGGCGTTCGTTCCCGCAGCAGGCTCGGCCTGTGCGCTGTCTGTTCCCTGCACAGACGTGTTCTTCTTCGCGGCAGGCCCGGCCTGCGCGGTGTCTTTGCCCTGCACAGACCCGTAGTTCTTGTCCGTCGTCTCGTTCCGGGAACGAGACGCAGCTTGTCTTCGTGTCGTCATCGCTGATACTGTGTCGGTATCAGCGCTCTTCTGCGGTTGTTCGGACGCAACCGTAGATCCCCCCCCACTTAAGGAGGAGGCCACCTTTCCGAGCATGCTCGGAAGGCGTGGATGCCGCATTGCATTCACGTAGAATGGTGTATGCCCCGTCGAGGCATGCACCGAGTAGTTGATGGCAAACTCTGCCATTGGCAGACAG
Organism: Phytophthora cactorum; assembly: GCA_016864655.1. Lineage (NCBI taxonomy): Eukaryota > Oomycota > Peronosporomycetes > Peronosporales > Peronosporaceae > Phytophthora > Phytophthora cactorum. The sequence continues at coordinate 487,477 of NHQK01000050.1, forward strand.
TCGCTCCATTGCTTGAACGAGTGTGCGTAGCTCTTCAACAGGTCGCCGAGCACGCGATTCATGCGCTCGGTCTGACCGTCCGTCAGCGGGTGGTCCGCAGTCGACATCGACAATTGTGTACCAAGACGTGTAAACACTTCTTGTCAGAACAGCGCTGTGAAGCGTGGGTCACGGTCCGACACAATGTCGAGCGGCATGCCATGGTGTTCGAACACCACGTTTACAAACAGTCGTGCTGTCTGTACGGCTGTCACTTCAGCGGGCACAGCAGCAAGATGCACCATCTTGCTGAATCGGTCTACAAAGACCACGACACCAGTCCTCCGCTTACTGCCAGGCGGAAGACCAAAGACAAAGTCCATAGAGATGGACTGCTAACGGTCCGACGGTGTCGAAAGTGATTGAAGCGGAGCCTGCGAAAACGCAGCAGGCTCCACGCGTTGACACACGTACGTACTTGCGGACCCACTTGTACTGGTGATTCCAGTAGAAGTCACGCGTGAGAAGCACGTATGTCTTCTCACGACCAGGATGCCCTGCCGTAGGGGCATCATGATACTCTTACATGATCCGTATCCGCAGATCATAGTCGTTCACTGCGCTGTTTAGCAGCAGTCCTTCGTGCACACGATAACGATGTGCACGAGCTCGAAGGTGTGGTGCCAACTTCCGACGCGCCTCGTCAGAAGGTGCTGAGGTGTAGCTAAGCAACTGCTTCGCGTCTGCGTCACTCGCATACGCGGCCTTCACGTCGTCGATCAACGACGACGACGGAGCACTCACACTCTCGACGCCAATTTGATTGGCGTCGGCTGTCTTCACAGCATAATCTGGCCGACGTGACAATGCGTCGGCCACGACGTTCAACCTTCCGGGTTTGAATTCAACCCGGAAGTCGTACTCTGCGAAGAACGACAACCATCTCGCCATCCATGATGGCACATCGTCGAAGTAACTCGGTGCGAAGTCGCGCACCGAGCGCAATAGCTGCGTCACACATCTACTGAAGGTAGCAGGGGCATTCTTCAATCACTGCGGCATTACGAGCCACTCCCAAAGCATGCCGCTTGGAGTGCTCACCGCCGTGAGAGCGATGTCGCTCTCACGCATCAGGATCTGATAAAATCCGTCGCGTAGATCAATAGCACTGTAGATGGTGCTCTTGGCCATCGAATCAATGATCGCATCTTTTCGTGGTATCGGCGTCTGTGCAGGTATCGTCGCATCGTTCAGCTTGTTGTACACATGAACGATGCGCCATCCGCCCTGTGGCTTCTTGACACAGAACGTTGGTGCACTGTGCAGGGACTTCGATTCCCGCACCTGCCCTGCCTGACGACGACTCTTGAAGAAGTCGTCGATCGCCTTCACTTGATCTCGCGGCAGTGGCCACTGCCGCGTCACACAGTACTTCGTGCCCGGCACGAGGTCAATCTCGTGCTGTATTCCCTTGTCCTGCGGAAGCTCCGCAGGAATCTCGTCCGGGAGCACATCCTTGTATTCCCGCAGAACATCGTAGAAGGGACTCGCTGAAGGCGAGTCCCAGCTCTGCCCGTCGAAGCGCTCCTTCTTCGTCTTCGCACTGAGAGTGTCCTCACTCTCAGTGGTATTCGCAGCGTGGAGTTGCCTCAACTCCTCCGCTTCGCTCGTCATCCTTTCGAGATCCGAAAGGATGCATATCTGTTCGATGCGTCCATCGTACAGGTCCTTCGCGAAGCGCATCCAGCTCATGGCTGGAAGTGACGTCAACTCCGACGCACTCGTCGGAGGATTCTCCATTTCCATTGACCAGTACTGGAGACCAGTACGGGTCCGTGTCAAGACGTTCAATGTCTCGACACTCGACGTCGTGTCCGATGTCTGCCCGGCCGGCATCTCTTGTAGCGTCTCGGTCCCGGACCGAGACTTGCGCAGCTTGTGTCGCTTGCGCCGTCGTTTCTTCTTGTGGAGCCCGGCTTCACTTGTTCTTCGTTCAGGCCCGGCCTTGGACGGATTTCCGTTGTCGTAACCGTCAGCGAATTCTTTCCGCGGACGCACACAATCAAGCCCGGCTTGATTGCATATCGCTTCTTCGTGCAGCCCGGCTGCACGTGAGCACGCAAGCTTTCCCGGTGTTGGGCGTTTGCAGCCGCCAACACTGCTTGCCGTGTCATCAACTCCCGGAGTTGGTGCGCTTCTGACACCTCGACGCCCCGCGGCGGAGTTTGTGTCGACTCCGGGAGTCGACACACCTTTGTTCCCTCGACGCCTTGCGGCGGAGCCTTCCGTGATTTTCGAACAAATCACGGCCGTGTCAACTCCCGCAGCTGACACGCCGACTTTACAGCTACTGCTTGTAGCTGAAGTCTCTTCCATACTTAATCGATCAACTCCCAGAGTTGATACGCACATTGAAGTAGGAACGCACCTCAAATCTGATTTCTGATTTGAGGCTGATTCAACGACTGCCTCAGTCGTTGTGACTTGTGTGTGGGCACCGGAGGCTGCAAAATAGCTTCTAAATCGATTATTTATTTTGGACAATTTGGACAAATTTGGACACTATTTGGGCAGGATATCACCTACCCACTGAGTAAAGAAACACTCAGCTTCAAACTGGCAAATTGCTAGTTCAATATGTCAAAATGTAAGTTCAAAATGTCACCACCCAATAAAAAGATACACCTGTGTAGCAAAATACGGCAGATGCTGAACTGCTTACTGTTGGGTAGCTTGGCATTTGGATCCTGTTCGTAGTTCTTAGCGCAGGCTCCTTGGCCTTCCACCACCACCTCAGATATCAACGTTTTTATTGGCTGGTGACATTTTGAACTTACATTTTGCCATATTTTCCCTCCAACTTTACCAAAAAGTTTTCAAGATTTCATCTCTCCTGATATAGCAAAGTTTCGGACTTATAGAAACATGAGATCTTTCAAAGGTGAGGTTCATTTACACTGGATAACGACCAAGAAATGAACATGGGGGCTTATACAGCAACGGCTACTGCCAGCTCGTGTTGCACATCATCCTCTACTGTCGAACTACATGTACAGTATATCTTGCACATACATGTACCCAGTGTTTTACAGGACCTGCGTTGTTCTTCTTGCGTCAGAAAAAGTATCTATGGATAAATCTACTGTCGTCGAGTCATCTTGCGTATTTCCCGACTGGAAAGGCAAAATACTTGGTTACGGCCAATTCACATGTCCTTAGCAAAGAGAACGACCATAATCCACGACTTTAGCCACAAAACTCGGTGGAGAAGTTTCTGCAAACGCAGGCCTCCCACTTCCTCAATGAAATGAGTTGATCCATCTTAGTCGTGGGTGAGGGAGGACACATACACCAATCTAGCATACGAATGGTTATTAATAAGTGTCCCTCAGGAGGGGACACTACAGTACCTAGATATTCCCAGATTTTTTTTATAATAGAATGGTTGACGGCGGCTGGCAAGAATCCGTGTACATCTGCGGTTGTAGTTTCTAGCAGCCCGACGAATGGGTATACTGTAGCGTCGCGAGCCGCAATTGTTTGTGTGGTACTTGAGTGTGTATGACATTAGCATGCGGGCGACTTGTTGTAAAGCGACTTTGTTCGCGCACGACTGTCGACACCTGCATGCATCGAACTCGAGATTTGCCTTCCTGCGATTCTTATTCTTCAAATTGAAGTGCCCCAATTTGGGGCCCTCAAGTCGCCGGTGCTTTTCGGTGGCCCGGTCACGTGCCAAACGCAATACAGAATTGCGAAAATAAACTCAGACGAGTCAACTTCGGTGCGCAAACTCGAGAGACCCGAACGCAGTGGAAGGACTGGACTCGTGGTCATGCTATCGGCAGGGTCTCGACACTTTTCATTTTACCCAGTTGAGTGCCACTCCTAACGCCACGATGACTTTCGGCAGCCGGAGCAGAAGTGCTACGTTCGAGCCGCTCCATCTGACGGAAAAGCAGCAGCAAGAATGCCAAGACCTCACCTTTCAGCTACTCGATCGTACTCTTCGCAGCTACGACGCGTGTTTAGACAGCCACTCAGGCACACCGAGACATCACGCCGACCTTGACAGAAGTCGCTGGAAGCAACTCAAAACCCAGGCGAACGCCTCACTGTACGCTGAAAGAACGGATGGTCCGTGGCGCGACTTTCACTCTCCACGTGGCAACTGCACGTTACTTGCCGTGGGAACCATTCACGACACTCTCGACGAAGTTATGTTCGGGTTGGAGACCCCAGACTTTGCTGCCATTCAGCTTCGATCCGAAACACTTTTTAAACATCGCTTGGACGGTGCTGTCTTAGCGCAGCTCGCTGGTCCTACCGAAACGGATCCATTCCAGTTCATGGGTATCACGCGGATGGTGGGACAACGCAATTGGCCACTGAACTTGGTGGCGCACCCTCGAGACTTTATAGTCGTGTCGGCGACCGGTGTCATGATGCATACCAACGGAGAGCTCATCGGGTATGAAGTCGTGCAGTCGATCGATCTTCCGCAATGTCCTCCGCTCCCGAAACCGACAGTGAGGGGTGAGCTCATGTACGGGGTCATCTACAGACAACGAGAAGATGGAGACGTCGACGTGTTTGTCCAGATGCACATGGAAACTCGCTGCCATCTCTACGATAAGCTTGTTATCGCTGAGATCTGGGAATCTGCGTTGGGATTCTGGAACGCACCGAGTTTGGCAGAGGCCAAGAAGTTGCAGTGGTGCTTGCACCAGAAGAGCGTGTTGCCATGGCAGTCACAGGAGACTTCGGGCGAAGATAATTGTATCAAGTCAAAGCATTGCGAGAACTGTCCGAGCAAAAGAAGTTCGACCTCGCGGCGTCGTAGTACCCACCTCAGCGACCACAGCACGTGTGCAATTTGCAGGGTTCAGATCTGTTCAAGTTGCAGAGTGAAACGAACACTCAAAGAAACGGACGAGAACGGCAATTTAGATTTACACATCGCAGTTTGTCGCGTGTGTATGCTGCTCGTACAGCACCAAGAACCGGCCGAGATTGCGTTGGACAACCAGAAGCAACGGGAGGCACACCAAAACAATGGAAGCAAACGTGAGAAGAAGACGCGCTCCGCCTTCCTAAGTGGGTGGGGCGTACCGACGTTTTCACCTGGAAGATATCCGTCAATTTCAGTGTCGGATCTGCTTAGGATGGTCAACTCACTGTCCGACGTGGGCATCAACCAAGTGCAACGAGCATCGCAAACGATGCGGCGTAAGACGAAGCAGCCAATTATCCCTGTTGGTTAATTGTTAGTGGAGTTAAAAATAAATGTAGTGGCATTTTTTCGTGTACATACTGGCAGCCTAGTCTTCACAGAGATGATGAAGACGTTACCCACTTGGGCCGTGGAGTCTTCACGTTGTCGACTGACGTGTGAATTGAGTCCACTGTATGAGTTTTAAATATTTTTATAAATTTATGTCGAAAGCACAAAAAAAATGATTTTCATATTACTTAAGTACAGCTTGGAATTTCATATTTACAGTAAATTGAATAATTGGCTATGGGTACTAAGGTATTGTAAACTTGTGAGCCCGTCATGGCGTCAGAGTCTGCCTTACAATATCCACAGGTCTCATGTGTTGCACGAACACCATGCAGGCCCGACAGACGACGACCGAGTGTTCTATGAGCTTGAGCTTTCGCTCGTCGATAGCCTCAAGTGTTCGATCCACGCGGCAATTAGAGCACGTTGGGGAAACGCACAGGACACAAGCAGTCTTGTCCTCAATATCACTGCCACGCACCTTCCGTATCTCAAGGCACCGTTTACAGACGTTTTTTGCCGACGGAGACGCCTGTCGCTGCAGTTGTCGGCGCTGAGCCTTGCAGTTGGCGAGACACCATTGCATTTTCTTCATCTCGGCGAGCTGAGGCGCACTCCATAAATCCATGGTAGATTTCCACGTAGCTGACACCACCACTTTGTTCAGTAGAGCACTCAGAGTCTCGATGTACGTCAGCACGAAGACATCAACTATTCCAGGCTCTTGTTGCTTGAAGATGGCCGCATACATGAGGTTGGTACGCATCGACCCGGGCAACGGAGGACACTGAGGGAGTTTGGCTGGTTGTACGACTTGGTAGCCGATGCGGTCGCCATTCGCGCGCGTCATGGTACCTTTGGACGCTAACGTTACGAAGTCTCGCGGCGACGACACCGCTTTGAGAGGCCAGCCATGCTTAAATGCCATCCACTGGATCCCAATGTATTGAAACGGATCGGATTCCGTAGGACCCGCTAGTTCAGATAAAACAGCGCAATCGACAGGCTGCATGGCCAGTATTTCCTTTCGGTCTCGTAGACTGGCAACGATCGGAGTCTCCACGCCGAGCATCACCTCGTCCAGCTCTCCCTGGATCGTCCCCGCCATCAAGAACACCATCGGGTTTATCCAGTCACCGCCGAGGATGTTGTCGTCTCGATGCATGCTGTTGCTGCGCTCGACATAGAGCGACGCGCTCTCTTGGGTCTTGAGCTGCTTCCAGCGCGTGTTGTCAAGGTTGGAGTGGTGCAGAGGGTCCGAAGGGCGGCCATTATCTTCTTGGCCGTCACGTTCGTCATAGCTGCGCAACGTCCTATCCAGCAGTTGGAACGACCGATCTCGGCAGTTCTGCTGCTCGTCGACCGTGAGCTTAAGCTCCTGGAACGGGATTCCTTTCGAGCCCATCGACGGTTCTAGCGTGGAGCTGTCGGATTCTGTTGTGGAGTCCATCAGAAGCAGGTCATGCAATAGAGCGCGAGCTCCAGCAGCTGGAACTTCCAGCGCCAGCGATGCCTGGAGCCATGTGTCGAGCCTCCAGACAGGCCAAGTGGACATACGCACGGCTCTGGTGATGGCGAACCTGGCAAAGCGTTCACTTGATTGGTCCAAGTGCTCCATCGCCAATCTACCGAGATAAAGTGCCGCGATGTGGACGGCAAACTGCCGTCGGCAATGCATAAAGCGTAAACAGAGAAGCCTGACTCATGGGTGCTGGTGGAGCGGTGAATCAAGTTCAACTGTACCGGTAGATCTGCTTGCTCACAGGTCGCCGGCAACGAGCACATTCAAGACTACATATGAGCTTCCAGCATGGCAAAGGATGGTTAGCAGCTTTGACATTGAATTATGCGTTTGACTAGAGTAGAGAAGGAAGTGTCCACTGTACGACTTTAGTCGAGCGTCACGAGTCTGTTGCAGCAGATCACCCGTCACGTCGTCTTGTTTAACGGCACGCCGGACAACGCACCGACATTGGTAACGCGTCCGGCGGTGCTCGTCTTCATGTAGCACGTGGGTCCCGCCGGGTCCAAATTGATGAACGTGTAAGCGTTGCAGCCTTCGGTTTCTTGGCAAAGTGAGCAGCACAACCAAGGATAGAGCGTCAAGGCGCTGCTCAGGTCGTTGCCATAGTAGTCAATGTCCGTCTCCAGATTGCTACAGCCGTCTGGAAGCCCGATGCACTGGTAGTAGTCGGTGTTCCAAGGCTGGCAGTAGCTGTCCGACTCGCAGCACGTCGTTCCTTGAGCATTACCGCAATACTGACCCTCAGCTACTGTGCACTTGCTGGGTGAAGGCGTCGCTGATGCAGCCAGGAAGGCCGACACTACCGTGAGGTCGTCCGAGTTCGTGTAGTTCGTGGTTGTACCTGCAGCGCTCTTCAGCAGACAACGATTCACGCTTTCGCTCTTCGACACGTAGAGCGTGTAAAGCACGCAGCCTTCGCTCGCTAGCTGTGAGCAGTATTGGCAACACTCGTCAGCCGAGTCAATGGAGAGCTCAAAGATCGTGTTGTCGTTGTAGAACACGCCTTTGAGCTGCTCGTTGCATGCAGATGGAGTCGCAGTCGTAGGTGTCGGTGTGCGTGTCGTTGTCGGTGTCGGGGCAGTGGTAGCTGATACCATGAAGGATGACACGGCCGTCACACTGGAACTGTCGGCGTAGTTGGTTTTTTCCCCTGCCCCGCTCTTCAGGTAGCAAAGGCTCTGACCAGTGCTGGACGAACGGAAGTACGTGTACAGGACGCACCCGCTGTATGCAGTGCAGAGATCACAGCACGCCGCAGTGTTGCTCACCGTCGACGTCTGCAAGTTCAAGCCATGGTAGTAGATGTTCTTCAGCCGTGCGCCGCACGTCAAGCCGGTGGATGTCGACGTTGAGACAGGTGCTGTTATGACCTCTTCCGATTCACTGGAACTACCCGTTCCTGCTACAGCTCCATCAACAGCGAACCAGCCGAGGGTGAGACCGATCAGCAGCGAGCGCTTCATGACAAGCAAAAAGAGGATCGCAGCGAGGCACTTGGCAACGTCGAGGCAAATGCAGAACTGGCACAACTTCCGGTTGATCAGGTCTCAGTTCAGCCAACTTCAATTTGGTGGGGACTACTATCGAAATGGACTTCAAGCACGGTCTCCCATACCGTGGCACTGGCAACGCTGGTAGAAGCATTCCAAGTTCGAATGCTTCGCTCTAATCAGTTCGATGCGCGTTGCTGCCGTCGACGCCGCTGCTTGTAGTGCAGCCTCGCAATGTCCGTGGGGCGGAGCTTCTGCACAAACATCAAGCACGGCTGGCACACCACGACGAATTGATCCGTCAGCCTCCCGTTGTTCTCCTCAAACACTTTGAGCGTTCTCTCCACCCGGCATTTGTAGCACGTCGGCGACGCACACAGAGCGCACGAATCCTTTTCGTCCTGAGCTTCACCGCTGTGTCTCTTTATCATACTCCGTCTATGAAAACATTGTTTGCAAACGCTCAGAGCTGACGACGATGTTCGCTGTTGTTCCTTCTGACGCTCGGACCGGCAGTTGGCGATGCACCACTGCAGCTTCTTCATTTCGGTGAGTTTGTCGGCGCTCCAATACCCAAAATTCGCCTTCCACGTGACAGTCACGATCAGTTTGTCTATAATGAGTCCCTGTGTCTCAACGTACGTGTTGATGTAGACGTCTACGATGCCAGGCTCCTGCTGCTTGAATATCGTGGCGTACATGACTTTGCCGCGGATTATCCCACCGGGCAGTGGAGGACATTGCGGAAGTCTTGCAGGCTGCACCACTTCGTATCCGATGCGGTCGCCATTTGCTCGAGTCGTCGTACCGGTAGCTGTCAGCGTCACGAAGTCGCGTGGCTTGATCATCGCCTTGAGCGGCCACTTGTACTCGTACATCATCCACGTGACGCCCAGGAACCGGAACGGATCGCCTTCAGTTGGACCTATTAATTCACTCAAGACCGCACAGTCCACTGGCTGCTTCATGAACAACTCGGTCCGAGTCCTGAAGCTCACCCGGTCGGGGGTTTCGATGCCGAACATGATTTCGTCGAGGTCACCTCGGATTGTCCCCGCCATGAGTACCACCACGGGGTTTTCCCAGTCGCCACCGAGGAGGTTATAGTCTTGGAGTGTACAGGAGTTGCGCTCCGTGTAGAGTGAAGCACCCGCCTGGGTCTTGAGCAGCTTCCAGCGCGTGTTGTCTAGGTTGGAGTGATGGAGCGGAGTGGAAGACCGGCCGTCTTCTGCCTGGCCATCTCGCTCGTCATAGCTGCGCAGCGTGCGATCCAGCAGTTGGAACGTACGGTCGTGGCAGTGCTGGCGCTCTTGGTCCGTCAGGTTTAGAGTTTGAAAGGGGCCGCCTCGAGAGACCATTTCTCGCGTAACAATTCTTCGCCCTCGTGCTGTTATTCGTAAGTACTGAGGAGATCAAGGACAGCAACAGAGCGCTCTTCTTCAGTGCCGACTACACCGATGAAGACAGGACGTGCAGGCGCGGCTATGATGATGGCGAAGTTCCCGAAAGCAATGCATGGGTCGATCGATGGTGAATCGCAGAAGCATGATTGGCGAAGCTACCGGTACCGGTATCTCCACTGGCCAAATCAGTGTATGACAAGGAGTTTCAACGGGCCCGAAGCCGATAGTTGAAAGTTGTCACCAACCTAGCGATCCGGTCGCTTTCCGTGGGCTTGTATCGTGCGCAGTACGTACGAATCATAGGGAACGCATGGCGTCGTCTCTAGGTGTGTCCTGGGCACTGCCTGCTGCTTTTACTGCACCAACGTGTAGAAGAGTTAGCAACAGTGGTTGCCTCGTTGCCGTCGTATTATCACTAAAGAAGCTCATCCACGAGTTCCTGCTCCCAAGGCTCTACCGGTATGCTGCTTAAACGCATCGTGACCTTGCGGTGCATCAAGTATTTGGTTTGTCGTACCACGGAGAAAATAGAGAGGCGGGAATCTACAGATCCCGCTTAAACAACGTGGATGTATTATGTTCTTCCACAGTGGTGAGAAGACTTGTAGCAACTTCGTGGACGCAACAAAGATAGCTATTATACTATCGGACTGGGCTGGATGACAAATAGGGACTCGCTTATCGACTGTGGCTGGTTTGACCATGAAATACCACGACGATTTCGACTTCAGGGCACTCAGAAACTCAAACGGTGAAGCTCAGATGATCGCTGTTGGCCTGCGCTGCTTACGGTTGAACATGGCGATGTCTGTGGGGCAAAGCTGCCGTACAAACATCACGCATGACAGACACACACCAACAAGCTGGTCCTTCAGCCTTCCGCTGTTCTCTTCTGGAACCTTGAGGGTTCGCTCCACACGACACTCGGAGCACATTGACACGTCACACAAGACGCAGGAATACTTGTCGTTATGACCAATACCACCCAGTCGCTTAAGCATGCTTGGTCGTTCCGAGCAGCGTTTGCAGGCAGACGACGATGTTTGCTGCTGTTTCTGACGCTCCGTCCGGCAGTGGTGCATAGCAAACTGCAGTTTCTTCATTTCGGCGAGCTGCAGGGCGTCCCAGAACACGAGCGTCGCCTTCCAGGTGACACTAATGACCATTTTATCGAGAAGGGTACTTTGACTTTCCACATACGTGGGGATGTAGACGTCCACGAGGCCTGGCTCCTGTTGCTTGAAGATCGCAGCATACATCACGTCATTGCGCACCGTCCCAGGCAAAAGTGGACACTGTGGGAATCTCACTGGCTGCACCACTTCGTAGCCGATGCGGTCGCCATTGGGACGAGTCATGGTGCCTGTAGCTGTCAGTGTCAAGAGGTCTCGCGGCCGCATCATCGCCTTGATCGGCCAACTGTTCTCGTACATGAGCCAGGTAACGCCAAGGAATCGAAACGGGTCGACTTCCTTTGGGCCAAGCAGCTCAGCCAAGACAGCGCAGTCTACCGGGTGGTTGCCTGGCAATTCCGTTCGGAAGCTGATGCTGTTGACGTCTATTGCTTTCAAGCCGAGCATGACTTCGTCTAACTCGCCTCGAATCGTCCCTGCTGTAAGAAGAGTTATAGCGTTCTCTACCTCACCGCAGATGCCGTCGTCTTGATGCACGGTAGTGCTGTGCGCCACGTAGATCGATGCGTTCGCTTGAGTCTTGAGCAGTTTCCACCGCGAGCTGTCCAGCTTGGAATGGTGGCGACGACCGCGTTCGCCTTCCGCGTCTCGTTCGTCATAACTGCGCAGTGTCCGCTCCAGCAACTGAAAGGCGCGGTCGTAGCAGTCCTTCTCCTCGTCGTCCGTCAGCTTCAGAGGCTCAAAAGGGCTGCCTCGAGATGCCATCGCTACTGTCGGAGCTTCTGGTGTTCTTGCTTTGGTATTGTTCCGTTGTGGCCCGCATCATGGCGTTGAGAGAGAACCCTGGGACTGGTTGCCGATAAGTTTACTCTTGGCTGGAGGCAGTGTCGATGGTGAAAAACAGTGGCCTGATTGGCGTAGGTGGTGCTCTTAAGATGGGACCATTATTTTCTGTTCGTGCATGTGTGTCTGTATTGTCCAGCGTTCATGACGTGACGCTGGCCATGATAAGACAGAGAGGAAGGTCATCTCGGAGCTTCGGAGCCCCAGCTTGCAGTACACGAAGCTATTTCCACGAGCTTCTCGGCTAAGGTTCAAGCAGGTCATCTTGGTGGCTACCAGTCAGCGCCATGTCGTTTATTTCAGGGACATCCAGCTGAAGCTGGAGCCGTCGCATTGGGCCAGAATATCCCTCACTTCTCAGCCTGCGCTGCCTCGGATCGCTCCCATGGACTCGCTCTGCCTCGTTCGACCTCTGGCCAGCGCCATCTACGGCCGCGTGCTGCTGGTTCGCCATCGCAGCTCCGGTCGGTACTACGCGCTCAAGGTCATGAGTCTGCCGCACATGCGAGCACGTCGTGCTGTGACTGGTCCCTACGTCCAAGAAGACGGAGAAACGGAGCTGCAGATTTTACGGAATCTAGGACGCAATTTGGTGTATGCAAAAGATGACGAGAAGACCCAAGAGGAAAAGTCTATCGCTAGTGAAGCTGTTCACCACGAGTGCGACGTGGCTAGCTGGAGTGTGAGTCCTGTCTGGAGCAACGGCGTGGAGGATGCCACACGCACGATGGCAAGGGCGCAACTAGGCGACCAGCACTTGCTGACATTACACCAGGACTTCGTGGACTGGACGACGAACACGAGGTGCCTACTGTTCGACTACTGTCCGTACGGGGATTTGTTCTCCCACGTTGGTAGTCCCAACGGCGTATCGCTGGAGATGGCGCGGTCTTGGTTCCGGCAGGTTGCGAGTGCCGTACAGTTCCTGCACGCACGAAACGTGGCACATCGGGATTTGTCGCTGGAGAATGTGCTGCTGGACAGCTTCCGTCGGTGTCGACTGGCAGATTTTGGACTAGCAAGTGCTGCTGGGTCGAGCTGTTTCGGTGCTCGAGTGGGCAAGATTTTGTATATGGCTCCAGAAGTTTTCTCTCGCCCGCCTTGTCGACTCGATACACCAGGTAGCAGTGGAAATACAGAGACTGATGGCTGCTACAATGGACTGCAGGCAGATATCTGGTCTCTTGGAGTGATTTTATTCATTTTAGTCACGGGAATCCCTCCGTTCGAGAAGGCCGGTGAGGTAGATGCCCGATTTCGCCTTGTATCGAAGCCTGGAGGATCCGTTCGTGAACTGCTCCGGGCCTGGGGACAGGAGAATCGACTGCCACCCGAGCTCCGAGCTCTGTTGGACTGGATGCTTCGAGTTGATCCCCGACAAAGACCCACTGCTGATGAGATCTGTGAGCACGACTGGCTCCTAGTGACGAATGAGATTAAGAAACACACAACAGCAGTCCAGGAGATCCCGCGATGGAGTAAACAAGGCGAGAAGCGACCGAGTACTGAGCCAGAAGAGGAAGAGGACGCGGAGAACCGAGAGCCGCAGAAGATGTCGAACAGGAGAGACAAGGTGTGGTCCTGCAGCAGCCCCCGGAGCAACAAGAGAGTGAAACGGATGGAGTAGACACTACCTTTAGAGGAATATAATAAATGGTAGAACGTATTGAGTGTTTCCATTAACCATTCCAGAGCATCAGATACAACTGAAGTGTCCACCATTGCGGCAATGGCTCGGCCGGTGTTGACACTTCAGCCGACGCCTTCGAGGGCCTGTCCTACCAAGCTCGACGACACCAGCCAAGCGAACGCGGCTCCGATTCGGAGCTCATATGTAAAGGCACCACGGAGATTTAGTACATGTATTTCATTATTGGGGCAGTAGCATAATACTACTATTGAGCAAAACCTTCAGTATTTATTCCTACTACTTTTAGCCCCGAGCTTGAGCCGGTAGTAATATTGATATCTATATATTACTATCCAGAAGTACTACTATCCGGATCGCCCCACAAAGTCCTCACAAACGCGCATTCTCCTCGCGATTATAGTGCGCAGCCATCCGCTGTACAGATTTAACAAGCAAACATAACGATGCATCCACTAGAGAAGAGCATTCCCTAAACACCCGTCGACTACGCGCAACCAATGCCCAGTGTGGACGCCGACGACACTTAATCCTCTTTGCTAAGCATCGCAACATATGACCAGCCTGGCTGGGCACGTGATTGAAATTAAGCTATCTCTTTAGTCAGAAGCTCGGCATAGCAATAGCTGTTAGACGCGTACAGCGGCACCGGGAAGGTGCTCAAACTGAAGTTGCTTTAACGCGATATCATGAACACCGAGCACATCACCTACCTTGTGGTGGAGCGGTCCCTAGCATGAGCTGCATGACTGGGTGGCCAGATCTGGACAAAGAAGGCAAGCAAGATTCGTTGGGTCACCTGCCGGGTAGACTTTTATTTGGATCATATGCGGGTCAAGACAAAATGGTCAACCCGAGCTTTTCTGTGGGTTGCACCCCCCGACCCCTGCGAAAGAAAAACTATTTCCAGACTGTGCAATGGGCCCGTCCGCTGGAGAGTTCAAATCAAAATAGTTGACCATTTTTGTGCTGACCCGCATATGATCCAAATAAAACCCTTCGACTTGCCGATGGCAAAGAGAGCGACTGCTGTCGGCGAGGCGTTGAGTTATAGGTTTTGAAGTAAACCCACAAGTGAAACTTGTCTGACAGTTAGTGTGAGTCGTGCTATGGGTCAGTACAAATTATGGATCATGTTAGAATTCAACAAATGTATACATGTACCACGCTAGCAGCACCGTGGCAGTGAATAGCAAGTTTTGACTTGCATATCAGGTGACGATTCATTCCGTCGCAGGCCATTGAATCATAGAATGCGCTCGATAATTCAGCGCGTACAGCTGCACAATGCGTGTCTGTAGGCAGGGCTGCTCAATATGCAATTCTCAATGTATTAACCTTCCGCAAAGGCGATAAAATAATCATTGCATTATTCTATCATCTAATTGCGCATCTTGCGCCTAATAGTTTGCACACTACCAACGTCCCACGAATCTCGGTTAGCAAGGAACATCAACACTTCGAGCGTGTAAACATCCATGCTCTCGCGCATATCGGTGTACACCATCATCACCTGCGAAAACATCTCTCGCACTCATTGAAAGTAGGGGGCACCCACGCCACTTGCATGTACTTCGTACGGACCGTCGTCACCTTTTGAAAAACAGGCCTCAAAAACGAGCGCGTTACATTTTCCGTGGGTGGAGCAGCTGCAGCGCACTTGAACCCTTTGCATGCTACTTGCTCGCGCGTGGTCAGACGTCCACTAGTTATGATCTTGGTCATTCCAGTCTCGAGCACTGGATAGTTTACGACGGCAGCGTCCGATGCCAATCGTTCCTTCATGGACGGATATTGGCGGACAATCCAGTCGAAGGCACGTCGCACACCCACCAGCGTCAGTGTGGGGTCCTGCAGCGTCTTGGAGGCTTCCTGGAAGTTGAAGAGAGTCTCCAAAAGTTCCTTGGCTTGGGTGGACTCATCTTCAGCTATCAGGAAGTGAGCGATGTCATGCTTGGCGATAGAGGCGTGGTCCATAGCTAGTAGCGCAGGATGCAGTTTGTTGTAGTGTTCCACCATACTAAAGACACTTGATGTAATGGGCCAACTCTGTGCCGACTACTTCGGCTTACACGTTAGCGCACGTGTATGAGGAAGCGTAGTTTGCTTAAACTTAGGTCAACTATACTTTCGTCCGAAAGTATAGATTTACTAAAATAAGAAAAGCTAAAAGCCGTTTTGGGTTAAAATGAGAACTGTTATTTATGATTTATGTCTGGACTGGGTTTCCTCCTAAAACTGATATCCTATATGAAAGGTATTCTGCCATCCGATGGCTGTCAGAACCCTGCTAATCTAATTGGTAGAAAGAAATGCTTATCTACCAATAGGAAGCCTAAATGCATACAGACCAGTGGTCTGCAAAGTGTAACCATTGGTGTGTCTTACACCAACGTTCGAGAACCCTCCATGCAACCAAGTGGCTACGTGTAGCCACTTATGTGTAACCCCGTTGCACTACTAACTATTTTTTTTTTCCGTTTTCAACCGTTCGAATAGCTGTACTAATCTTAAATATTTATCATTCCCTTTAAATTATTCTGCTTAGCACAGTAAAAAGCCAACTCTCACTTGCCAAATATATACTATGACTTCACCCATACTTAGTACTACGTGTGCCACCACTTTGTACGACTCTACATCTATCGAAACACTCCTACAAACTACAATATTAGTGTCATTTCAGTCAATTTGTAGATTTCGGTTCGGCACTGTTTACCCATGGGTATACGAACGGTTAGCCGAGTATGATTTGTGTACCATATAGTCCCATATGCTAAACAAGTTTTCACCGGTGTATAGTAATGAGCAGTACGCCGAAGTGCACTTACAACGTCAAGAACCACGTCAAAACTGTCAAATTGTGGTCAAAGTGCAATCTTACCCCCAAAGTGCGAGTCTGACTTGCCGAATGAATACTTTGACTTGACAATAATTAGTGCTATATGCGCCACTACTTTGTACACCTCTGCATCTATGCACCACTCCTAAAAACTACAATATAAGCGCCATTCTAGTCAATTCGTAGATTTCATGAATTTTTGCACTTTAAATCCGTATGCACACCATTCAGACATGATTGTTACTTATGTATCATGTACTCTGTGTATAATACGAGCTTTCTTATGTCCTGTAACCGAACATATGGTCGCATTTTTTGATGGGACAATTTATGGAGTCATTTGCTTTCAATGACGTAGACTTTCAACTTCGCCTCCGTGGAAGTAAAACAAGAGCATGCCGTTAAGATATGCCGCAACGCCCCGTCTCTACCCCGGTAGGGTGACATATTTAAACTCATCGTATTCAAAAACGTACTCTCCCAAGTTTTCAGTGCTGTAGCGTTAAATCCAGCGTCGGTATAAATATTGGCTGAATGGCTCATCTCTAACACCTGTCCGACATACGGTTGGATTTCCCGTATAAAAATACGTAGTCTTCTACGTTTTCAGCTCTGTAGCGTTAAATCCCACAAAGTTTCAAATATTGACTGTAACGGGGTTGCACAAGATGGTGGTTACACCAAGTGTGTGTGATACACAATGAGTACGCAGTACCCGGAGAGTTAACAAACTCTCAATCCATAAATCGGAGAGTTAACAGACTCTCAGTACATAGACTGAAAGCCATTGGATATGTAGTTGACTAGGTTTTACTATGCTAGATAGTTAAACACATACATTTACACCGTAGGCGGCTTGGCCGCAATAAAGATAAATAAACACTTCGGATTTAGAAGCAGAAAGAGTTGTTGCCTTGGGTTAAGGCTGTGTTTACTATTGGGTCCCAGGTATCGGACCATATTAAGACTCCTTATTATGGAACTTAATAAGAGTGACTCGTGGAGTCGTACGTCTTCCTCTGACGCTAAAGCTAAAGCTACGGCAGCCCCGCTGCACTTGGTAGCACTTGTAGTCAATCCTACACCTGAGTCTTACGACTGTACCCTCTGTGAGGATGGAACACCCGGTGTTCACGAATTTGCCCCCGGCACAGCAGGACGCGCGTAACAAGCTCATGTCCCTACTTGGCCCTGAGGGCGTCTCTCATCTTGCATCGCAAGGCCCAGAGGCGATAAACACCCGACTGGAATCGTTCTCTTTTATGAGAACGCGCTCTCGGAGCATGTCCAAGAGAGGATGAGCGCCGCAACGGCGGCGGCGTTGGTGGCGCGTGAGGGGTCTACTAGACTGAAACTGCTCCTTGTGAGGGTGAAATCCTTCGAAAGGAAGGATGGAGAGAATCTCCTTCTCTGGACCCGTGAGGTCGAGATGGCCATGGGGTCGGCCCTGCTCCAAACTGAGCAGCAGCGCGTGGCGCTTGCTATCTCCAAGATTGGAGATAGCGCTCGCGAATGGGCACTAACGTGCGGTACGTCCGTGGACACTGTGTTCTCAACTTGGGCTCAGCTGAAACAGCAACTACCGCGCATGTTTGCACCGCCTAATCAGGCGTACCGTATCCGGTCGCGCTTCCTTGCTACCCGACATGGTAAGAAGGAATTATTGGACTACGTCGAAGAGTTGAGAACTCTGATCGCCGGGACGGCGGCGGACCCTCTCCCGGAAGCGGTTACGTTGACCGTGTTCATGGAGGGGCTCCGCACGAGCGCGGCTCGAACGGAAGTATTCCGTATGCATCCATTCTCGTTTGAGGAAGCGGCGAGTGTGGCATTGAATGCCGAACACAACTTCAGGTCGGCTAGACCTGGTTGGTACGCGGAGTGCGCAGGCACATCAAGCGGTCTGGAACCGATGGACCTCAGCTATGGTGAAGGCTAAGAAGCAGAGCTTCTAGCTGCGGAGCAGCGCACCAGCATCCGTCAATGCTTCACGTGCGGGAGTACCCGCCATCTGCGGGTGGTTGACCAGTGCTCAACCAGCGCAAGGCTCCACCGAGCCAAGCCTCTGACTCGCCGCGGGGAAACGGCGACTCCCAGTAGGTGCGGGGCGCCCTACTGGGGAAGAACTGAGTTCTGTTGAGCCTCCGGGAGGCAGAGGGCAACAGGACCCAGCCCCGAAGAGAGCTGGGCCCTCTTATGAGAAGCGTGTGCAATCGGGGCGTGCTGGTCGTTCAGGCGAACGTGACGGGCTTTGAAAAGCCGTGGAGAGTTTTGATAGACTCGGGAGCCTCGGGCAATTACGCCCGTCGCACTACCCTGGAAGGGAGTCAGCAGTATACTGAGGCGCTAAAGTGCAAACGAGAGATACCATCTCAGTCCGTCTAGCGACGGGGACACTGGTTACTGTGTCGAAGGTCTCTGTGGACCTTGGTGTAAAGTTCTTAGACTTCGATAGCGTGGAACGCTGTTTGGTCTTAGACTTGGATTTGAGATATGATCTCATCCTTGGCATGGCATGGCTGGAACGCCATGAACCATGGATCGACTGGAGGTCGAAGACCTTATGCGCCACGCACTTCGCTCCTAGTGGAGCTTTGGTGAGTCATGAACTCACCCCTGCGAGGAAGCAGAAGCGCTTTTGGTGCGGGCACATGGCCGAATCGGCCTTGGTGCTGGACATTGGGATGTCCGAGTTGGTGAGCAACGAAGTTGCTATTGTCCATGAGCGAGGCTCACAGGACGTACGTGGAGCGGCACGTTATCCGCGGAGCGGTGCAGATCTGGTCAGTGACCCACTGCTACGCAGGGCGTCTGTGACGTCTATGATGTTGGATGACGTGTCCAACGTGACGAGCAGTGAAGTTCCACAGGACTGCTGTGAGCAGTTGTACACACTCGTCAACGGAGTGGCGGGGGAGATCGTTGGCGACATCAGCTTGGGCTCTCTCCCCGCTGTGAACGCTCTATTGGAGCTGGACGAGATCTCCATCGCCGGGTTTGGTGAAGCCTTGAAGGGGGGGGGGGAGGGTTAGCCGAATTGGTCGTGATACGACTTGAAGAGGAGTTGAACTCCTCGTCCGACGTGGACGAAGCGGCCCTGGAGGACACCAAGAAAGCGTTGAGCGCAATGATGAAGGTGTTGAGGTGTTGGAAGCGAGGCTTGGGCTGAGCGGAGGGAGTTCTGCACTTGGTGCGGTGACCGGAGTGAAGATCACTTGAGCTGAAGAAGGAAGATTCGAAAGTGATTGATTGATCGGAGCTTACACTGTCTTCACTACCTAGTCTGCATCCAATCATTTGGTGCATCCAATCACCAACACTCTGTACTCGTCCAATCATCCTACTCGTCTAATCATCGGTGGCGTAAACAACGTACCGTAATCACCGCGGGATCGTATTGGACCGGTTCGGGTTAACCGGTTAACGAGTACAACAGGTACACAGTACCCAAAACCAGCAACCCTCAATACGCCTCCTCAATATGCGAGAAATGGATCGGCGATCCTTAAAGATCCTTCGGATCCATTTTATCCTGTGTTGCAGGAGTATACGGACGTTGTGTCCTAGAACCCGCCGATGGTTTTGCCTCCGGATCGAGGCGTGCGTCATGAGATTGACCTGGTTCCGGGAACCAAATACTGTGTCACTCGACAGTGGCCCTTACCAAAGGAACAGTGTGACGTCATTGACGCGTTCTTCCGTGCGAAGCACGAGGCAGGGTTAGTGCGTGAGAGCAAGTCTCCGCACTCCACGCCTACATTCTGTGTCAGAAAGCCAAATGGCAAGTGGCGCATTGTGCATGCTTTCAATAAGCCGAATGCTGCTACCATTCCGGCGCAGACGCCGATTCCTCGCAAGGATGTTCTACAGAACAACATGGTAGGCTGTACGTTGTACAGTGCACTCGACTTGGTCGATGGCTACTACCAATTGCTCATGATAGCGTGCGACGTACCGCTTACAGCGGTGAGCACTCCGAGCGAGATGCTCTGGAAGTGGCTGGTGATGCCCCAGGGGCTGTCGAACGCACCAGCAACGTTCAATCGTCTTGTGACGCAGTTGTTCAGGCCCCATCGGGCGTACGCACATACGTACTTTGACGATATTTTCGTCCAGAGTCGTGCAGAGCACGGGAAGTCCGACGTGGAGAACCACGTGGAACACTTACGAGCGGTGCTTGAGTGCATGCGCACTAATAAGTTGTATGCCAACTTGGACAAGTGTGTCTTTGGCGCGGGGGAAATCCCCTTTCCTTGGTTGCTTCGTTGGGAAGCGAAGCCTGCGGGCAGATGCTGCCAAGGTCAAGGCCATTGTGGAGTGGCCGGTTCCCAAGAACCAAAAGGACTTACGCACGTGGCTAGGCTTAGCCAATTACTTGCACAAGTACAGCGCGAACTATGCGGAAAGGGCTCGGCCATTGTCGAATCTCCTTAAGACGGACGCACCTTGGTGCTGGGAAGTCGGACACGACGAAGCCTTTCAGGCTGTTAAGGAGAGTCTTCTCCGAGCGCCGATACTCACGCTACCGGACCCGGATCGTCCGTTCAGCATCATCTGTGACGCCTCCGATTTTGCAATCGGTTGTGCTATACTACAAGCAGACTCCGACGGGCGTGAACGCGTTATCGCGTTTGAGTCTCGCCAGCTCAAGGTTGCAGAGAAGAGCTACTCAGTTCACGACGAAGAGCTACTTGCTATGAAGTATGCTCTTGTCAAGTTCAGGGTACACCTGCTAGGCTTCAAGCCATTTGGGATCTACATTGATCATGCGTCGTTACGCACTGCGACGCAGTCGCCACATCTTTCTCAGAGAATGGCAAGATGGCTTTCATTCTTTGCCGAATACAACTTCGAGGTGAAGTACAAGCCGGGACGGCTTAATGTAGTGGCCGACGCGCTGGCGCGCAGGCCAGACTACGAGCTAGCCCATGTCACAACGGTGACGTCGTCGGTGCCCGACTTGATACCCGCTGCGTACGCACACGACGACATGTGTGTAGCTTTGCTACGTGCTCTTGGGAGCGAGGAGTTTAAGAAATCGGACAAAGAATTGTCAAGGCGCTAACGCGCGGGCCTACATCGATACACGCTCGATGGTGGGCTGCTGTACTACAGCACCGACCCCGAGAACGCGCCTCGTGTGGTCGTTCCTCATGATGAGGATCTCAAGTATCGAATCCTCCATGAGGACCATGATACGCCTGTCGGTGGACACTGGGGTCGTGAGAAGACCTATGGCTCTGTGAGCACGATGTAATGGTGGCCGAAGATGTACAAATGGGTTGGCACATACGTGCGCACGTGAGACGTGTCAACGGACGAAGGCCTCGCCGCATGCGGCAGCGCCATTGGCGAGTTTGCCAGTCCCTACGGGATGTTGGCAGTCTATCAGTATGGACTTTGTGTTTGGCCTTCCGAAGGATAAGGCAGGCAACACTGGTATCGTGGTCTTTGTAGACCGTTTGAGCAAGATGGCTCACTTAGCGGCGGTGCCGGACACCATTGATGGTGAGGGTACAGCTTTGCTGTTTTTAGACCGTGTCTTTCGCCAACATGGCTTGCCTGAGACAATTGTCTCGGATCGAGACCCGTGCTTCACCGCGAAGGTTTGGAAGTCCCCCTTCCAGGTGCATGGCACCCGTTTGGACATGTTCACAACGGGTCATCCGCAGACCGATGGTCAAACTGAACGCGTGAATCGTGTTGTGGAGGACATCCTCCGAAGCGTGTGCGCTGAGGCGCCACGGCACTGCAGCGAGGTGCTCCCACTCGTTGAGTTTGCATTGAACAATGCAGCGCATGCCTCGACAGGCTTCACTCCGTTCTATGTGGACGGGTTGGCAAACCCTCGCGTCCCGCTGATGCCGCCACGTCGTGGCTCTGGGCTTAGTGGGGGGGGGGGGGGGATAGCCGATCGGCTGGCTGATGTCAGCCCTATTGCGGCCCGCAAGCAAGTCGATAGCTTTGTCGCTATGAGACTGAGCGTCTTGCGCCAAGTGCGCGACGCTATGCCTGGGAGCCAAAGTCTTCAGAAGGAATACGCAGATGCCCAAGGCAGAGGTAATGTGGAAAAGTTTGAGGTCGGGGGCCTAGTTTTATTAAACGTTAAAAGCCTACCTACCAATGCAGTGTCTACCGTCTTCAAGACGAAACTGAGACCTAGGTTCATCGGACCATTCAAGGTCGTGGCGAAGAAGGACTTGGCGTATACGCTTAATCTTCCCAAGAAGATGCGCACGCATCCCGTGTTTTACGTGGGCTTACTCAAGCCGTACCAGGACCCTGCTCAGGTGAGCGTGGGGCCGCTGGCGCCGGGTCGGCAGGTGGCGGAGCCACAGGACGCGGAGCGTACGGCTGAAGGCGCAGCAACAGATCGAGCTGACCCTGCAGCTGAGCAACCTGACGCTCAAGGTCGACGACCCGGTTCTGAAGGGCACTCGGTGTCTCGAAACAGTCCACCCGATGGTGCATCTCCTCGAGACCTTCCGCTAACCGGGCGTGTGAGGCGTTCGTGTCGTGAACGAAGGAGGTCTGCGAGCAAACACGCTGACCCAGCACGAACACGTCGCGGTGACTCGCAGCGCGAGGGTTCAGGCGCGGCTCGTCCTCCGCAGGCTCTGCTCGACGAGCATAGTGAGCTCCACTATCACGTGGAACGCCTTGTGGCGCGGCGTCGTCGCCAGGGTCGTACCCAATATCTTCTGAAGTGGCGAGGTTACCCTCATTCACACAAAACATGAAAATTTGAGGTTCCCCTCCGGCAGGATTGCCCAGACGTCGTTGGCGATTATGACCTGGTACATCCGTTGCCAAAGCGCCACCACGGCGTGCGACGGCGTCGCCA
Source organism: Phytophthora cactorum (assembly GCA_016864655.1). Classification (NCBI taxonomy): domain Eukaryota; phylum Oomycota; class Peronosporomycetes; order Peronosporales; family Peronosporaceae; genus Phytophthora; species Phytophthora cactorum. The sequence continues at coordinate 510,468 of NHQK01000050.1, forward strand.
GGTGCCGAGCGCTTCCCGCCGCTAGAGCGGGGCGACGACAGGTCGGCAGCTGAGCTGAAGCTCTGACCAGTGGCTGGAGCTGCCGGCTCATGAACGTGAGCAGCGATGCTCGCAGCGGGAGCAGGAGGCGGAGGGGCCTCATGGTGTTGGGAACGGGGTACCGGGAGCTGACGTCGCGCTTTCAACTTTGCGAAGTCTAAGCGTATGCGTCGCTCCAGACGAATGCAAGTTTCAGAGAAACTAGCTCGAAGAGCTTCGTAGGAAGGGAGCCGTCGAGCTCGCTCTACCTAATTTTGGAATTGTGCTTCATAAGCAATGGTGACCCCCCCCAGGCCGGATGACCACAGGTACTGTCCGCATGGCGGGAACGGGTTGTCCGTGGAGTTGCTGCTGCAAGCGCTCCCGATACTCCCGAGGAGTTGTAACCTGCTGAGTCAGGAAGCGCTCGTGGAGCGTGTGCCGCCGCACTTGCTGATCAGCCGTAGCGGCCGATGGCCCACACACATAAGTGTCCAAGAGCTGCAGCGCAGCACGACGTGCGGTCTCCGCAGGATCTAGAGGCTGGAAGCCATAGTCGCACCGCGACGGAAGTGTGAGTGGCCGGGCCACGGGGCGGTTGGACCGCTGCGAGCTTGGCTCCGTGGACAATTGACGGCTCTGAGCGTCGTCCAAGTCATTGGTGATAACATTCGGATCACGTTGATCTTCCTCATAGCGAGAGGTCAGCGGAGGCGCATCGCGCAGGGCACGTACAGGATTGTAGCGCTCAGCGAACGGATTCGGAGTACGCAGTACTCGTCGTAGCGGCGACAGTTACTCCTCGTAGTCGCCTTGGCCCTCTTCGAGTTCTTCGAACAAGAGGTCGTTCCCTCGTGGCGGAGCCCTAGGCTCGGACGAGTCTGGAGCCTTGCTCTCGGCCGTTTGACGGCTCGTCGAGGGTGTGTTGAGTCGACGACGGTGCTCAAGGTGGTAACCCGCCACAGAGAGTCTTAGCACTGGTGCTGTGCGCGATCTTGGGGCGCTGGAGCGTTGTCACGATGTGACCGAGGCGCTTGTTCTGCTGAACGCGGAGACGACTTTTGGTCGTGGGCCTGACGCGGGGTGTGGGGCATCCAAGCTGCGGGATCGACAATGAGCTCGCAGAGCTAAAGTTCTTCAGAACTGTGTTGTGAGGTGTCGTGACCTCCAACTTCTTGACTAGACCGACCTCGCTGCGGAAAGTTCGTGAACTGAGAAGTCCACATCTTAGTGGGAGAGAGTGTAACGGGGTTATGGTTACACCAAGTGTGTGTGTGATACACAATGAGTACGCAGTACCCGGAGAGTTAACAAACTCTCAATCCATAAATCGGAGAGTTAACAGACTCTCAGTACATAGCTGAAAGCCATTGGATATGTAGTTGACTAGGTTTTACTATCCTAGATAGTTAAACACATACATTTACACCGTAGGCGGCTTGGCCGCAATAAAGATAAATAAACACTTCGGATTTAGAAGCAGAAAGAGTTGTTGCCTTGGGTTAAGGCTGTGTTTACTATTGGGTCCCAGGTATCGGACCGTATTAAGACTCCTTATTATGGAACTTAATAAGAGTGACTCGTGGAGTCGTACGTCTTCCTCTGACGCTAAAGCTACGGCAGTCCCGCTGCAGATAGCGTCTGTGGCGTTGGAAAACCCACGTGAACTCTAGCTACTAATGTAGTTATGTAGTTTCCACAACAATACGTCTACCACTACGGTAATCGATTGTTCGGGCGAACCTGAAGACCCTAGTTCTGCCCTTGCACCGGGACAGACTAGACCTTGTAAATCGCTTATATAGGCCAACCAGTACAATACCAACACACTACTAGCACTAACAAAGCTAGCAGGTGTTCTCACACACTTAAATCCTCGTGGTCCCAACAGCGGAAGGGTACCAGGCACGGGTAGGCATTTTACGAGGGCGCTGAGGGTTAACCTCGGCTGAAAGAATAGATAGGAGTCACACGCACTCCCCAATCGGGCAAATAGGCACAATAAAGCCGTCCCGTAAACAGCCGATACTAATCGGCCATACACACACACACACACACACACACACTTGGCCTTGCCAGATGAACCCTCGCTACGGAGCTTCGAGTCCACCGACAGGCATAACACACTCAAACAAGCTTGACCAGACGCTTACCTTGAAGCCGGACGTCGCTCGTGTGCTTGAGTGGAAATTCTGTTCTGTATTTATGTTTGCCCTTTCGGGCCATGTCCTAATATGCAATCCTAATCAATTATACAAATATCAAGTGAACTACGATCCATTGTGGACCACTTCACATGCCAAGTGACTCCTCAAAGCTCAACGAGTCTTCCGGAACCATCGCCGAGCGTTCAAATAGTCGTCGTGCCTTCCCAAACGTCGCTCCCAACGGCCGCCGAGTCTTTGTACCGTGGCCGTCAGTTCTTGTCCCCTGAATGCAAATGCGGCCAGTCCCATTAATAATAATAAGGACAGCCTGCTTTGAACGACATCTTGGTCATTATGGAGTGCCGACGAGTCTTCTGTAGTGACTGAGTCGAGTCTCTCGCACCTCCAGGTCGCTTTTGGCAACATGACCGAGTGTTTGTAGCTTGAGCAACTTGAAGATAGTCTCGTCCTTGCTCGCTGATGGTCGTCAGCGATCTCCGAGAAATCGCTACACCACACATCCGTGAGCCGGCGTCCATACGCCCAGCTCCTCGCACGTCCGCCAAGACATGACATGACGAACGCAACCTTCGACGGATCGTCGAAGATGCGTCGAGCTGCAATGGCAGTGTCGACCTCGACAAGCCATCGGAGAAGAGGTTCCCCCTCTTTTCCCACATAGTTGCTCACGTGCAGTTTCAACGGCTGCACGTTAGCGCACGTGTACGAGGAAACGTAGTTTGCTTAACTTTAGGTTAACTATACTTTCGTCCGAAAGTATAGATTTACTAAAATAAGAAAAGCTAAAAGCCGTTTTGGGTTAAAATGAGAACTATTATTTATGATTTATGTTTGGACTGGGTTCCTCCTAAAACTGATATCCTATATGAAAGGTATTCTGCCATCCGATGGCTGTCAGAATCCTGCTATTCTAATTGGTAGAAAGCGATACCTATCCTAAACAACTAACGTAGTTTGCTGTCCTAATCATCTCTGTAGTTTGTCCGTCGCCGCACGGTCGGTTTAGAAAACGATTCTGATTGGCTAAATTTGCTGCCGAGCGAAGCAAGGCGGCCCCAAATCGGCACCTGGTACAATCTTGCGGGACTGAAGGGCCTGCCGATGCTCAAATTTATGATCTGTTGTGCGATTAGTGCGGCGAGCGGAACGGAGGCATTACCCCCGAGATACATGTAAACAAAACGAAAGAACGACATGCATGTGCCCCCGCCGCGAAGCGGCGGTGCTCGGCTAGTCTTATACAACTAACGTAGTTTGCTGTCCTCATCTCTCCGTCGCTGCACTGACGGTTCAAAAACAATTCGGATTGGCCAAAACTTGCTGCCGAGCGAAGCGAAAGCGGCCCTCATTGGCTAAAATTGAGTTATGTTGTTTACGTCGGCAACTTTGTGTAGAGTAAATAATACATATGTTGAACATAGAATGGATTTTCTAGGCTATCCACAGACAGGTGTTGCCGAGCGAAGCGAAGGCGGCATTTACAAAAGTACGGCTTTTAGAGATCTTATCGCCCTTTGCTGGCGCACTAGAAATGTGTTGCCACGAACTTCGCGCTTCCTAGGACGATGGGAGGGTATACAGTAGGTTATCCCTTGGAAAACGTGTTCCGGGCCTCCCAACGTCCTAGGAAGCAGAAAGAATCGCGGTACCTAATACATTCCTAGTGCGTCATTCAATGTGCGATAAGATCTCTAAGTTTTACTTTTGTAAAGGCCGCCTTTGCTTCGCTTGGTAACAAACTATCTGTGGTTAATAGCATTGCTTCCAAGTAAAACAGAAGAGTTATACGTTTTGTCATTGCATGTTATAAAATAATAAGGTAGGTTCGGTACGAAGCGAAGCAACGGGTGCTGATATCGACACATGTAGACATAATATAATGCGACTGGCTGCTGTTTTTAAACGGAGTGTTTCTTTGCGATACAACGCTTGACGGTCCGATTGCCATTAATAATAAAATCTTTTGTTAGCTCTGCAGGCTACTTCGTAATAGATAAGAACGTTGCGTACCAATAAAGTGAAAAGCTACTTCGACATAGTGAATTCGCGACGTAAAACAGAATTGCACACTATGCTGACAATGAAGGTGTCCACATCAAGTAAGATACAGCGCAGTAGCTACTATAGCGAAGTGAAGGCGGTCTTTAATAAATAAGTTGATAGAATATATACCGATAGTTGCTACCATGTATTAATTTTCTTTAGTGCCACCACACTACAATGCACCGAAAGAACAATACTGCTACAGGTAAATATATGTGGGAGTTTAGTTATTGGCAGCACACGTTAGCTTGTTTTTGCAATTTGAGTAAAGGTAGTTTGAGCACAACACTTCCAACCAAGAGAACGCCGCTAATAGGATAAAAAGGAGCTGATATTGGTTTAGAAATGCATTCGAGGTTATATATCCCAGGTTTCGTTTAAAATCATGTGGGGGCGTTGTCTGGGCTCAAGGATAAGAACATTGTGCAATGCAAAAACTATAATATTTTGCATCGCATAGATAAAAATAGTTATTGGACCACTATTAGTGGTCGTCAACTCTGGCAGCAGCAACAAGGTTTTTAATGTGGAGCACTGAATGTCCAATGAAATTTTATATTGATTGCTCTAAATTGCTTTAGCATTAGCTACAGTAAAACATTGTAGCCTTTGGTTTAGACCATGGAGAAGCCGGAATTATTAATCAAAATAACGTTGCACATTGTTACGGATGCATAATGGAGGAGAATCATCTCTGTTGGCTCAAAGATGATCAGTGTGAGAGAAGTATTATCATAATATATCCTATTCAGATCGTTTTCTTTTTTTTTTATATCGAGCTGGCTTGCGCATGCACTACGTACTGATCGAACTACCCAGGTACCCACTCATCAACTATTAGTATGGATCAGACTAACTGAGGCCCTAGACTAAATAGGAGTTCAGACTGATTACACATACCAAGAACACCAGAATACCCGTATCCCTCCTATAAGTAACGTTTTTGTAAATGCTAGGCCTACAGCCCCAAACAAAGTGTTTCATGGGTTTGGTCTACACCGTGAGCCCGCAAGGCTTGGCCCAAACAGTTTACAAACACGGCTCACTTAGCATTTCAAATTACACTAATTTAATAATCAGAACATTTGCATTCCAAGCTTCTATTGAGTATTTGTATTGCGTATTACATGCATTACCCCTTCTAATAATGCTGGTGACCAGCCCCCTAAACCTTTCTGAATGTAGCTGAGTAAGCACGGCGAAAGGCGACATTTCAGCTTAAAAGTAATCACATCAGTTGGTAGCAAGGCAATATCCAAAGCAAATCTGGGCGTAAAACTGAGATACGGGGCTAGCATGAAGATCATTTGATACATTGTCGTGTCATTAATTACAGGTACACTAACACCATTTGTTGCGGAGTATACTAACGTATTTTCCCGAATATAAGTACCGGATATAATACACTTGATCTTAGTATGAAGAAGGACATTTTAGCCGATATTATGCGCAGGCATAGCATTCGGAAGGGTATTATTTGGAGGATACTTTATATCCGGAAGAATACGAAGTTCAGCACATTTTTCTACCTCATTTAATTTGAAAAATCCAGTACCATAAGATTTTCGAAACTTTTAGTTTTAAAATATGAAAGTCAAGCCTGCTGGAGCGAAGCGAAGGCGTGCGGCCCACGCGACTGGGACTAAACATGTCACCACCGCCCGCAACGCGGGCGGCGCTCGGCTAGTCCTAAGCAACTAACGTAGTTTGCTGTCCTAATCATCTGTGACGGGTCACACAGCACCTTGCACAGAGGAAGTGAGAGCTTCCGAGAGTATACAAACTCTCAGTGAACGGCACTTCACTAGTCCCTGGCCTAAAGGGACAACTGACCAAGACTAGGTAGATTTAAGACTGAGTGTATTTATAGGTGTTTCTAAATCCATCTACATACTAAATGCAAGTCACCTATAGAGTATCCTAGATGTTATCTTATTGGTTGGCTTTGAGGGTGTGTAGCCATGGTGTGTCCACACCACAGATCCCCTGAAGAGTGACAGGCACTCTTCCATGTAATCCCGTTACATCATCTCTGTAGTTGGTCCGTCGCCGCAATGACGCTTCAAAAACCATTCGGATTGGCCAAATTTGCTGCCGAGCGAAGCGAGGCGGCCCCGAATCGGCACCTGGTACAACCTTGCGGGACCGAAGGGCCTGCCGATGCTCAAATTTGTGACCTAACGTGCGAGTAGTGCAGCGAGCCTGCGGCGAGCAGAACGGAGGCATTACCTACGAGATACATGTAAACAAAACGAAAGAGCAACATGCATGTGCTCCCGCCGCGAAGCGGCGGTGCTCGGCTAGTCTACCAATAAGAAGCCTAAATGCATACAGACCAGTGGTCTGCAATGTGTAACCATTGGTGTGTCTTACACCAACGTTCGAGAACCCTCCATGCAACCAAGTGGTTACGTGTAGCCACTGTGTGTAACCCATGGGTGGGACGAGCTGAGCCAAATGTCTAATTTTATGGACTCGGTATTAATTTCGGGAACTCAGCTGAAGGCTCTTCCCGAATTTGACTTGACATCGAGAGCGGGCTCCCCACAACTATTAGAGAGCCTCACGCAAAAAGGGGAACGGACTCTTCTGCTAGCATGCACACAATGAATGCGCTCGGATATTTTTATTCTGACGCAAGTATGGAAATGGGTGACGGTAGTAATAGATGGTAATTCTTCAAGAGTTTTTACTGAAATTGCTACAAATTAACTAGACTATCTATTTTCATTCCCGAGTTTGACTCTAGCACATCAACGGCCACACCATTATGATCTCTACTCGGTAGTAAGCTTTTTACCAAACAACAGATTTTTTTAGCACGGTATTGCGCCCGTGCCACCACGTCGTCCTCTGGCCTGCTGTCAGTAGTGACGATTCGCTGACTGCCGCGGTGATCACGGTGTTCTCGGTTGGCCTTTCCCGCGATTTACTACCAGCTAATGCTGGATCTGCGTGGTGTCCTGCTACTACATCACGGGATTGAGCTTCAGCAGCCTATTTTGCTGCTAGAATAGCCTCTCGTAGACTTTGCTCTAGTCGTTGTTCAAGTTATTCTTCAATTGACAACATTTCCTTTCGCTGTTGATGCTACGTATCCCCCCAGCGAACTGTTTACGAGCGTCATCATATACTTGAATAATGGCGCGTACAAGGACCTTGATTCGAGCTTCCGCTTCGAGACGATGCTTGGGCCACGCGCTCCTCGACAAATTGCATCTGTCGAAATTCCTGTTCTGTCTCGCGATCAGTTAGTACAGCATGTACTTCAGTAAGACGGTTGGTCTGGGCGGAGCCATGGGCGATGGTTGCTCCAAGACGTTCGTTATCCACCGAGTAGCTGTCAGGAAGTGCATGTCGTTTGCGAGGGGTCCATTGTGGACAAAAAAAAAACTGAATCCGAAAACAGAGCAGATAACAATTGACCCACTTCTTGCAACCAATCATGTAGCTTCATTTGAAGCCGCGAGCACCCTTAAAAAGAGAGCCAATATTTTAGGGGAGCCGGGCTCGAGGATATTGGGTTCCCATGCAAATCGAGAGCCCGGGCTCCGGCTCGGTTTGCCCCATGGTGTAACCCCGTTACAGTTGAAGCTGTTTGATAATATCACTATCGTAGTTTCATGAGTCCATAATTTTGCAAGTATATTCGGAGCTAGGGAGGGGGGGGGGGTCCCAGTGGGTGTTTCATTTTCCGTGACAGGATGACCTGACAATTCATATCGGAATGTCCGCACAAAATTAAAGAGGGATCATACAAATGTCCAGGGACATAGTCCAGTGGTTACTTTGGATATCGATACGCAAAGAAGGCTATTATTTTCCTTTACTCAAAGACGGGGTGTCTTCGTGGTGATTAGGAAATGGCGAAAGCACCGAAGTCGTTGCCCAAACACACTCGACACGACAGGCAAGAAGAACGCTTTGACGACGGACGCTAGGAAATTAACACCAAGTCAAGGTGGATTGCTTACTTTCGCAGCCTGCCTCCCGTGCCGCCGAAGCCACCGCTCCAACCGCGACCGCCCTGGTCGTTAGTGGTCGCAGTGGATCCGGTCGAAGTCCACGAGTTGCCGCCAGTGGTGGACGTCCCCGTTGTAGCTGGTGACGCAGTGATGGTCGCTTCGCCTGTCGTCGCTGAGGACTTGGTCGTGGAGGACGCTGTGGTTGAGTCCGACGTAGTGGAGGACGCGGATGTAGCAGCTTCATTACTGGTCGTTGACGACCTTGAAGTCGCGGTCGTCGTGGTGGACGAGCTGTCTCCGCTCGTCGGACCCGTGAGTGGCACGCAGTCCTTGTAGACCTGCCACACGATCTCGCTGTCCACGCCCTGGAACGCCAACCAGTAGAATCTTAGCATACAGGCGCTCGTCGAGCAGGACGAGTAGTCCACGTGTGTGAACACCGACTTGGCGTTCACAGTGCCGTCGCCATATGCAGTCAAACAGTCGTCGTTGGACAGCACCATCGTGTCGTCCAGCCAGATCTCTTGAGACGTCAGGAAGGACTTGAACTGGAGGCGTCAAGGCAAATTCACGAATGAGGACAGAGACAGCGAAGCTTCACCCCGTACTCCTGGAAGGCATCGCCTCCCCTCAGGGTAAAAGGCATGTGATCTGTCGAGATGACCGGATACCCGTCAGCTACTTTCACCGTAACTATCGATTAGGAGTGCAACCTCGATCGCTTACTATCCCCTATTGAGAGTTACCGGTTTGGTATCGGTTATTGACCTTGAACCGGTTAGCCCGAACCGGTCCAATCCGAACCCACGCCGATTACGCCACCGCGGATTACGCCACTGTCGATTACGCCACCTGTGGGTACAAGATTGTAGGTACAAGATGGGCATCGACGTGGCACTCTCTGATTGGCTGAAGTAACTCAGTATCCAGTAAAGAATCAAGTAGGGTGTATCCAGTAGGTCTAGAGATAGCAAGAATGCTTTCGAGCTAAAGACCTCAATCAATCACTTTCGAATCTTCCCTCTACCCCTCAAGTGGTTTCCTGCCTCCGCTCCGGTCTCACTCAGAGTGCTGCCTCCCTCCGCTTCGTCCAAGCTTCGGTGTCCAAGATCCATACCTTCCATCATCCCCGAACCAAATGGGTCTTGAGGCCTTATACGAGCACTTCGCGGCTGGTGGCTGCTTTTCGATGGAGACCGCCGAACACCTCTACATCCATGAACTCGGCGCTTTTATGAGGAACCGAAGCGCGACATCGTCTTGATCGGACACGTACCACCACCAGAGTTTGATAGTAGCCTCAAAATATCAAACCTTAGCTACTACTTTTTTTTTCCATTATTAGGTAATAGTCATAATTCGGGGTTTAGGGTTTAGGGTTTAGGGTTTAGGGTTTAGGGTTTAGGGGTTTTAGGGTTTTAGGGTTTAGGGTTTAGGGTTTAGGGTTTAGGGTTTAGGGTTTAGGGTTTAGGGGTTTTTAGGGTTTAGGGTTTTTAGGGTTTAGGGTTTAGGTTTAGGGTTTTTAGGGTTTAGGTTTAGGGTTTAGGGGGTTTTTAGGGTTTTTAGGGGTTTAGGGTTTTTTAGGGTTTTTTAGGGTTTAGGGGTTTTTTTAGGGGTTTTAGGGTTTAGGGTTTTTAGGGATCTTTTTTTTTTCCC